>VXAC01005357.1:654111-756394 GCA_013399225.1 Rhipidura dahli | reverse complement strand
TTTTTTTTTTTTTTTAAGCAAGATATTCCCTGCATGTCCCTATCTGCCTATCCTAGTCTTTCTCTTAACAAAGTGATAACATCTTGGATCACCAGGATGTACGCTGGTGGCTTGTCCCTTCAAAGCACATCAGGTGCATAACATAAGGAATGGAAATGCTGTGATATCTCAGAGTGGGGGACACAGCTTTCTGACTTTCAATCTGCAGTGCTATGGCAGCTGCCAGCTCCTGCTACATCCCACAGGGCCTCTTGCACAATGTGTTGTTGACTCAACAATAAATCTCAGCAGACTCCCAAGATGTCCATGTGAAAATCCCTCTCTCTGCGAAGAAACGTGCCCGAGAGCGAGCGTGGTGCCCAGCTCTCCCCGTGGTACCCCAGCTGTTCCCCAGGAGGTGGGAGGCTGCTGTTGCCAGGGACATCCCTGTGCTGCTGTGGAGGGGACGGCACAGCCCCTCTCTGCCCAAAAACACCATCCTCTGCCAAGGCTGGCAGAGACCTTGCAGACTGCAACAAGCCTGGGAAGAGCTTCCTTAGGTGTGGTTCCTGACTGTCATGTCCTTATCAGAAATCCGTGGGGAAGTTTGTGTTAGGCCTATTCTCTTGCTAAAAAGAAGGTCAGCTTCCAAGTCTGTCAGCCCAGCTGGAAACTTCATTCCAAGTGGAGGTGCCTTAGGGGAAAAGCAGTGTAGAGAGACCCTGCAGATCTTGTAGCCTTCCTTGTATCCCGTTTCTAATACCACCAGCCTCTTTTGGTGCATAGCTCAATAGCACCTTGGCAGTACCCAGGGTGGTGAGGGAGGAGCTCCTGCTTGGCTCTTGCAGAGGTCACAACTGCAGCAGTCTCACAATGCAGTGTTCTCCACTTGTGTTAAAGATAGCCTTTTGCTTTTTCTTCACAAGATATGCTAACCAGAAAAGAAGGCCCTACTGCACACATTTGGAAATATCTAGTCATTTTGACTGTATGATACCCAGTGACCTTGAAAACAACCCTGGAGCATCAGTGTGGGGTGCCCCCTTTCTGCAGGTGCCTTGTGCTGGTTGGGGTGAGGATGGGCTGTGATGGTGATCATTTCACTGCAGAAGTGGAGACTGGGCTGCTGAGCAGAAGATGGATGAATTTGCTCAAAAAAAATCCGTGTTTGGCTGCAGCCCAGTGCCTGTGTGCCTTGGCATGCTGTGTGCCTTGGCACGCTGTGTGCCCTGGCACGCTTGGATGGGCGAGGAGCAGGAGGGGCAGGCGTGGGGGGATAGAGCTTGGCACCACGGCACAGCGAGCAGCGCCTGCTCCGATGGAAGCGGGTGGGAGGCGATGGGAACCTGGGAGCTCTGGGTGGCATGGCTCAGCTTGCTCTCTTCTGCCCTGCCAGGCTGGGGCCCTGGCTGTCCCTGCTGCTGTGCTCCCATTCCACATCTTCCTTGTTGCTTTTCTTTGGGTTCTGGCGAGCTACACCTTGTTTTGGAGAGGGAGAGGGAGTGGTGCAAGTGAAAGAGATCTTCAGTAGTGGGGAAAGCAGATACTCGGTCTTCTCTTGTCTCCCCCTTTCCCACTCTCAGAGGAGCAGCAAAGCACTTCCTGTGTCCATGCAGAAGCTTATCTGGGATGCTGGTACCAGGAGGATGCTCTCAGTCCCCCAGGTGCTTTCTTGTGACCCCGCTTGCAAAGCCATCCATGCAAACATGTGTATGAGTGCATGGGGAGGGCCAGAGTGCAAAAACATCCTGTTAGTTCTGCAAGGGAAAGCTCATCATCACACACAGCCCAGCCTGGAGCTGGCTGCAAATTCCTGAGGCAGGCACAGGGACAGAGGTCAGCATGATGGGGATTGAGTTTGGTGTTAATCATCACAACATCACAGCAGACTCCCAGTGTCTCCAGCGCAGGGATTTTGGAAGAGTGACTCTCTGGGTGCTATCAGAAGACATGTAAATGCATGTAGAGCCAGCTCATGCACCCAGCAGGGAACAAGCCCTCCCTTGAGGAAGGAGTGGGTGGGCCTGCTAGTTGTCTGGGCCTGAGAGGTAGGAAACACCCCAATGTCAGTCCTGGCTCCAGAAGCAGGCAACACAACTGTGTTGGTAATTGCAAGCAGTGTGGGGATTTTTGATGGCCCTGCCCCACACTGGTGCATTCCTGTCTGGAAGGAAAGAGATGTTTTTCTGCAGTGGGCAAAGGGGAGTTGTGATCTCCTCTCCATTCTGGTCACATCCAGTTTACAGCATTAGCAGTGGCACTGGCACAGCCATGCAGGGGGGGCATAAGAAGCCTTAAATGCCTTATTGACATTTCTTTTTACAACAGCTGCCACCTTTGTGGCATGGATGTAGTAAGGGAGTCCTCTCCCAGGAGAAGTCACAGGCAGCAGGGGTAGCTCAGTATTGGGCAGAGAGGGGGATGCAGGGGCTCTGCCGTGTCCCCTCTCCCTCTCTGGAAAAGGCTGCTGAGGTGCTGGGTGCCAGCAGCACCCTCTCTCTTTGGTGCTGGATGCTTGGGCTTCTCTGCTTCCCTTGGCAGCGGTCCAGGTGACTGCTCCAGTGCTGTCCCTGTGTGGGTCACAGCATTTTGTGGGTTCTGATGTTGGGGGGTTCAATAATGTGTTGTTTTGGGGAGGGACATGGTGGCAAGCTGCCAGCATGTGTCTGGGGAAGAATCTTGCTTCCCTGAAGCCTGTTTCTCTGTAACAGTGTGCCCTGCCCTCAGTGAAAGACCTGTCTCCACCAAGGAGGGCCTGACACTGATCCATCCAAGGTTTCCAAGCACTGGTGCCACCTTTTTCAGGGCAGAGGACGTCAGAAAGTTGTGGGAATGGACCCCAGCTCTGACTCTTCCAGGGACACAGGCTGACACCCTTGGTTTTGCTCCATCCTTCCTCATGCCCACTCCCACTGATCGCCACCTCCTTGGCTCTGCCAGGTGTTGAAAGGCCTCAGTGACTCTTCCTACACACTTTTCTTCTTTTTTTAAAGGCTTGTTTTTAACCTGGACCCCTTCAATGTCTGCTCACAGGTTTGATCATCCCATGGACAACTTTGGGATCCCGTTAAGGCAGACAAGCTGTGCAGGTTGGGGATGGAAGAGCAGCAGCACAGGGAGGAAGGTGATGGGTAAAAGGAGCTGGCTGCTGTGCTGCAGTCACCTTCTCCCAGACTGCACAGTGCTGGAGAGTGTTTGGCCCATCAAGGCAAAGTGATGCTGGCTCAAGGAGCACTGAAGCCTGCTGAATGTGGGTGGTGGTTTGAGATCTGCTCCTGATATGGTGAAATCCTGAGAGCCTTGTGGGGATGTGCAGGGAGGTGAGGGTTTTTGACTGGCTGTAGCAGGGTGTGGAGGGCCTTCCTTGTGTTTCTGAGAGGTTACAGCAAGTGCAGAGGGTGAACAAAGCTAGTCAGTTGGTAAGACAAGGCTGTAATTAAAGCCTTGCAACCTCCTTGCCTGACCTAATTTCTCTTAAATCGAATCTTATACCATTTTTAGCTTTTCCTTACCCAAGGATAAATGCAAAGTAATGCAATTATGTTCAATGAAAAAACAAATGGTACAAAACTGATCAGTGATAAAAATCTGATCTCCTATAAAGTGGTGGTCTTTCTGCTGCTTCCTTGCCCTGGCAAAACCTCAGTTGCCAAGGGGACCTTTGCCTCATCTATCACTCAAAAATATAATTTCCCTTTACTTCTAATGCCCAAAACCTCCAACCAAACAAACAGTGTGCATAAAGCTTGCACCAAACAAACCAGGACAATTTCTCCACCACTGCAATTAACTTCCAACACTATTCCTCACTCTCAAATGGCTGGGATATTCTTGCAAGGAGACTGTAGCTCACCAGAGCCTTGAGGCCTCATACAGGACTGCGCTGGCCAGATTTCCTACAGCAAATCTTTTCTGTCTTCCCCAGGAAAGTATTCCATTTTAAGTGTGAGCACATGTCTCCCTGAGCAGTGAGGGCTCACCTGGGCCTGTGACACTGGAGCTGGAGCTGGCAAATGGCTCTGCTTGGTGCCCACGTGTTGGAGGCACAGCACCATCAGGAGTGGGGTATCCCTTTGGTGAGCTGGAGTCAGATGTCCTGGCTGTGTCCCCTCCCAGCTTCTGATACACCCTTGGCTCACTCGTGGGCAGGGCAGTCTGAGGAGCAGAAAAGCCCTGGATGCTGTACAAACACTGCTCAGCAGTAACTGAAACATCAGAGTGCTCTCGACACTGTTTTGGTCACAAATCCAAAACACAGCACCATGTGAGCTGCTATGAAGCAAATATCCCAGTCAAAACCTGTACACCTCTTATTTCCAGTGAGGAGGCTAAGTCAGTGCTTTTATTTTGTAACAAAAGGATAAAAGATGGATGAGATCGGAAGGTAAAGATTTAATATTTTATTAAACCAACTGTTATAACTGCAAAAAATTCAGACACTCCTTTGGGAACAGGGTCATTCCTTGCTTTTGGGCTGTAGGCATGACAACTAGGTTTTTTTCCACCTATACCAATTAGCTTGGTAAAAGACAGGTTTGCAATTGTGCACTCAGAGCAGGTGACTGCCTCTGTATTACTGAGGCTACAACAAGGTAAGAAGTGTAAAAGCAACATCTGAAGAGAAGGAGTCCTGCAAGCATACAGTGAGTGTATAAATCAGGTCAAAGAAATGAACAAATTAACCTGTCAGATTCAATAACTCAACATGGCATGTAATCCAAAGTTCAACTTTGTACAGGCTTTTATTGCATGCTCAGGATCAACTGCTCCAGTACCCTGCTGCTGTTTGTGTTTCTTTTGAGCGTGAGTGTTAGCACTGTTGCTTCAAAGAAGTAATAAAACTTCAGGAACTGGACTTTGGGTTTACAATGTTTGTGCTTGGGAAATGAAATTTTTAAATGGAATTTATCACTTAGAGAGTGTGTGTGAGAGAGAGCAAGCAAGAGGCAGATTTTTACATATCTACATCATCATGAATTTCAAAGGGCTTTACAAATCCTACTCTTCCAAAATCTACTAAAATGCTGTGCTTTGCATATGATTATATGAAGCTCATTAGTAAGAGTACTAATGAGCCTCTATATACCCGAGGCAGATAAATGAGGTTCCAGAGTAAAATGATTTGCTTAAGTCAGACTCCTGTAAGTTGACAGCAGAGCTGGAAATAGAAACCATTGTTTCCCAGTCCCTTGTACCATATTCCCACGGATGGAATGTGTTGTGTGTTTTTTTTGGTTTTTTTTTTTTTTTTTTTTAAGATGAAAACACTGCTGTTTGTTCATGCTGTTTAATTTCTTGTGTTTTCAATGTAATCTTCACAAATGCAAATGTCTTGACCTAGAGCTATATAAGGCCTTCATTAAAGCCTCTCCACAATACCAGTCTCCATGCAATTGTATAAAGCAGAAGGGGTAGCCCAATTTAACAATTCCCACGACTCATAAAATGATTTGCCTAGTTCCTTTAAAGTGGGTTTAAGCCATAGCCCCCAACGTGATTTAACACGGAAGCCACACTATTAATTGTCTATCTTCTGCCATTAAGGTAGTGAGTTGCTGGAAAGTGAGGCAAACAGTGCTTGTCTTTCATGCACTAATAGAAATTTCTGCATGGTTTTTTATCTTTATTTTCAGTCTGCAGTGGAGCACACTGACCTTCCTCCTCCCTTCCCCTTTGAGGAGCTGTAATTGGGATGGGCATGAATGAAGGGAGGTGTAGAACTGGTGCTGCACAAGAGAAGTTCCAGTGTCAGCTTCATGGCTCTGTCCTGGACATGGGCAGCCACTGAAACACCCCATGCTGACATCCCAGAGAGAAACTGGGGATAGTGTTCCCACTCCTGGCATGGAGGCAGGCTAACAGTTATCAGAGAGCTGCCTAGAAACTCCTGGTTACCCCATTCAGAGGGTACTGCACCTCCAGGATGGTGTGCTTTACCTGTGAATGGTTCTCCTGCCCTTCTCTCCATGAATGCCTTTTCTTCCCTGCTGTGCATGCATGTCTTCTCCTCGCTTCCCTGAACAGCTGTTGCTCTTGTCAACAATTTAGAGTAAGGCCACTGAAAGGGGTTTTGGCAATTCTGGGCTTGCAGGAAGACTTGTGGCCCAGGAAAAAAGAAAATGTACACAGATGTATATACGTATGTATAGATACATATATGCATATATACATATACATGTGAGAGAGAAAGCAAGGGAGCGAGCCTGCCAACAAACCTCCCATGTGAATATGTGTGTGGACTTTTTGGCAGGGCACATGTGACTTTGTGCCTGCACATTTTATACCATTCCTACATACTCTTCTTATCCTCAGCCCATTTCAAGCTTGAATGCATGGAGACAAAAAAAAACATTCTCTGGGATGGCGGGAAGCCAGTGGCACCCATGGTCAGGGTTTGCCAGCCTTTGTGGCACGCGTGACACAGATCATCCATCCCTGGGCAGATGTTGTGTTCTCCACCAGCTCTCAAGCCAGCACTGGTAATGCTGGCAAGAGCAGCAGGGTATAAAAAAAGCAGAATTTTACTTGTATAAACCGAAGAGATGAGCAAACGTTCTGCTACTTATCTCAGCAGGGCTGAACCAAGTGATGGCCACGGAGTTCAAATACCTCACGTTGATTAAAATTGGGGTTTTTTTGTAGGTTATCTGAAAACATATACTTCAATGCACTGAGACAATAGCAATAAAAGCTGTAAAACTGTTTTCTTGGCACTAGCCCATTGTAAACAGTGAGCTACTGGGCTTAATGAGGCAATTCTGTACCATCACTTTTAATAACTGAATGTTTGTCTCCCGGCTATTCAGGTGGGCTATTACTGGTATTTAATATTACTGGCAATGTTGTTATATATTTTGTGCCAGTGCTGGCAAAGAACAAGGTGATTCTTCCAGATAACAGCCCTGCAATAGTATTTTTCTGGTTTCAACTGAGCAAAAGGCCAGGCAAAGCCACCATACACTTGTATTTAGCTCTGCCTTTTCCTTACAAACTTTATTTCAAACACTGAAAGAGTTAAATGAAATAATTACAGGTGTGTAAGCATGTTGATTCTAGCTTCTGTTATGGCAAACACAAAAATGTATTGACCTAAAAGGTAAATGTTGATTGAAGCAGAAAACTGACGTCAATAAGAACTCCAAAGTATTTTGTATCTCAATGTTTGGCACATGAACACCATAGTGTATATATAGCGTGAAATACTTAGGTTTGTTTTAATTAGATGTATGATAAACTGGTGATTGTGGTTCTCATTTCAAGTGTAACAATTTACAGTATGACTAATTCTCCTGAAAAACCCCAAATTGTCAGCAACAATCTGGAGGGCAGAGCAAACTGTCAAATGACATCTCAGGGGTTTTCAGAGAAAAAGATTCATATACTCTGCTTAGTCTGCCCAAATTTTCAGGGTGAATTTTTTTTTCTATCCAGCATGTTCTGTACCAATATTTCCTCCTCACTCAGAAATGTGCTTGATGGAGATCAGTTTGTGGTGGAAGATGTGGATACTTGGTTCCAGCATCATGACTCCCTCCCCTGCAGATGTGCTGGTGCTGGTTTGGAATTCTCCCCCTCCTCTTGCCTCCCACAGCCCAGACTGGGCCCCTTGCACAGGGTGCCCCACCACTGTCAGCCTTTCTTTGTGTGAGCAAGTAGATCTGAGGTCATGTTTGTCTCTGTACAGCACTGGACTATCTCCTGAGAGTTTGGCAGCTCTGGGAAAGTTGCTCTGCTGAGGACAGGGCAGCAGCAAGGTTGAGTCCTGTTGAAGCATCATGGGTGCCTCAGGAAAGTCCATCAGTGTGCTTACCAGTGGGTCCAACACCACCTCCACCGTGTACAAAATGAGGGCAAATTTTATTTTACCTTTCCAGTAAATGGCCACTTGCAGAGTGCAGAGATGGTTCGTGGCTGGTGGCAAAGGCATTGTGTGTGCATCTCCTGGCTCCTGAAAGTGAGGGATGGGGCTGGGTCCCAGACAGTGGAGGCGTTTGCAAGCACTGGGTTGGAGCCTGGGGATGCGGGTGTGCTGGGACAAGAGATGGCCAGGAACTGGGATGGTTGCCTGAGGGATGTGAAGGTGGAGCACGAGGGGGTGGTGTGCCTGCAGCTCTGCTAGAGGCCATGCTAGAGTAAACTACACTTAGAATTAGACTTTTAAATGTCCCAAGAAGCCCTTGGGAAAGAGCCCATTTTGATTCACAGGCTTCCCACTGTCTGCACTGCACTGTGTGCAACCCCTGGCCAAAGCCTGCACTGCCCTGCAGCAGGGATGCTTCTCCAGCCGTGAGATCTGCGTGCTCAGCAGCTGTGTCTGGCACTACCACGGAGCCTGCTGATGAATCTTGATGGATCAAAGCCCTCAAGCACGGGCTTGGGCTTCCCTCTGCTTCTGTGAATGGACTAAATCTTGCATTCATTTTTGTGACCCCCCAGTGGGGGCTGTAAGCGTGGATAACATAAACGTGTTGCTCCAAAATAGCACCCAAAGAAATAAAAGGAAGGCAAGATGGAAAGGAAAAAAAGGGAAAAAGCCCAGCTCTTTCTTGGTTTCTTAAGAAGACCTGGCCTCACACATAGGTTTGTGGTTTTCTCCATTTCTTTTTCCTCATCCTGACATATAAATGGAGAATGAATGGTTTCACAGAGAGTGCTGATCTTTCTAGCCCAGTATTAGCCCAGGGTTAGCTTGAACCTGGGCTTAGGAGAATGGCTTGATCTGAAGGCAATTTGGAGCTGTGCTTTTTCCCCCTCTGTTTTTAGAGCATCCTCTTTCAAATGTTTTTGAAACGTTTCATCCTCTTTGCCCCACTTTCAAACGTTTTTTTCCTTTCAGAAATTCTAAAGGAAAGCAACCTTAATTAAAATTTTAAAATTAAATATAAAAGATGACATTCTCAAGGTGCAGCCTGATTGTGGTAGTTCACGTTTTAAGAAAGAGATTACTGATTTAAGACCTGAAGTGTTCTCTTTTTCATAACTTGGCTACATTAAAAACACTGCATATGTCTGTAGATTTCCTTGGAATATGTTCAGGAACTTAATGAAGAATTAAGTAATTGACTAGTTTTCCTTGAACCTTGATGGATAATCCGCAGGGTTTTTTTTTAAAGCAAGAATACATTTTTTTCCCAAGTATTTCAGGTATTTACACTATGTAGCAAAACAAGGTCTCCAACAAGCAGTTTTTTCTGCTTTGCAAGTTTTTTTCTTCTTTAGCTTGGCTGCCTTCAGGGAAAAATGTGGCAGACAAGACTGGTGTTTAACAGCAAAAGCCAGCTGGGGAATCCCACTGCCTCCCCTTCTGGAGAAAAGCGAGACAGACATCCAAGTCAAAAAACGAGCTCACTAGAGAACTTGCGTTTTCCTTCCTCTTGCAGGTGACTTTTAACAAAATTCCTTCTGGTGATAGTAATCTGTTGCTTCAGGCCACTGACCATGTATGTGGGAACCAAAACCAGACACTTCAGAGGAAATTTTGTAGTCCACATTAGCTCAGTTATGTGATATGGCACACTCAGGGTGAAGAAAACGGGAGAGTTTGTTTCCATGCCTGCTACAATCTCCCACTTGAGGACTGAACAGGCAGTTTGCCGAGAAATCATGGTGACAAATTATTTTAATTTCCTATTGTTGTGCGAAGCAGGAATTGGGTCTCCTGAATTTTAATGGCGAGCTGTTTGTGACTGCTTTTGTGATTAATATCGCAAAGGTAAAAAGCATCTGGAGGCATCAGAAGGAGGTGTTTTAAATAGAAAGCAGTCAAAAACGAAAGGCTGCTTCCATGAAGCATAGCTGTGCCACCTGGGTCACCAGGAAGGAGCCTGTCCCAGGGGTGGGTGCTCTTGCTCTGCAGCTGTGGCTGAGCTCTGAGCTCAGGATGCAGAGTGTGCTCAGCATGTTGCCTGTGTCTGGCCATGCAAACTTATCTCTGTCACCCGAGACATCTATTACACTCTGACTCACTCTGCAGAGACACAGCCTGCAGAGAGAGGGTAATTTTTCAAGGCAGTTACTTCAGAGTAAAACCACACTTGAGGAAGCCAGTTCCTTCCCATCAATGAGCTCAGCAGCTCTGTGCCAGCACTTCACATCACAAGTGATGTTTGGGAGTATTTGCCTGAACAGCACAGCCTCTTCAGGGATGAAGAGCCCAGCCCACTTGTCACAATTTACCAATAAATCAAGGTTTCGTGTAGCTTGTGAACTAGGTGATTCATCTTTCTCTTGGTAGGTGGGTGATGTTCTTGTTGCTAGACTGGGTATTTCCCTGCCTTCAATACTGATGCTGTGCCAAGCTCATCTGTCTCTGGGCTCCTCAGCACGTGGAAGCTGAGTTTGGATGTCTCCAGGCACATCACTGCATGTTGGGAAGGATGACAGCGAGCAGTATGCTGGACATCCTATCCATTTGGCTTTCTAAATGTTTAGACATCTCCTGCTCCAGTTCTTACATGGACTCCAGAAGCAGGATTCCTGCTTAACCAGCATGCCTTACTCTTTGCTTTTAAGGAAAAACTCAGCAAAGCTGCGACATACAGGACAGCTTAAGGCTTCATAAAGCTGTGTCAGAAGTCATAGCTGCCTGACGAGTGCAATGGCAGGCCATTTTGTCATGTCACAGTGCTGGCTCTGCCCCTGGCTGCACGCAGCTGCTGTGTTTGGTGGCTGGGATAACTTGGTTGGAGACGAAATTTTGCATAGCCGGAGTGAATCACAGGCTGCAGGAGCTCTGCGAGCACCGGCCGTGTCTCGCAGGGTGAGCTGCTGCTTTGGTGAGCTCAGGTGGAACCTTGCCCCAGGTTCTTTCCACACTGTCAGAATCACTGCTGCTGGGTGATGATGCAGATACCAGAGAGTAGATGGTCTGACCTAATTGTCCTGGTTTAAAGCAAATCAATGCCTTTTATGAATTCTTATCCTGGTGTTAAGTCTAGCTCATTTCTGCCCATTCAGAACAAATAAGTAGGAGCCTCAGGAGTTTACATGCTATTGCTACATATCCATTTACAAAACTGATATCCCATGTCTGCATTTGCAAATGGGCAGCATATGGGATCCAGCCAGGGGTAAAATAATTATCGTATGAATTATGAATAAGCCCCATCTGTGCTCTATGCTGGATGTTTCTAACAGCTCTTTAGCTGAAATAACATGGAATC
This sequence comes from Rhipidura dahli, assembly GCA_013399225.1. Lineage (NCBI taxonomy): Eukaryota > Metazoa > Chordata > Aves > Passeriformes > Rhipiduridae > Rhipidura > Rhipidura dahli. Next base: position 745,253 of record VXAC01005357.1, on the reverse strand, counting down.
ACATAAAGATTTGGATTCTGGGTAACAGCTGGAATGGCAAAGAAACCAAGAGCAGGTAACATTATACAATCCTATGTAATCCAAGCTACACCTGTATCTTGGGTAATGCAAGTGTTTATATACACTTACATTTATCTGTGTAACTGTACTGTAATTCTTGAGGTGGAGCTGCTGCTGTGTGTGATATGCTGGCATGATAAACTTTTTGGACCAAAGTGGAAGAAAGTGTTCTTTTATTTGCAGAATAAAAATATAATGATTTAAACTTAATCCTTTGCATTTGCTTTCCTGAAGACATAGCATGCTATTTTTGGTTATCTTTTGTACTGATACTTTGTTTGGTTGTTTCCTGTATTGATATGGGGTTTTTTCACATTTGAGCATATAAACTTCTGGATTGCTGTGCTTCTGGTTTTCTTGGGAAATAAAGAGTGCTAGCAAAGACACAACTTCATCAACTAGTTAGCCAGCACTAGTAGAGAAAAGGTGATGGTCAGCACTGCTTGGGAGGGCAGAGCATGGCTTTGGCTGGGCACCAGTGTGCAGCCTGGCCACTGGGAGCCTCACCTTTGGCAGAGCTCAGGCTGGGGGCCCATGGCCACACACAGGGAGGGTTTGGGTTGCTGGTGTGTGTTTCAGGTCTTGTAAAAGGAGCACTGGGAGGTCCCATTCCTGGACATTGAATTGTTTTCTGTTTCTTACTGATGTTTCTTACCTGCTGATGTATGCTGGGGGCAGGCAGGGGGGACCTCCAGAGGTCTTTGCCCACTCTGCCCACCAGTGTGGGAAACTGATAAAACTTTGCTGCCCTCTTTAACTCCCACCTCCTCCTCTAGGCCAGAAGCTATGAAAATGAAAGTGATAAGAAACAATTCAATGGTCTGTTTCTCTGGTATCTGTAGGCAGCTTTATCTAGTGGAAGAGAAGGCAGCACATGCTCACTAGTACTCCAGTCAGTTTAAGCTAAGCAATTGCCCACCCCCACTCTCACCCTTCTTTTTTTTTTTTTTTTTTTTTTTTTTTTTTTTGGTTTTTTTGGTTTTTTTGTTTTTAGTTTGAGATATTATCTTTGGATTAGAAACTTCCTTTTCCCAGCATTTCATGTGCTTCTTCATTTCCAGCAGGGCTTAATTCCCAGTTAAAACATGGTTTGCTAACAGCTTATAACCCTGTAATGGAAAAAAGGTTTCTTAGATGGAAAAATATTTACCGAGAAAGAACTTAGCTCTAGGCTTAGAGAGAGCAGAGGAAGTATGCAGAAGCATTGTGAGTGAATGAAGGTCATCCTTCTCCCTTGATAGTTTGCTTGAATTGGCAAATAAAGATTTGTTCCTTATGGAAAATACAGACATTGGATACTTGACGAGGCAGAATGCACATACTGCTTCTTATGACACCAAACCAACTGGCACATGAAAAGACAAGATATCAAGGATCTAGTGACTGGTAAAATCCAGGCAGCTGAAAACATCTTCTGAAAAATCTGTGGGGATGTATGCAAAATGAAAATAAAAATAGCTGTGCTGGTTTGGAAACGCACAAGCAATGTCTGGTTTGTATTTCTTAATAGGGGCTTACATTTGCATCAAATGAATTTCATTACTTGCTACTGAAGAGATCTTCCTAAGGGGCATGCATTTCCCCCTTATTAGCTCAGGTTAATTCTTCCTGCTTAGTAGAGATCTCTCTACTCCTGGATGAGTATTCTGTGATTACTGTAAATGCCTTGACTTTTGACTCCAGGCATGTGCAGTGGTCTCAAGGATCAAGGCAGGGCTGCACTGGACTTCATTCTTACTGCCTGCTCTGGATTAGCTGTTTCTGTGTTACTTTACTCCAAGGAGTCCAGGGCTTAGAGGTGATGTTTAGACACATGGGGTCCTGTGAGACTGCACTTGCAGGTGAGTGCTAACACTAACCTGCTGAGAGATTTTCTTGCTGTGGTAAGCAATGTAGGTTTATACTCTGAGTTCCCCAAACACAGGCTTTTGTGACGGGAAGAGAACAGCCATGATACAAGGTCCTCTCAAGAAGGCACTAATCACTTAGTTCTATTCTCTTCCTTTCCCCTGCTCTCTCTAAAGCTTTCCTATGTGGCACAGAAATACTTTTTGCACCCTTCCAATACACCCTTTTTTATCTGTTAAATGTGCACTTGCACGTGCACCCTATGGACCAACAAGCCTGGTGGGCATAGTCCTCCACCCTGGCTATTTGCTACAGTTTTGCTGCCTTTTGGAACTGAGTCTGGGTGTTAGGACAATGTAATTCAGCCATGGCAAAGCAGTAAAAACAGTTTATCTTCATGTTCTGGCTCCTGGAAGATGAATGCCTGACAGTGGGGAGTCATGGTTTACCTAAAAACACAGGGAACCCAAACTGTGGTAGGGGTGAGCTCCATCTGGCTCCAGACTATTACATCAGCAATGGCCTTAATCCACAGAAAACATCTAAGAGTTATGAGTATGAGGGATCTGGAATGAATATGTCCACATTAACAACAATTTTTTGTATTTGGAAGCAATTACTGGAAAATGGTGGTGTTACTAAGTAGTTGGTTTTCCTTCCAGCTCCATAGTATTTTTATTCCTTTGCCTTTTTTATTATTTTATGAGGATTTTTTTCCTGGTTTTGTTTGTAAACAAGACAGCAGATGCCAGGACCAAAAGACTATTAGAGATGTAACCCAAAAACTGTGAAGGTCAGGAGTATTTTGCCTACGAGATCATCTGACTAAAAATCTAATAGGGATTATTTTAACAGGTAAACTAAAGACTGAGTAACTCTTCCATATATTTACAGCAGTTATTCTGACTGTTCTTTTTATCCATATGGACTAGGTAGTTAACCTTTTGCTCCTTCTCTCCCACCAAAGCATTTCTGAATGCAGTTGTTATGTAATTTTTAATGGGAAACTGTGAATTTGGAGTGAAATAAACTTTACATGAATTGCAGTAAATTGCCAGTCACTTTTGATGTCTTGTTTTTGAGGGCAAAAAAAAAAGCAATATCTGAAGAGCTCTGGTTTGTCAATGCTGCTGCATTCAGCCTGCTGAGAGCTGTCTTAGCCTGCCTCGCCCGCTCGTGTGCCTCGCTTGTCCTTGATGCACAGTGACATCTTTACATCTGGTGTAGTAACTCACTGCCACACAGAAAGTCTAAAATCCTCTGAATGTCCCCCCTAAACCTCCCCATATCTAGATGGTGAGTTCTGGTTTGGTCTATCCAAATCTCTCCAAGGGGACATCTGAAGGAAATGGGGGTAATAGTATCTTTTCCTGCCTCTGTTTTTTACATTTTTTTTTTAAGTTGGACAAAAAATTGTCTAGGTACAGGATTTTAAAATACTTGTCACCTTGGTAGGGCTGAAACTGGGGTCTGCAAGTTTGTTTGTCATGTGGACAGTAGCAGATACAGGAGTGGCTCCCTCAGAGCCAATGGTTTGGCAGGCCTTTTCTGGCTGTCAGCACATCCACCTGATGATGGAGAAATGAATAACTGAGAGCTTCTGAGCCAGAGAGACATGTCACATCTCACAGATAGATGCTATTTGAATTGGCTGATTTGCAACATATAATAGAAATGTTTCCCTCTGGATCTAGGGTGAATCAGGATAATGTCTCATTACAGAGAATGTCAAATTCCATAATGACTCCAATTTCGCCAAGTTATTGCTCTCATCATTTCAAGAAATGGCTTATCAACAAGTTTGATTTGTGAAATGTTAAAAACTAAGCTGGCTATAGGAGCACCTTGAGTGTTATTATTTCTACTGGCCAAAGTGGGCATCAGCAAGGTGTGACTGTGATACCCTGTCCTTACAGATTTCCTCTGGCTGTGGAAATCCCCATTGCAGCCCAACCTTTGCCCACTGGCAGGGAGCGAGCTGGCCCAGCACGGTCTCCTTCCATGCACTCCCAAATGTGCCCTGCACTCCCCAGGGCTGCTCTTTACCTCGGGAGGGTGTTTCTCTCCAGCAGCCCCGCTGCTCTTCCGTGGCAGTGCAGAGTCCACTGCAAAGCCTTGGTGTTGACATCAGGAATATGACAGCCCTTATCCGGCTACAGACATTTTCAAAAGCCCTGGCTGGGGGCCCAGGTTACCTGAAGCAGTCACTAATTGTTTGATGACGCAAATGGCTGGGTCCAATTTCAGCCCTGCTCTCGGCTCCCGGGCAGGAATGACCTGCTCGACTGTTGCTGCTCTCCATATCCTGGTGGAAGGCAGGCCTGTAAATTCCCCAGGCGCTGAGCTCCTGCCCTAGGTAGGTCATATTAGAAGGGGTGGTTCATTTCTTTTGGTGTGAAATACTCTTTCCTCCGGCCTTTTTTTCTGATTAAAACATGAGGACTTTTTTTTTTGTCCCACCCCTATTTTATGTAGAAACTGTTTCTGATGCCTAAGCATCATTTCACACACTTTCGCTATTATCCAAAGCTGTTTAAAATAATATTCAATGGCTTAAAGACTCTTCTTTTTGTCCAGGTTCCTGGCCTAACTCCTGTAGCAGCCACATCATACAAGATTGTTTCACCAGGACTTGTGAGCTGCCCTCATTGAACCGGAGTTGTCCTCTGCACACCCAGCAACACTTGTGGAAAACTGCTGCAACAGCAGCTCAGTATCACTTCATACATTTTCATAAATGTTTTCACTTCTGAGTTGGTCATTTATAGCAGATGTCATGTCATGTCCTTTATGCAATGGCCAAAGCATAAGATGTATCCCAGGGATTAGTGGTGGGAAGAGCTACATCTTGGCTTCCTACCCAGCCTGATTCTGGGACATGGCTGTGCCGAGTCTCCCTGTGTGAGATGGGATAGTAATGGGTGGATTGAAAAGCTGCCAGAGTCTATCAGCTTCATATCACCTGCCATTTAATTCCCATGATTAGTGAGAGAGATGTGAGGCAGAAACACAGAGCAGAGGCTACAGAGGTCCTCTGGGACCACACCAGATGCACAAGTGGTCTTCTGTTGCAGGTGGCTCCTGTGGGGTAGGTTCTGAGAGGAAGCACGCAGGAGCTGAGGGAAGGGGCCTTGCATGAGAGGCTGAGGCTGGGTGAAGTATCTGAAACAACTGTGGGAGATATTTTCTATGTACAGCCCTGAGAGTATTTTCTGTATGGCTTTGTCACCATGTATGGTTACACCATGTATGGTTTTGGTCACCATGTATGTATGGTTAGTCAGTCCTGTCCAAGCTTTTTGAAAAAAAAAAATGAAGTGAAAAGAGAAAAATAGCTCCTTGTTTTTAATGGTAACATTTCAAAATAATGTAAAACCCTCAGTGGCCAAACCACAGAAATTGCCATGCAGATCCAAGAGCAGGTGTGCCTCCTGGAGCTACTGGAACAGCATCAGAAACCTGCTAGATCCCAAGTAAAAACTGCCCTCTTAATTCTGGGTCAAATTCTGCTCCAAATGTGGTTGAGAGCAAAACTCGTATTTACTTTAATGCTTGTTGCCTTTCATCTGTTTTTTTTTTTTGGAATAAACTGTGATCAGACGTGAGAAGTGCACACAACCAGTGTCTGTTAGGGCAGAAGGAAGCCAGAGAAGCTGGCAGAGGTTTGAGAATGAACTGGTTGGTATGTCCACACTCTTGGGATGAGGCCTTTCAGGAGTGTAACATGGTGAAGGATACTCCTGGTCTTTCAGCAGGAAACTGGAGTTATGGCTTTCCATTTTCACAGAATACTTTCTTTAATTTCACCTACAGGCTGCTTTGGCTAGATGCAGCCAAATGGGTGTGTGGTACTCAGCTCAGCAGGTCATTTCCACAGGGTTTTTGTGTTGCTCCCTTCTGCCAAAGCAGTGGCTCTGGGGGAGCTATCCCTGTATCTGGTGCTGTCAAAGTGACAAACTCAGCAAAACAGCTCCGTGCCTGGCCTCAGGAGCAGGGGTCCCACCTGTCCCCCTGCATTACAGTGCCTGAGTAGGTGTTTATTCTTAACTGGCTTCACTGAGCTTCATGGACTTTAAATTTCACTCAATAAAATGTATCTAACTTCTTCAGCTTGGGACATGAACAATTTCAGCCATTTTTTTGTGCCGTGGAAGTCATCCCATCCCTTCAAGAACAGCAGGTTGTCTTAATATGTGCTGATGTTGTGATGGAAATACAGGAAAAAAAGAAGATAAGTTGTGTGCATAGGCAGCTACAGGATGTATTTCCTGATTCAAATTCTTAACCATACAGCCAGTCCAGGTTTTGGACCAGTGTGGATTTGAGGTACTAAGTCATGGTTGACACAAATGTCCAGATAGATTCAGACCTTCCAATGCTCTTCTCTCTATTCATACCCATCACAGACTTCAAAGATAATGGATCTATTTTTCAGTGGGAAAACTCCTTTCCACCTACTTCCCTCCCCCCTATTTCCCAAACCATTCCCTCTCACTTAAAGCCTTCCAAAACTTCTAAGACTTGATACTCTGGAGTGCTAAGCACCCTGGCCCTGATTCAGTAGAGCGCTTACACATAAGAATAATTTCATTTGAAGTCAATGCAATTATTTGCATGCTTTAGTTGCTTTGGAGTGAATTGCTCCATATTCAATAGGGTGGAGTCCACCGAGTCCTTTCCTGGCTGTGTCCCTGCTAGACAGGGAGGAAAGCTACAGTAGCTCTTTTCAGTGCTTACCCCACTGGAGAACAAAAGGAAGCGGCACCTAGAAAGGGTATTTCTGGGCAGGATGGGCTTGTGGTTCACTAATGCTGTGTTGTAAAAGCCTTGTTCTCATTGTAGTCTTATCAGAGCCTGAGAGATTATTCTTATCAGAGCGTGTAACAATATTTGTATCAGCTTGAAAGATTTCTCTTTTATACCGGGGTGGCTGTAAGCCTCTTAAGGCCTTTCCTTTTATTTACTTCTCTGCTGTACTTCTCTGCTTCTCTTCAATCAGCATTTGCCCTTTGATATGAAAGCTCACAATGGATTGACATTTGACCTAAAACATTGTGCTGGAAGTGTTTTACAGTTTAATATGCCTGGGTATGTGATTTAGACCACTGCCTCTTACTTCCCAAGTAGAAATACATCTCAAATAGGGCTCCAGTGCTTGTTTTAGGAGATTTAGCCCAACAATGCTCATTCCTGACTGTCCAGGCTCGTGGTAGAAAAGAAAAGCATGCAGGTGTGATTTTATCTGTGCGACTGCAAGCTGCTAGCTTGTGCTCTGGGGTGAGCTGAGCAGCTCTTTGGGACAGGAGCATCCTTCTGTTACGTATGGAGTCCAGAGTAAGACTGGAGCTCCTGAACTGTCCTGGAAACAGGTACTTTTTAAACAATACTAATAATAATACTAATAATAATAATAATAATAATAATAATAATAATAATAATAATAATAATAATAATAATAATAATATCATCCCTGTTCCAACTTCTGTGTCAAAACCCCAACCTGGCCAAAATGCACATTTTTGTATCCTAGTTGGGAAACCTCAGCAGACTCCCTGTCCAGTCCTTAGAGAAGTGGTTGTGGAGTGGCATAGGCAGTTGCTCCAGGCCTCTTGAGAAGTCTGTTCATGTTGCCATGATGTTACCTTTGGTGTCAGCAGTGCATGGGGGTCTATAGGATAGTTTTTACTCTGCCTGTTAGAGTAAGAATTATGTGCATATCATCTCAAAGGTGACATTGCACCCTCCAAGCTGCCAGACAGGGATGTGGGCTGCAAAGGGCTCCCAAAGTGGTCCCCAGAGGTTGCCATGTAAAATAACCAGCACAAACACAGAGGCAGCAGCCACAGGAGCAGGGCCAGAGCAGAATCAGGGGCATGTCCCCCGGCCTCACTGCCAGAGTGATGCCTTGGTGAGAGCAGCCCTGGCCCTGGGGCAGCAGGGGCAGTGCATCCTTTGGGGATGTTCCCCAGGGCAGTGCAGATGGGTCCCAATCTCCTGGCTGGGGGGGAAAAGGCTGGCTGCAGGGGAGCAAGCCATGCTGCAGCCCTTGGCCTCTGGCCCCAGGACTCCTTTTGTTTCCCAGCTTAACCAAAATCAAAGAGACCAGCCTCGGCTGTTCATGTTTGCAGTGTAAATGAGGACACAGAAAACAGTGTGAGTGCTCAGTGGTTTTTATTTTATCACATTCACGCTCTTCTACTCACTTCCCACAACCAGGCTGTGCATGGGGATTTGCCTGCATTTGTTGGTGCTGCAGATGTGGCAAGAGCAGCTGTGCACTGAGGGAATGCCAGTGCATGGCACATGCCTGTGTCCAAATGACTTAGCAGCTAGGGAGGGTCTGAAATGTCCCTGTCAGCAGCAAAACCCACTCCTGCACCTTTCCCTCTCACTCCAGTCTTGCTGTGCCACAACCAGAAAAGGAGCAGGAAAATGCCATGGTGAAGGAAAAAGGAAGTGCCCAAAAACAAGTGAAGGGAGTTGTCTGGAAGGAACCACTCCTGTTCCTGTCTGGAATTTTCAGCAGGGATGTAAAAATCAGAGCTTGTTTCATATCAGAAATGTGAATGCTAGGCACACGTGTAAGGGACCAGACCACAGGTTTAGATGGCTCAGGGGCAGAGGCACCAGAAGTGTGAGGTCAAGCCTTCCCCTCCTGCAGTACCCTCAGCTCAAGGGAGCAGCCTGCACCCCACTGCTGCTCCCCCTGTGCTCCCAGTGCTGCAGCCAGGGCCAATGCAGAGCATCCCGGCGGGATGTGTGTGAATCAGGATCCCGCCCCAGCAGTGGACACTGAGCCCAGTGCTGCCCCAGGCACAGGCATGGGGGCACACACGTCATCCTCCTTGGCAGCAAGGGCCTGCATGCATTTTTGGCAGTTTTTTGGGACTATTTCTCCCGAGGTCTGAGCTGTCTGGGTGCAGTGCAGGCAGCAAAACCCAAAGGCAGCAGCGCTGGTGGGGCCCACGGCTCCCTCTCCACTCACTGGCAGTGCCATACAGAGGGTTGTGCCAGAGCTGCTAGGGGATGCACGCTGAATTTATGTTGCCTAACCTTTCCTATTTTTGGTCTGTTCTTGGGAATTTTTAGCTCCACCAACTTCCACTGAGAAAAAATGCCCAGCGGACCCCCTGTCCCTCCCTCCTTTTCCCTGTAGGGCTTCATGTCCACAGATGGAAAAAACATGCTGGAGCCTACCACACTGCCATGCCAGCTTCTGTAAATGGGGTCACAGTTCACAGCAGCTGCACCAGGCTGGTTTTGCTCATCTTCGCTCCCTGGCACCCTGCAGCCCAGGGTTTGGGCTGCCAAGGAACTGCTGCTGACCAGCTGCCTGCCCTGCTCTGCCTCTTGAGTGGGAGATGTGTTGGCCCCCGGGGCTGTGGTGAAAGAATTTGGGGTTGTGGCTGGAAAACTCCCCACACTCAGGCACCTGGAGGGAAACCGCCCAGATGTTTGGTTTTTTGATTTTGTTATTTTAAATTTTTTTTCTTGAAGACCTGAATTTACAAGCTAGCCTTGTGGGGATTTTTTTTTCAGCTGGTATGGGAAAGATCTGTGTCAGGGAGAGGAAAGGGACTTGTCCCTAATTTCTGCATGGTTAAAGCTGGTGAAAGTGGCAACAGGACTGTGTTACTCACCGTGATTGCATCTACCCCTCCTTCTGATGTAGATAGTCTCCTCCACAAAATCATGGACCTGAGCTGCTTAGGAAGAGACTGATCCTTTCAGAAAACCCTTTTCACATGGACTTATTGAGGAGCTGGATCAAACTTTTAAGGGTAGCTTGTACAGTTTTTTTTTAAGAGAAACTAAAGTCTAATCTAGAAATGACGCTGCAGATTGATATTACACAAAAGGAATGACAAAGCATAGCAAAAATACCCTCTACTTCTCTAATCTCCAGCTCTAAATTAAAATCATCACTTCTTTTGGAGTTTTTCTAGGACAAGAGGCAAAGGGTAGAAACTGATGCATAGAAGTTCCACCTGAATATGAGGAAGAACTTCACTCTGTGCACGACTGAGCGCTGGAACAGATTTCCCAGAGAGGTTGTGGAGTCTCCCTCAGTGGAGATATTCAAATCTGTCTGGACACAACCCTGAGTCATGAGTAATGTGTCTGGGGGACCCTGCTTGAGCAAGGAGGTTGGACCAGATGACCTCCCGTGGTCCCTTCCAACATTACCCACCCCGTGATTCTGTGACTGTGGTACCAGCCGTGCCACCTTTTGCCAGCACCAGCTGCACCATGCAGACATCCCAGCTGCAGACTGACAACTTCTCTGGCCAAAAAACCCCCTGCCTTGGTGATGTGTACCTGGCCTGTGTGATGTAGCCATAAGGTGCCTCGTCATTAGTGTTTTATGCAGATATTTAGATTTGCATGAGCTTCACAATCACATTTGAGCCCCTTGAGCTGCTGGGGCACCCACTGCTTGCTGTGAGGGGCTGGGGCCCTCAGCAATTTACAGGGTGGAGCCCATCATCTGGCTTTAAAGTAGCTCCTTATGAATGTTCTAGACTGAGAGCAGAGGGACAGCGACGCTTCCCACTGCTTGTACCCAGGGGAATAAAGGGAAGTGGGATTAGTGGGAGTTTTCAGAAGCCTCTAACTCACCAACAGAGCATAAATATCTTCAAGGGTTTGCCCTGAGGTGCTTCTTAAAAAAGCAGCCGGGTTAAAGTGGCTTTGCTAAGTTTGTTCCCATGAATATGATTTTCCCCAGGCACACTTTTTACATATACCTGTGAGATAAAAGCTACCACACAGTAAAAGAAAAACAACACACAACCCTCTTAATTAAAGATATCAGGGCAAGGAGGTTCCTCAAAAAANAAAGAAAAAAAAAAAAAAAAAAAAAAAAAAAAAGAGAAGATGATGTGGTTCTAGTTTACAAGGCCCTGAGAAATAAAGCTGCCCATGATTGCTATGGTGGGCCCCCTGGCTCCTGCATGGAGCCTAGGCTCAGTGACTGCTGGAAACTCACTGCCCAGTGATGGCAGGTGATAGAAAACCCAACTTAAAAGCTTCTTCTATCAGTCTGTTTTCTGGGGCTGGTGTACCCTGCCTGCAGCCTTGTATCTCTGTCTCTGCTTAGGTTATCTTCCTGCCTATCCAGTCCATGCTGGGATCCCACTGGCCCCAAACCCCCGTGGGCTTTTCCAAACACATGATACATTTTGGAGGATGGGCTCCTTTCATGCCAGTGACAACAGAATGCCTCTGTCCTCCTTATCCTGTCCTTGTTCTCTGTAGGGCTCCCCTGCTTTTTCTTTCCCAGCATCAGGTGAGGGTGGGCTGTCCAACTCCTCTTTGGCAGAGGTGTGACCCCCTACTGTGGGAAGCAGTAATTTTTACATGGCTATTCCTAGCTAGCCCATCATGGACTGTAGAAATGATCCTACGGTGCTCAGGACCTGGGAGAAATGAGTAGTTTACTTTGCCAAGAGCACAATGTGGAGGAAATGGAAGCAACAACTAGTGCCAACAGAAAAACCAACTGCTGGATGTGCCTATTTTGTGCCAGTTAGTGCAATTATGCTGACAGCTTGCTTTGATGTAAACTCATTCTTGTGAACAAGCCCAAGATCTTGTATTTGAAAGCCAAGAAATGTCTGTTGTTGAAGATTTGAAAGCTGCAAAGGCTTTTGCTGATGTATAATGACAGTATAGACCCATGAGATACGCCTTTCAAAGTACATCAGTCTGGGACATTGTGGAGGGAGGGAAAAGATGGAAGGGGAGGATGCTTTTACCAGCTAGGGACTGCTAAGCACCGGGTGTGAAAAACACATGCGTCTTGTTGGATGTGTTTGTGTGGTTTAATAGGAGGGGGCTTCTCTGTGCTCTCCTGTCTGTCCTGCTGCAGTCTGTGCTCACGGGGAATTTTTGGGTGTGACATACTCATGTGGACAAATGCAGTGTTCTGGTGCCTTGGCAGCGGAGCAGTGGACCTGACCAAAGCGACTGATGGAAAACAGAGTTACAAGAGATGTGTGTGAGATCCTCACGATAGCCCAGACCTAGAAACCCCTTGTGAGAGCGACAGCGAAAGCTTATCTCGCTCTCCCATCAGTCTGCCTCTCCTGGGAACCCATGCAGCGCGGTATTTATTCCGAGGGCTAGTTTGTGTAGGTGGCCGAGCCTGTTATCGCAGGAACGCGGCGTTAGTCATGAGAGCGGGCTTGCCAGACATGCCTTGTGCATGCGCCTTCCCGCCTTTATCTGCTGGCGGGGCGCTGCCAGCTTGGCATGGGAATGCGGCAGGATGGGACTTGATGCGAGGCGGCTGCAAGGGAACGCTCCTCCGCCAGCGCCCGGCGCTTCGGCTGCGTTTCCACGCCTAATTCGCATCGGAATGAACGCAGCGCATGTGAAGGCGCTTACAGCTAACAAGTGGTTGTGGTTTTGTTTTGTAAATCTTTATCTCGCTCTCAGATCAATGAAACTACTCTGTGGCCGGCAAACAAAGTTAATGTGCTACGGCTTTCAGATGCGCGCAGCTCTCTCTCGGGTTGGGTGCCCAACTCTAAGAGAACTTTCGGTGGCTCTTGGAAACACAGATCCCCGCAAGGGTGATGAAAGTGGGTGCACTAAAACAGAGGGTCCAAAGTGACAAATCCCTTGGGTTTAAATCTTAAAATCTCGTCTTTCCTTGCATGTGGGAGAAGTAACTTAGTGAGGGGTCACAGAATTACACCGTGTTGAGCCCTGGTTTTACACAAGCATGACTGAATCCAAAACCTTTTTTGCTTGTGAGGAATAACAAGAAATGTTATGCCAGTTACATGGCTCCTAAGGTAATTTCCCTTCCTTTTGGCTGTTCCAGTAGCATTAAAACAAGTAAATGTAGTGCAGACTTTTCAATACAAGGAAGCTTACTCTGCTTTAAGCAGGTTCCTTGGAGCAGCTGTGAAGGACGGGGCTGTAGGACCCCATTGCAGGGGGTTGTGAGGCTGTACTGAAGGAGGCAGAGGCAGCTTTGCTGGGTGACACACAGCTCAAGCCTGGTTTCAACCCGCACCCTGATATGTGAAGGCATTCCCATCCACTGCCACACTGTTAATTTACCTGCAGCACAAGTTGCCAAGGTTATTTAACTATCATTTTCTTGCTACATATTGATTTTATTCTATTGCCTGAAGGCATAGAAATAATTAGCAAAAGAGTCTTCCCATCGCATTTACAATGCAGTTAATTAGAAGTTTTATCATATGGAGTAGTCATGTGGGAGAAACAGCGCTGTAGTAGCTCAGCTGCTCTCTTCCAGCTGATGTGAAATGGCAGGTCTCCATGGACTCCTGCTGGCCCTTGTTGTTTTACAATAGCAGCAGGAACATAGCTCCAAAAAACATTGGAAACTTTTGTTTCATAAGCACTTGGAGCCCAGCATGTGCTCCAGGGAAGCTCTCACTATTTAAGCAGCTTGTTGGGTAATTAAGGTGACTTGTTGCAAATCAGTGCCCGTTCCTCCACAGTTTTCTTTCTGTCACTGTGGGAGGGGGCAGGCAGGTCTCAGCATTTCTGTACTCTTCACATTTACCTGGTGTTTAGATGGTCCAGGACAGGCAGGATAACAGTTTGCCTCCAGGCTCAGGGGCTCTGGGGCTAACCATAGTCATACCAAACGCTGAGCCCTGCACTGCACCTCTGCTGAGCTTTTGACTGTGGTAGGATGGCTTTCCATGGATTGACCAGCTTTGCTATGGCAGAAGAGCCTTTCTTGCTTTTCAGTATTAAGTCTCTGAGTCAGATAGGTAGTTCAGCCATCCTTCTTCTTCTCCTCTCTTTCACACTGCGGATCCATGCAGAGTCCCTAATGGGAAGGTGATTGACATTGGGTGCTGTGTCTGCCTCAGGAGGTGGCCAGTTGATCACCTCCACTGACATCTCTAAATGGTCTCCCTGCCAGAGTCTGGCAGCATCTGGTTCATGGCTCACAGAAGGTCAGAGACTGTGGGGTGGCACTTTTGTGTTCCACACTTGAGGGTGACAGTCACTGATCAATGTGTGCCTGCTGCCTGTGGACTGTGCTTGCAGGTGCAGCTGGGAGTGGCAGAAAGGAGATGTGATCATGTGTATGTGTACACAGCAAAGGTGAAAAAGAAACTTGAACATGCCAGTAGGTACTTTGGGCATTGATAATGAATCTCTCCCTTGCAACTGAGTGGCTTAAATCCAGCCTAGAGAGAATAATGTTTATTCCTGAAAAGAAGGCTCTTCAGCATGATTTTCTGGCTGTAGTCCAACATCTGATATCTGTTTCTTAAATTGGGATAGGTATGTGTGAATCCTGGAGGGGAGCTGTGACTGCTGGTTAGATGAAGATATATCTCAGTCTCACCTCCTAAAAAGTGGCTCCTGTAAAGCTGGGAGGAAGCACATGCTGGCTTGGCTACTGTTCCATTTGTACAGTTTCATGGGTCTGGAAGAGCTGCTGAGCCAGGCAGCTGGTAGTCCTCTGAAGCTGCCCCCATTTAAGTGTTTGTTCCAGATTTTGACATGCAGAGAGCACTTGTGCTTTGGCAGGGAAAACAAGACTGGCCAGGAGCTGCTTTTGGGTTGCTTCCTGCTGTGAAGACAGGGTCTCAGCACTTGGACAACCACCGGAACACTTGGGCTGCTGGCATGTCCCTGGAGAGGTCCCAGTCAGCAAAGTAAGGGTGGGTGGAGGTGCAGAGCAGGATGTCTCCCAGCAACAGCCAGGGAGGGGTCTGAGCAGAGACCAGGGCTTCAGCAGTTCCAGGTTCTGCTCTCAGATCCTCCACTACACGGTGCTGTCAGCAATATGCCTTTTAATTCTGCAATCACCAGTCTACCTACACGGTAACTTCTTTGGGTCTGGGTGCTCTGCATTTTCCTATTGCTCCCTGCAGCCTTGATTTAACAGGGTGCTCTTCTAGAGGGTGTGATCTTCTCTGCAGAATCAGTGCCACCTGAGGTGTCCCCTGTGCCAGGGGTGCAGTTCCCCCAGGGGGCACGACCCCATGGTGGCCTCTGGGAATCTGAGTCACCCTCTGGATTCTCTGCTGACTACTCTGCTGGTATCAGCACCTAAGTTAGGTGCCTAAAATTAACCCAAGAATAATGTGTGATGATCCTCCCCATCCCTTCACAAACACACCTGTTTTTTAACTACACTCACATTTCTGTTTGGCTGATGTCTCGTTTTTCCCACTACTGACAGGCAGTGTTGGGAAGTGGCCCATTCTTGGGTTACTGACATTGGGTGCTGTGTCTGGCTCAGGAGGTGGCCAGTTGACCCCTTGCACTGACATCTCTGAAATTACCTCCCTGACAGAGTCTGGTGGTGTCTGACCCATGCTTCATCAAAGGGCAGAAACTGTGGAATTTTGCATGCCACACTTGATGGTGGCAGTCACTGCTTAGCTTGTGGGTGTCATGAACATGTGGTGCATTGTTCTGCATATCACTGGGGGAGCCTGGAACAAGGGATCCTCTATTCTCTGTGCCACAAGATTGTGTTCTGAGATGCATGCTCTGTTTGGACAATATTAGGCAGTACTTCAAAAAGCAACTTCTGTTGCATCAGTGGAAAAAGAGAAGTTGTGCTTGACAAAAGCCCCGTCCTCTTAAATATTTATCAATGTCTTGTCTAGCTTAGATAATATATTCACATCATAGCTCAAAGCTAATATTGTGTTAAAAGTGACCTTTTGATCTCAATCTTGGACAAAAGAGTCTGTAAATTCAAAATTAATAATGTCAACTTCAAGCTGTAATTGTATAAGAAACAGCTGGAGTATAAATTGATTGCTTCTTCAGAGAAGGCTTCTTTGTTTACTTTAAATATCTTGATAAGAAATATTGCTTGCTCAGTTGTAATTTAAGGCAAGTTCACTTTGAACCAGCTGTGCTGAAGGAAGAGATTACCACTGCCTGCCCACTGGTTACTGCTCCTGTGCCAGACGGAGGAAGCTGCAAGAGCGACAGGCCTCTCTGGTGTGTCGTGGTGGGATCCCTGGGAGCATTTCCCAGGCACAATCCTCCTGCCTAGAGCAAGCAGCTGGCTCTGGTGGTTTGAGGGTTTGCCCTCAGCATGAGGTGCAGGGCAAGCCACGGGGCAGGAAGACAACGCGAAGCCCTGACTCGATCTGCCAGCAAAACCACTTGTTATCTGTAGCCCACTGGAGATGAAAGCAGCCCTGTTCACCTGGTTAAACTCTTGGAATGAGCCCACTGTGGCTGCAGCATGTTAAGGAGGAGAGCAGGTTACAGGCTTGTCGTGGTGCTAAGCTGTTGAGCTGACACAGCAAGATGTGGACGTCTTGTCCTTCCATAACTCCAGACCTAGGACGGACTGTGATGTGTAGCAGTGAAAGGTACCCCAAGCAGTTTTGGGCTGGAAACATGAGAGGCTGCTTGTATCCACAGCCATGGGAAGGTGCCTGATGGTATTTCTAAATGGTGGAGGAGGAAAAGGGCATAAATCTTAGTATTTTTGTAGTTTAAGTGGACCCTGAGCTTTCAGATATTTTAACTTGCAGAATGACTTTGCATCTGATGGGAAGCAACGCTGGTGACTATGTTTGGATTCCCATGGGCTGTGTGAAAAGTCTGTGGGGAATGCCATTTCAATTCTTGCCTGTGATCTTTACGTATTATCCTTGTTTCAGTGTCAAACAAGATATTTCACAACTCAGAGTTGCTTGTCTTGTCTGTGATGAAAGCAGCATTTTAGTTGCTAGAGATCAGAGAATCTGTAGTTTCTCATTATCAAATATATAATTTCCGGGGTTGATCTTTGAGCCTCTCTGACCCTGAAGTACTTGGGAGCTACCACAGCTGCAGCTAGCACCTTTCCCCCTAACTGGGGTTCCTGCTGAGGCTTTCACAATTAAGTTTTAGCAGGAGGAAAGAAGGGGAGAACACTGGAATCTCCCTCTGCAAGTAGCTAACCAGGAGCCAGTGGTCTCCTTGCACGCCTGAAACTAATATTCAGGTGGGAGATTCCCAGAGTCCTTTCCAGCTAGCAGAAGATGTCATGGTTAGAGTCTGTTGTCTTCTACTCAGAAGTCATGTATCAAGGGGTTTCCCTTTCAGCAGATGCCTGCAATACAAACTTTTGGAGCACACTTTGATGGAAGGTCATCATTTATCATTACAGGAAAATATATCGCTTGCTAATTGATTTCAAACTTTTCATGCCTGGCTGCTTCTGAAAGAGAAAACAAGCTGGCCATAGCAAGCTGCTATTATCTGAACTAGCTCAACACTGGCCTAATGAATTTCTGACTTGAGGATGAACTTTCCTCCTAAAACACACACATCTGCAAACACACCTGTGAATGTGGCAGGTGGAGAGGCTGAAATCCAGCATGCTGCTCTGGATGCAGATCTGCCTTGAAGCAGTGCTCAGGGCTTTATTCCCCTTGACAGCTCTTTCAGTGGCTCTAATGTGTCTGTGAATCATGAGGCTGTGCTGAAATACCAGCAGCATGACAGAGAGGGAGGAGTGGGTTCTGGCAGGAGCAGAGGATGGAAAGGAGAAAAAGCCCAGTGGGATACAAATCTCATCCCTCCAATGTTTCTGACAGGGATGGTGTTTGTGGGGCTGTTGAAGGACACCACATCTCCCTGTGGACATGCATAGTGTGGTTTGCAGGAGTTGTTAGTCAAAGTAAGGCCAGAGGACTTCACCCTGACTTGAGGAATTATTTCCATAAATGTTCTGCTGACTTCCCAGACGTGGTGAAAAAAGGTTTCATCTAAACCAGATATACGCAGAAAAGGGATCAGGTCTTTCAAAACACTTAATCATTGCAGCTGATACATCTGAGTAGTTTGGCAGACAATAGCTGTTTTCACACTCTTAACAAGAGCTTTGGCAGTTGTATAACTGGAGAGGGAAGAGAAACTTGGAGCAGCAGCAGCTACAGCAGCTCCTGGTGGGGTGAGAATGATGGCACCAGGGAGGTGTGCAGGGGAGAGGAGCCAGACCTCTGCAACATGAAGTGAAAGATCAACCCAACTCCAGGAGCTGCACTGCAGGCAGATCCTATTTGCTTTTTTCTCTGATTTGCTTTAGTAGCAGTCAAGTGAGCCCCACACAGCCTGGAGTTGCTCCAGGAGCCCTAGAAACCTACATGGTGTGGGAAGAGGCAGTACTGGCCCCCTTCACCTTCTGGATCTTTGGCATGGGAGCTGCTGGTGGATGGGGGGTCACTTTGTCTCCTGCTTCAACCCACGAGCTCACTCGAAGCTTTTCTCTTCCTGCTTCTTTGCATGAGAAGGGTTTTTCTTTAACCCCCTCTTAGAAAAAGGATTGGCAAGGTGCATTGTGGACAGCAAGCAGGAGCTTCCTCCCTTGAGATGACAAATCCTCCCCCACAGCTCGTGTTGCTGTACCAGTGCTGGAGGTGATGCCTGCTGACTCACAAGAGCCACTTCCTTGGTTGGGCCGTGGAGTGAGGCACTGAGTTGGGGACAGTGAGAAACAGGATTTGGCTATGGAATGAGCCTTGCCATCCTCTTTTGTGGGTGTGCAGAGCAATGCCCACAGATCTGTTGTGTCAGTCTCATTTGCAGAGCTTGGCTGCTGGCGAGACTCTGCCTGGGGGCAGGAGACTGGCATGACACACAAGCAGGTGCAGGGAGAAGGAGGAGAATTAGGCTGAGTGTGAGGTGCCAATGTGGGCACTGCCAGGCATTGAAGGGATCAGCTGAGCTCCTGCATGAGGACAGAGCTCAGACCCTGCAGCTTCTTATCCACACACCAGCTGCCTTGCTACGGATGCTGTGCATTAAACCCCGAAGAAGATTGGTTCAAGGTTATTTTTTCAATATTGCACTTACCCTGCCTTTTCAACTCTCTCTTTCTCTTGTGTTTCTGGTGAGCTGGAGAAGTGCTTCGTGTGCAGGCAGGTTTCACCTCTCACATCGGGGTGTTCAGGTTACTGGAAGATGCTTCTCTTTCCCAGCTCCAGCTCCAGTACCCACTGGAGACTGTTCAAGTTCCACGAAAGGGGGAGAAAACAACAAATCTGTGTGGTTTTAACCTTCTCTAATAGGCATTATCCATCAGTTTGAAAATGAATAAATTCCTCCAAAAGGAGAAGTGACAAGAGCAAAGGGGAAATCAGTAACTACCAAGATGCTTTGGCTTGGTTGAATCACCCAACCTGCTTTTCTGAAGTTAGCTTCTTACACTGCTGAAATCACTTACAATAAATGCATCTTAGAAAAACGAGAGTGATCTTCTTGGTTTTTCTCTCTCTAAAAACAGAAAGTGCTGTTTGACAAAGGGCGTCACTGCATGCTACTACAGGGCGTAGGAGGCCCTGGTGAGCCACCTTGCTGTAAACTAATTTGGGGAAGAATTACTCAGCAAAAGCTCCCTTGAAATAGGTGAGACATATGCACATTTCAGCTGCTTCCTAAAAGCAAGAGGTGTCTGCACCATGATTTAAGAAGAGCTGGGTTACGAGTCAGGGTTTCCCCAGAGATGAGTTACTCTGATTGCCAGGGCTGCTGCTGCAAGGCTCCTTGCTTTGCTCAGTCCTTGCTCCAGCTGGGCCAGGCTGAACTCCTGTGGCTGGAACCTTGCACAGAGGCTGTGCTCACAGTTTCAAAGGCAATAATACCTCTGCCATCTGATGGAGGTAAAGAAGTGCTGACTAGGGAGCAAACACATTGAAGAGGGATCCTTTGACAGAAAAATCCATCAGTGTGTGGGCTGGCTGCAGTCAGTACAGATGTAACCACAGCCTGGAGGAGAGAAGAACTCTCCAGGAACAAGCCTGTGGGATCATGGGCCATGGTCTCTGTCCCACTTCCTACTCTGATCTTCAAAAAGTGAACCTGGCTAGAGTTTGGTTTTAGTTTTTAGGATAGAAGCTGGTTTGGGGTATGAGTCCTTTTTCATAGGTTAGTCCCTAAGCTGCTGCACTGGGGAGAAGACCACATAGGGAGCAAGACACTGCTGAATATTTGCTTCCAGCTGCTGGTGCCTCCTGAGCAGTGCTAGATCTCTACATGCAGGGCTGACTGGTGGAATGTTATCATCAGTGTTGCATTTTTGTACCTCTCCTTTCTGATGGCTGCCGGTGTGAGCACCTGGTCTGTCAGAGGCTGAGCAGAACGGAGTGAATCAGATTATCTCTGGCTTCTGGTGGTGCATGTCCCAACCTCAGCTATCCAGGGTGTGTTTGTATCCTGCCTCGTGGTGCTGAAATGGGATTTGTCAGTGTTAGCCTTGAGACCCCGGGGAATGGGAGCATTCATGAGAGGCAAGTCTGTGAAACAGAAAGTCTGCAGCAGCTGCTGCTCAGTGTGACCTGCTGGGGATGAGCTCACCTCTGATTCACCCCCAAGGCTGATTCCTTCCCAGCCAGAGGGCTCTGCTCCTTCCCTCTTCCCATCAGTCGAGTGGAGAGAGGTCAGAACGTCCATGCAAGCTGCTTTTGAATGTGTAAAGTGGAAATGATACTCAGGAATACATTGGAGTGAAAAGAAATGGAAGCCATCCAAGACTGAATCAGAAACTGAAGAAAAAGAAAGGAACAATGTAGAAATGATGATTTTGCACCAAGTCTGTTAAATTCAGTACACTTTAAAGCAGTGAAGGGCTTTTGAAATGTGCCATGGGTCCAGTAGTGTGAAAATGAGCTGAAGGCAGGGTATGGATTATGTAAGGTAAAAGAACTTTTTAAAAGTTTATGCTTTTCCTGGAGAAGTTAATTCCTGTGCACTGGGTCCTGTCACTTTTTCCCTCTTGTTGAAATGTCTCAAAGGAGATAATAGTTTCAATTTTGAAGTAACCTGTGGTTTTAACTCATAAAAATATTTTCCAAACCAGTTGCTGAATAGTTTGTAGTGATGTATTCTGAATTTCTGGTACCACTGACATTATTTCAGTGAATCTGCAAATTTAGAAATAAGCCAAAACTTTGTCTTTATACAAAGGAAAGAAATGAAAAAAATTATAAACAGAGGACTTTCCCAGGCTTATTCCAATTCTTCTTGATGTCATTTCATCTGACATTCATTTGAAAATCAAAACACGAGAGGATGTGTACTTCCTGTGCCTCACACTACTGCTGTTTTTAAAGGAGAGGAAATGAATGTTTTCCTATTCAGTTACTACTTTTGTTCTGACTCAAATATTAGCTGACCTACACTGGATACAGATCTGTCCAGGCATTTCTCTTTTGTTCCTCTTCCATTTTTTCAGTTTCCCTACCCTTTTTTTACTTTACTGTCTGTAGCAGGCAGGCTGCTGCTGTGTGCCCAGAAACCACAAGAGTGTGGAAGAGTAACAGGCCACACACCACACACAGGATGATATTTTTATGAAATCAGGTCAGTCATTTTCAATGCCTCTTGCCAGCAGAGGAAGATGACGTCTTGTGCTGTTATAATTCTGAAAATCCCCTGTCACTTTCCATGTGAATCAGAAGAGAACTGTTCCTGTTTGTGGGGCAAAATCTAAATTCAAATATCCATGTGCTGTGGTGAGATGAAGTTGGGTGGGCAATCTCACTGCCCCCAAACACAGAAACCAAAAATCTTAATCTGATAGCTCAGTCTTATTCCTGCAATTCTGCTCATATGAGACTGGGAAGGGCACATGGCAAATGTGAGCGAGCTGATGGTGGCTGGCAGTGCCCAGCTAATATTGATTTGGGATCTCTACCCGTGAGCTGTAGCCCTTGGAGACATGTCTGTTCTCAACTGCGTATTCTGAGACTTCAGTATTTATATAATAAATAATTCTTCAAATTACTTCCCTAATTCTATTGTTAGCTTGAGCTGAGTTTCACCTTTGGTAATAGATGTCCAAGACCTGTCTCAGAGGTGTAGGTTTGAAACAAGGACCTGTCCTATTGCTCATTTTCTGCCAAAAGTTACATTGCAGGCCAATTTTCAGGTATCTTCTAAGCCAGCACATATTTCTAACAGGTTACTATGAGTATGCCTATCAAAAAGCATGAAGGTATCCTTTTATCCTTTGGGAAATGTTCCTCCTTTCTACAGAAACCCACGTGCTCCTGCTGACTCCTGTAGGGTAAGGAGCTGTCCCATAATTTTGGCTGCAAGACTGGGTCTGGATCAGAGGGATTTGCTATGCCATTAGTTATGGTTCAGCAAGGGAATTTCCTTTTCTGGTCTATTTTTCTCTGGGCCAGATGGGTTGAAAAGACTTAAAATGTCTGATAGCACTGGTACCAGTCTCCTGTCTGGTGTATTTAGGTTTGGGGAATGGGGAAGGACTGTTAAATTTCTGAAAGAGGGCTCCTATAAGTTTTCAGAACTGACTTCAGTCCTCTTGATGACAACATGAGATGTTTTTGTTTTGGAAATATTGCAGACAAAAGGTGTTTCTGCATGTGGCTTTGCCCTGATCAGGGGTCCTTTCCATGTTCTTGTGGTACCATGCTGTCCCTGGCATGGCCAATGGGAACCAGGTGGACATGCAGCCTGTCTGCCAAGGTGCTGAGCACTGGCCCTTTCAGTGCACGTAGAAAACACTCAAAACTTCTGCAAAGATTAGGGCAGGTTGTCTAAGGTCACAGGGAAGGTCAGGAGGGAAAAAAAGGAGCAGTAAATCTAGATCTTGATATGCAACACTGGTCCAGACACATCTTCTTTCGCTCTCTTCTGTGTGCCCTTCTCCCTTTGCAGAGAGCATTTCCTTTGGCTTGAGGCTTCTGGAACTGTGGGATCACTGCTGCAGGTCACCAAGCCATGTCTGTCCCCTCCTGGGGGAGGCTGCCAGTCAGCTCCCTCTCCCTGTGTTGGCCAAAAGATTGAGAGCTGCCTCCCTATTTTGGTCTGTGTTCCTTTCATGGTGAGACTGATGCCAGATGAATTCTGGCTGTGTCCCCATTGGCATGAGCTTGGTTTTACAAAGTTCTGGCTGTGTCCTCATTGGCATGAGCTTGGTTTTACAAAGTCCCCACTAAATGTCTGTGTATAGGAGAAGTCACAGCCAGATCTTTTCAGGAGGTCTTGGAGAACGTGAGGTCTGACAGCCCATGCTGCATCCCTAAGTGCACGTTGGGGACGAACTCCTGATGGGCTGAAAGAAAACATGAGCTCAGGGAGGGAGTGGCAGCTTCTTCCCCAAGGGCTGGTGAAGGACTGGGAGCACATACATGACCCATAGAAAGAGATGTTGGTTGCCCATGTCTGTCTCACCTGTGATGCAAACCCAGCGGGGTAAGTCTGCACGGGCTGGAGCAAAGCCAAGTGATATGTGCTTGGGATGCCTCACCAACAGCAACGGAGCTGCTGGAGCCTGGCACTGTGCTTTCAAATCTAAATACTCTCTGCAGTGGTGTGATTGATCAGAAGAGAGAAATGGGATGGCTGATGGCTGGCAGGAAGCTGTGTGTGTTCAAGAGTTTCCTGGGGAGCTGGTGGTGGTTGCCAGCGCCAGGTCAGCTCTCCCAGAGCTACCGCTCACAGCCAGCGGGATTGCGCAGTGCCTGGATGGAGCATCGCTCTGCCACGCCTGGGGCCTCTAGACATTGTTGTCCTACAGATAAATAACAGGGCTTGAGCTGCTGATGCTGCTTGTAACGTTGTGAGTCAGGTTTTCCAAAGAGCATGGTGCTGAGCTCTGGGAAAAACAAGCCCTGTGTTTAGCTGTCTGCTGGACTGCTGAGCTCCTGAGAAATTTCGGAACCCTGCTGCAGGAGCTGCATTTCCTTTGGTGCCATGGCTCATGCCTTCTGCTCAGGCTTGAGCCTAGCCTGCCTGGCCCTGTGCTGTGTCCCTGGGTGGGCTGGCCCAGTTCTGGGTGAGATCAAACACTCCCAGCACGTCATCTTCGATGTGTGGCTCTCACAGGGACCAGTGTGGTGGCATGTCTGGGGAAGTTCCTGCCTGTACAACTAGGTGACATCAGGCAGAACTGGCTCCCCTGTGTACCAAGTGATTTCTGCTTAGGAAGGTATGTTTATTTTTAAGAAGGGAAGTACAGCTATACACTTTTCACACTGCATCAGTGCCGAGAAAAACCACAGAGATTAACCTGTCACAGGACAAACCCAAAATCTTCTCAAAACGATTCCAGCTGTGCTTCTCTTTTTATATAACATTGTGGTGTAACATTTTCACTGTTTTTCTGGTTTACTTTTTGTTTATTTATTTTTTGGTTTTGCTTTAGGTCATGCACAAGGTTCAGTCTCGAGTTTCAGAGCAAGTCCAGTGGGCTGCTCGCAGCCTTCCCATGCCCAGGACCAGCTAGTGAGCAAGGCTGCTTCATGCATGTAGCTGTGTGTGGGGATCAGCTGTCCTTTGGGTCACACCATTGTTCTGCTGTATTTTCCTTTACTGTGTATCATACATTTATTTCCCATTTTCTCCTTTTTTTGCTGTGACTTTTACATACTGTTGATGGATGGGTGATGCAAGGACTCCTTCTCTGCTTTTTCTTTGCTTTTTTTTTTTTTTTAAATATGATTTAAAGATTTCCCCACCACCATCTCTTCTTTTACTTAATGCTGCTAAGACAATTTACTGTGAAGCTGGGATCTGGATGGTGGCTTTTTAGGTGATGACTCCTAGAAAATCTGTGAAACCAGCAGGAATGTTGCCAGAACCATCTGCTCTCTGCCCTGTGCTGACAAGTTTAATGGTCATACAATTTCTGAAGCTGTAATCAAGTTATGATTGAGACCATCCTCACAGCCCCCCTTCCATGCCCTGATGCAGCAATAACCCTGATACTGACCATACACGTCCTCACAGGGAGAGCAGTGTCTGCCATGGTTCCTCTACCACCCTGCAAGCTGCCCATGGACACAGGGAGATGAGCTTGACTTTTTGGGCAACTTGTTATTTCTGTTCTCTGAGGAAAAGGCTGAAGTCCATGTGAAAGCTACTTAAATAAACCCTGTTTGTCTGGCTGCCACAGCAACTGTTCCTTTGAATCACCTGCTCCTTTGGAGGGGGAGGAGTGGCCATGAAAGGGTCAGTAACCCTACAGGGCAATGAGCTGTTTGGGATGCCAGACATGAAGGATGGAGATCTGCCTGGGCCCACCTCCTGCACAGTCTGCCCAGGCCCAGGCTGGACACTGCAAATCCTGTGTGAGGAAATTGTGAGAATTTGGATTGTTATCAGGAGTGTCTTTCTGAACCTGCTGCACAAAGATCCGAACTGTTTGAACAACTGGAGTTCAGACGACCCCCTGTAACCTTCCCTGCCAAGAGAGAAAATTAAACTCTTTGGGTTTGTTTAGGTGAAATAAATTGTTATGGTTTAGGTTTTGGTTTGCATCTTAATGTTGAATATTTTACTACAGTCTATTTACATGAAATTAACAGAAAATGTATTGAAACTTCATTATTTGGAAAGAAGATTCCTCAGTAGTTTGGTTGGCTGTGACTGGGGCATGGCAACTTTCTCCTTTTGACCATTTTTACCCTGATTCAGGGTATTGTTGAAAGTGAGGCTGAGCTGTCAGAAGGCAAAGCAGCCTCACCACAATTTTCCAAACAATGCTAGTAGTTATCTTTGCAGTGTGGGAATGTAGCTGTCTTCAAATCTACTAGATGAAGCACAGAGACTGTTTGGCCCAGCCTGCAAACCTGCTTAAGCACTTAAACACAACTGATTTCAAGGGGAATGGTCTGACTAAGCATCCTCTGAATGCCAGGATATGATCCTAGCTAAGAGGATGTAGACAGCTCTCAACAGTGCAAAGAACATCCTCTCTGAAGCCAAGGTACAGCTGCAGTAAGTTTAGTGTCCTGCACAAAAGTAAACCTGTGAGAGGGTGAAATGCCAAAGTAAGATGACACCAAAGTAATGATTTATCCCGTTCTGCAAACCATAGATATTAAATGTGCAGATGCTGGAAATGCTGCTGGCTGGTCTCTCGTGGTGCTGCATGGCAGTGCCAGCGGGGAGTGTCATATCTCTGGAGTGCCTGCTCCTGGGAGGACAGCATAAAATGCAAGCAGCACCCCAAGTTCATGAGAATTCGAGCAAATTCTGAAGATACGCAAAACCATTTTATTTTTTTTTGGCACTATGAACTGTAGAGCAGACGTGAAATTAAAGATCCTTTTGATGGAAGGGAACAAAACTCAGTGTTTCAGCCAAATTCATGTTTTCTTCAGTTGATTTTTTTTCCAGAAAAAGTAGGAAGAAGTGACCAAAAGTTTAATTTGCAGGTTAGATGTTCAATTTTTTTTTGCGTAGTTAAAAGGAAAAATGCTCTTCAGGAAAGATACTTGTAAGTGTTGCAGTTTTTGCTTATATTGTTTGTAACAATGTATACCCCTGTTATGTCAGTCAGGATGAGGTATTTCTGGTTTTTTAAGACACCCCATTGCTCAGCCAGGAGACTAAATCTCAGGCAGTCAATGAGTGCCTCCTCTGCATCCTGTCAGTGTAAAAGATGTTAATGTAAAGAGTGTAATTGAATGAGATTTATAGACTCCCAGTGGAAAGAAAAGTCAATTTCTCAATTAAATTTATTCTGCATCTTTTCAGGTGAGCAACTAAATTGACTTGTCACTCTGAAATGTTTATTTCTGTGTCAGTAAAATAATGCAATAAGAATATATTTAGAGCATATGAAATTGAAATAACTCTTTTAAAAAATAGATCAAAGCCAGAATTTAAAATATTTGATGTTGGGACAAGTTTATAGGTGTTAACCAGAGAGCATAAGCCTGGTAGATTATTCTTCTCGTTTTGTTTCCCTACCTCATGTGTGGCTGGAGTACTGTGGGAAGAGGATTATTTATAAGGGGAGGGGAATGTTCAGTGTATGGGCACAAGGGCACATGGCCCTATTATGGCCAGAATTATCTCCAAACCTCTCTATTCCCATTCTGATCCTCAGAAACAGCATCTGTCCGCTATCTTGCAGTGCCTTGACATGAGCCATGTTCTCTTAGTTCCTGAGATGTGGCATTCAACACTTGAAAATCTGGTTTTGGAGATTTTTTTTTAGATTATCCACAACACCCCTCCCCAGCCCCATCCCCCCCACCCCAGTTCTTGTTCTCATAGCTTCTTAATCATTCTCCTCTGCCTTGGCTTCCTGAAGGGAGCCCATCTGCTCTCTTGCACTGCTTTCTGTCTGCACTGAAACCACAAAACTCAGATTAGGCTCTTCAAAAGCTTTACCAGGCTTCAGGAACTCCTGAAGCAAATCTGGGCCCGTTTTCATGCAAATCCAAATACCTTTTATGGTTTAGTTTCAACTTGACATTTTGATTTTGAGATTTTTGAGCTTCTCAAACCCTTCAGGCTTTATGTGAAACCCAAAGGGCGTGAACTTACATGAACTAAAATGGAAAAAATATTCTGATGAACCCACTGAAAACTGAAACTACGTTCCCACAACTGTGCTTAATAAACTGCTCTGTTTTTCTCTTAATTGCAGAAGTGGCAACTACTGTTCCACAGCTAGGAGCTGCAGCAAGGCTGAGTTTCCAGTTTATGTGTATTAGGTATATTAAACAGGGATCCTGGTAAATCACAGGTGGTTTGTCCTCTTCCAACTGGCAGTCAGTAAACAGGGCACCTTCTCTATCTCAGAGTGACCTGAGCAATGTTTTCCCCTGCCAGGGTGTGCTGGCACAGGAGTGCTGCAGGATTTCTTGTCACAGTGGGTGGCTGGCTCTGCCACTTCCAGGAAAATTGCAGCGTGTCCTCTGCCTCAGTCAGCCCAGCTCTGATCACGGTGGGGAACTCCTGGTTCTGCTTTGGCTGAGCACCTCCAGCACCTCTTCTACTTTTTTTTTTCCCCAGCACACAGTGGCTATGCCAACCAGCCATAGGGGGCAGGGCCAGATCCCACTGACCATCTGCTGAACCCCCCTTGTGAGCAGGTGCCACCAGCTGTGGGACACATGTTGCTGACAGCAAATGGGTGCGCCAAGGCACCAAGGACTGGTGCCATCCCTCTCCTCTGATTGTGCTGCTCACCTTCCCAAGGGATGAAAGCCCATGGGGATTGCCCCATGGGGTGGGGATGGGACCAAGAGGATAGAGGAGGAGAAGGAGGTACTCCTGGACTCAGATAAAGGCAGGGCTGCCAATGGGAGAGGGAACAGTGTGTGCTCCAGACAAGCTTTAGCGAGTAATCAGGGACCTGGCTCTCATGGTAGTAGCCAGTTTGGCCCAAACTGACCCAAACCTGCCTGCTCTGTGCAAAGAGCAAAACCTCCAGCATCACCCCCAGTGCCTTCCTTCTCTGGCACAGTGTTTCCAAAGCTGTTCAGTCTTTCTGGGAGGACAAGATCATATGTTGCTACCCACCTGAGTGGCTGAGCGTGGTTCTGGGGAGCTGGGTGAGATGCAGGTCATGGAGGAAAATGGAGCTTGCACAGGGCTCTGGTGACCTATGGTGTCAAGGTCTTGCTGGACATCAAAAACAGGATCAGGACCTGTGATCCAAATGACATGTTCTGTGTTACTAGTCCTGCAACTCAAAAATTGCAAGGTCCTAGTATTGCAAAAGATTTTAGAAATTACAAATGGTGTTATGGCATCCTTTCCCTGGGCTTTTCTCTGCAGCTCTGAGCCACAGCGACTTGTCTCCACCCTCTTAATTCAGCTTGTCAGCCTGGTACACCCATCAAGGTCTGGGGACTGGCTCTCCAAGAAAGCTCCCATAGATGAGAGGAGCTGGAAGCTCTTGGCACCCTGAAGTTCTCTGTCCTTTTGTCAAACCTGCTATGGGACAGGAAATTCTGCCCTGGGTGCTGCAGTGCACAACACTCCTTCCCCACACATGCCAAAACACAGTGGGCTTTTAAAAGAATTTTTAGTACTTGAAAAATAATTTGTGTTACTATGATGGACCTCTCCTTGTCCTTGCCTCAGCAGCCCAGAATGCTTTCCCTGCCAGAAAGGACAAAGACAAGTGCTCCCTGCAGGACAGGTGGGAGCAGAGGCAGAGCTGTGGGAAGTGCAAGCCAAGCCTGGGGAGCTGTTCTCACTTCTGGGCTCGGCCCTGCACAGGAACCCTGTTCTGGTTTTGTCCCTCAGGCTTCAAGCACAAGAAGATGATATGGCCCCATCACATGAAAAAACTGGTAGTAGCGGGCTCTTACTTTTTTCTACTTTTTTTTTTTTTAATTTTTTTTTTAATTTAAAAAAAAGCCCACAACCCTTATTGGTAAAGCTATTCTCAAGCTCTGACAGGGAAACCCCATAGCCTGTTTCACTTCCATACACAGGCAAAAGGTGGTGTATGACCTTTTGACACCATGTTCCCAGTGAGACCTTGCTGACTAAAGAACATGGAAAAACCACTGTGGAGCTGGGGCCATGAATGAGATTGTGCTTGGCCCCTGGTTTTCACTTTTTTAAAGAAAATGTGTGTGTGGGAGGGAAGGTCTGCCATTTCCAAGGCTGGCTCTGATTCTGGATGTCTGTGTCTCCAGGAGAAGCGAGCCAATCCACACCTAGGAAAATGAAGCCTTTTGAAACGAAGCTTTCAAAACCATCAGTTAAGGGTTTTTATGTAAATGAAAAGATTAATGTAATTGATTTAAAGAGCATGCAGATCACAGCAGCCTATTAGGGATGTGCTATCTGCAGTTTATACATGGTTACTCACTGCAAATACCGTACGTACTGTGAAGCAAAGAAGGTGGTGAGGTTAGTCATGGGTGGAGTGGAGCAAGTTGTCCTCATTAGTTATCTTGCGGTAAAAAACACAGTCACCTTATCTCTTCTAGGAATTTACTATGAGCTTGCTAATGCTTGGTAACCAGCTTGTTTCTGTGTTCTCTTTCAATCCTCTCCCACCAACTTCTCCCTCACTAGAGGCTTTGTTTCTGGGAGTTATCTGGCTTCCACAACCATACTTTCTCCACATTAGGTCATTGCTGGGACCTGCTGCTGCAGAGCTCCTACAGCTGGTGATAGACACAAGGAATATGTGACTTTCCCAGAGTGACAGAGGAAACTGAGCTGGAAGTCAAACCCAGGCATTCTCAGTTAAGTTACTTACTTAGAAGTGGTTTGTTTTGGGTTTTTTTTCAACCTCTCCGCATCACTCCCTGAGACTGTTTTCCCCAGGCCAAGGAGTTAGTTAATATATTGCAACTTTCTTTGGAGCTTTAACACCAAAGTTTACATAGTTCCCTAGCAAACTGGCTTACCTTTTTTCTTTCTGTTTTTTTTTTTGTAACAGACAGATATTAAAAAGAGCACTTAGTCTTTCATGGTGTGGGGACACAAATACTGATCAATGTCTCTCTAATAATTTCTTAAATTGACTTTGAACAGACCTGAGCAATGATTGTGGCCTGACTTTCTTTCTAAGAAGTTTACAGACTCCTCATGGATGGAAAGAAAAATAAGGGCTGCACTTGTTTTGTTCTCTGTCAAATATATGAGAGAGAGAGCATCCTTAAGAATATTTACCTATTTTTATGTTCAACTCCTATCCTGAAAGTATTTTGCATCAAGAATTATATGTCTGAGAGAAAGCACATGTAGAATTTATTATATGAACATGGGCTTTTTTTAATTGTTCAAAGCCTCCTCTAGAGAAGAGGGTCATTAAGCTTGACTGCCCCTCCTTTTATAAATATCAGCCTGTTCACCAAAATTGCATTGCTTCCTGGAAGCCTGGTAAAGCATTGAATCCTAAAACAGCTTAGCACGACAAAAACATGGCAAGAAGCAGAAACTTGGAGGATTTTAGGCATGTCTGATTGTCATTTGTAATGCCACAGTGATTGCTTTTGCCATGGCCAGGCTGGCAACACCTTGGAAGATGCTGAGGAGACTTCTGGCAGAGGAGTGTCTGTTGAGGATCAGCCCATCTGTTGGGTTTGGTTTCAATAGGTCAGCAGAACAGATAATTTGATTTCTTTCTTTTCCTTTAACCAGAACCGACTGAGTCTCCTACAGATGTTTCAGCATGAACGTGTTATGGGTTGAACTATTGGAAAATGTGGTGCATGGCAGCTTTGGGTGAGTCTCTCAGTTTCCTTCAGGTGGTGGAGCCTTATGGGTTTAAAGCTTCTTAAATCGAAGCCACTGGTAATGTTTCCCAACTTCCCTTACACCCGAATCACAGGGGTGCTTTTCTGTTTTGCTGATTTTAAAAAAAAGCCTCAAAAAGTCATTTAAAGTGTTGTGCATGTAAAATACCATCTGATGATTTTGCATTGGCATAAATGGTTGCAAAAAGGTGGAGAATCATGTGCTGTTGGTCCATTTGGAGTGCTTTGCTTTTTTTTTTTTATGTAGCCTTTTATTAACATTTGTCTGATGCTTTGTATCTGCTTGGTAATGACAGATAATTTGTACAATGAAGAGTCTGCTGGACATCAGAGTGACAGGTCAGGATGTGCTCTGCTGAAAAATGAAGTGGGCAACTCCCAGGAGAGTGGCCAGAGGAGACAGCTGCCTAGGGGTGTTTCAGGGAGTACATATAATGGGATGATGCATATGACTCCAGTGATTCTTTTTGGGGATTTAGAAATGATGATGAGTAAGTGCTGAAAAGCAAAGCCCATGCATGCTCCTTTAAAAATAGAGCACACAATTTATGGTCTTGGTTCATTGTAATTCTGTTTTGAGAGGCAAGACCTCATCCTTTGAAGGCTTCAGTCATCTCAAAACAATGCTGTATCTCTGAGTGACATTTTATCCCTAGAAGAGGCCAAGTGATGTTCTATTAAACAACACTCAGAAATTTAAGAGATGTTTAGATTTGAAATCAGATCTCACCCACGCATGGCAGATTGCTTTCTGTTTAGCATTTCATTGTGATTTTGTCATTTGTGGGTACAAGAAGAGGCTGTAGATGTTTATTTCTTGTGAAGATTTTGCACATCCTGTGACCGTTTATTATAGCTGGCCTATCTGTATTTTCTGAGCAAATCAGAAGGGGCTGGAAAAATCATAAACCACTGAAACAGTTGCTAGGGTAGGAGATGGAAATGTATAGCCTCTGATAATGGAAAATGAAAAATTTCAGAGAATGGAAAGCATTTGTCAGACAGAATGGAGGACATAATTCAGCTTCACACTGAGTTGACAAAAACTGCTTACTTGAGACACCTACAGGATCTTGTTTCTCCCCCCTGCTCCTAATTACTTCTGTTTTAATTAACTGGCTGAGTGCAGTGGAATGGAACTCCCTTAGCTTTAAAAGGAGGAAGCTGAGGGCTGTCCTGTGTTAACATGGAACACAGTCTTTTATTGCAATGCAAATCTTAGGTGTGAAAAAGCATAGAAATGATGTGGATTTACCATAGATTAATTTATCAGGAGAGTTTGCTTCTGTGAGGTTTTTTTAAGGCTCAACACTGGATGCAATTTCTTTTGCCTGACTTGTCTGAACACCTTTGGCTCAAGTTTCCAGCCATTATTTTTCTAGAGAGTCAATGTGGAGGAGAGAAATCGTGTGGTTCTTACATTGGACAAACCACTGTGCTGCAGCTTCTGGGCATGATATGGGATGGTTTTAGTCTGAGGTAGGCTCTGACACTCAGCCATATCTGCTTCATGATTATTGTCCTTAGGTACCCCTTAGTGTCCTGCTGGTAGCAATGATATGCTCAGAATTAATATTCTTCACAGAAAAGTGATCTGAAAGCTTGCTGCTTCTCTGCAAGGTAGGAGGATAACCCACAGATTTGACATGCTCAGGAGAATGTTCTGGTCCTTCCACTGTCTTGGTTGCAATTTTAGCCCTCCCTGTTAGATGCCTCTGCTCCCAGAGGTGGAGGCAGAAGCTCAGCCATCAGTGGGCTGTAGCCCTTTAACCCCTAGTACCAAAATAGCTCCTGCGGAAAAAATATTTTCCTGCTCTTCTTTATAACCTATTGCAACTCCATGGTATCTGTGTTCCACTGCCAAAATCACTCAAGTCTATAAAAATTTCTGGGAAATGGCACCCTGTGCTACTCTAAACATCTCCTAGGAGGTCTTAACCAGTAAATAGGGTTTTTTGTAGACAGCCCAATGCGGTGTTGTACTGTGTGTGGCAGTCACTGAACTGCCTCCAAAACATTTACCAAATTTTCCTCTGTGCAGGGCTGTCTCTTGACAGGAGTGCTCACCTTGGCCTCATATTTTCTGGTCTGGCTCTGTGTCTGATGGGCCTGAAGGGCAGCAGACTGAAGAGCCTGTTCAATAAGTGCCAGGCACCTGTCAGCTTTTGCTGTACTGCATCTCAGTGAGCACTGCATGTCCACCCCCAGCCCCAAGCCT
Source organism: Rhipidura dahli (assembly GCA_013399225.1). Lineage (NCBI taxonomy): Eukaryota > Metazoa > Chordata > Aves > Passeriformes > Rhipiduridae > Rhipidura > Rhipidura dahli. The sequence goes on along the minus strand of VXAC01005357.1, from coordinate 712,172 downwards.
TTTCTTCTCCCTGAAACAAGGGGGCACCACACAGTATTCATACAGTTGGGCAGTTTTGTCCTCAGAAGCCCCCTGGCATCCCTGTCACCCCAGTGTTTGGTCAGCAGCAGGGGGAACCCAAGTGCCCTGCCCACAGCGCAGACCTGGCTTCTGTCGCAGTGGAAACCCAGGCGGTGCCTCCTCCTGCTGCTGCTGGCCCGTGCTGCTGCACAGGCACACACCTGCCATGGGCCTGCATCCCTAACCCATTTCCAGAGTGGGTGAAACCCAGTTTCCTGCACCTCTGTGCTCAGTGGTTTGCTGTGCTGGGGTTGGGACAGAGCAGGTGCCAGCTGAGGTGGCTCCTGTGCCAGAGAGAAGCTGGTCTAGGGTTTAGAGAGTTGGTCTTATGAGGAGGGGCTGAGGGAGCTGGGGTTGTTTAGCCTGGAGAAAAGAAGGCTTGGGGGAGACCTTATCAGTCCCTACAATCACCTGAAAGGAGGTTGTAGCCAGGTGGGGGTCAATCTCTTCCAGGCAACTAGTGGCAGGATGAGAGGACACAGCCTCAAGCTGCACCAGGAGTGGTTTGGGTTGGACACCAGGAAGAATTTCTTCATGGAAAGGGTTGTCAAGCATTGGAATGTGTTGCCTAGGGAGGTGGTGGAGTTACAATCCTTGAAAGTGTTAAAGAAATAATTGGATGTGGCCACCACCTGGGTTTCAGAGGGGGGAGATGTGGCAGTCTCATGGGTTGGCTCCCCTCTGTGCTGCAGAAAGTGCCAGCGTGCTACTCCATGGCTACCTGTGTGTCAGGTGCAGGGAGAGGGATGGAGCTTCTGGTGACCAGCTAGATACAGGCACTGGCCTTGGGCAACCCCAAACCTTGCTCCACCACTTCACAAAGTGCCCAGAAGCTGTTAGGTAGGCAAGCCTTTGAAGTTTCCTTGCTGCCCAGCCCTCGGTGTGCTTGTTTGACCACGTCACTTTGCATTTATATGAGGTGGTGTTCAGACCTGAAGGTGTTTCCATAGCAAAGTACCTGCTGTTGGACCAAGAAGGTGGCACTGAAAAGTCATCAGGGAGTCAGCCATAGTGTCCCCATGTGCTGCTGGGAAGAGGCAGGGACACAGAAGAGGCCAGGCTTAGAGGGCGAGGTTGTTGCTCCAGACAGCTTGGATTTTGCTTGCCTGTGTATTCAGCAATCTGTCCTTCATTCAGACAAATGCCTGAATCTGTGTGTGGTTTCAAGCATTTGTTTCCATTGTCATTGTGCTGTTATTTATTGATCATTATTCATACTTTTCCTTTCAGAATGCCTCAGCCAGAGAGGCAGAAATAATGCTGGCATTACAAAACAATTTTAATGATTTGTAAACAGTTGAACAAAAGTGTTTTCAAACAACTGTAAGGCTCCAAGTTGTTTCGACATCCCTGTGGCAGAATAAACAGAATGACTGACACATTCTTGGAAATCAGGACTGTCCCACAAATGAACTACAGACAGCAAAATATTTGCAAAATAATTCCTTTCTGTCTTTCCACAATTAATTTCAAAAGTGTCTAGTGCATTGCTTTATACAAGTGAACTGAACTGTGTACTGAACTCCATTAGAACTTTTAAAGGATTTTCTTAAGGATGCCAGTGGTTTGGGAGCCTGTCACATTAATCTAGCAAAAGAACCAGAAGGTCTATTTCATGTGGCTTGGTCACTCAGCATGGATGTCCAGGGCTCATGCAATGGGGCCTTTACCACCACACTTGCTTCAGTTTTAATATCAGTAAAGCTACAGTACTCAGCCAGAAGTTACCTACACCACAGGCTCTGCAGCACCACATGAATTCTGCTGCTGGATGCAGGGAAATCACTCTGCAAAATCAAGGAAATGGAGCTTTGCCTCTTCATTTCCTTGTTTCCAGAAAATATCCACAGGGCTATTCTTATTTCTCTTCTTAGGAGACAGAAATTTTAAATTTTTTGTAAAAAAAATAGCTTTTCATTTACCCCAGGTTCACTCATCCTTTTGAGCATGCTGCTGAGGGGGACAACTCACGTGCTTTAATTCAAAGCTTTTGCTGAATGACCATGGCTGCACACAATGTTATGTTAGCAGGCTTTTCCTTGATGTGGATGCCATTGGAACTGCTGCCTACCACAACATTCCAGCTACCAAAGCATCACCAGGGCTCAGAGTGCTGTCACCAGTTGTGGTCCATCAGTGGTGGGTATGAAATGTGTAAATTTTATGTGTCAAGAGTTGCAGGTTATTTCACAGCACCATCTGACTGCAAATCTTTCTTGCTTTTCCCTCTGAAAGGTGGTTGTCGAGGTTGTTGGGATGTATATCAAATGCCACCTTGTCCAGCAGTCCCTGCCTTAATTAATGGAATTAGGATGGGTGTGGGGTGAAACACAGCAGGATTGAACAAGGATAGCAGTTTGCTCCAAATACACTGTTTTTTCTGATAAACTAGAAAAGGCTGAGGGAGCTGGGATCATGCACTATCTACAGGATACGATTCCACTGATGCACACAGAGTAGCACTAATCTAGACAAGGATCAGACAAAGGGTCTTTCCCCAGTGGAACAATAACCCCATTAATTAACACCGCTGATGCCAAGGTTGTGGGCTCATCTAACCTCCTGTGAGATACCCAGCTCTATGAATAATCTCATTGTGGTTCTTTTCCCCCACCCCACTACCTTTTAACAGAGGATAATGACATAGGCTAGATACTTTTGTATGAGATTGCCAGTATGCACCATTAAGTTTGTATAGTGGTTGATTTGGTTTTTTTAGATTTGAATAATTCACATCTATTTTATTTTCCTCATATGAAAGCTCAAATGGATATTGGCTGGAGCACAGCAAGAAAAAATATTTGGGTATTACTTAGGAAAACGAATGACATTGCAAAACACCAGAAATTATAGCTAGAATTAAATATTTTCATTGTTCACACTTCTGTCCCCCTTAAAAAAACTCTGGGTTTTTTTGTATTGTGGAGAACTGGTGAATAAACTCCTCAGCATAAAACCACAAATGTTTTCCATGAGGAGGAATAAAATCAGACGGTTTTAGGGAAAGCAGCTGAAAAAGCCTCTCAGACCAACTTTTTCTTTTCTTCTGATGAGAATCCAGGCCATAAGCCAAAAGTACTGTTTGTTCTCAGGCTAAATATAAGTCCCAAGAGGGAAACTGCTTTTGGACCTTATAACCATACACTCCTTCTGGGTAGCCTGGAGCATTTCTGCGTGGGGCTGAGGGCAGGAGATGTGCTGCTCTGGGCACTGCAGTTCCTCCGTCATGGCAGGAGGGGCAGGCATGGTGGAAAGGCTGAGCCATGCCCTGAGCTTTCCTTGTTCATCTCAGCAGAGAGAAAGGCTTCTCAATGTGCAAAATAAACAAGGTGATGCAGGCTGAATCCCACTGGCTTGCAGAGAAAGAGGAAACAAGGGGGAAGTGAGGGTCTATTAAAAATGTACATTTATTTAATTTATCCCTACATGTGCTAACTTCTTCCTTTTTCCTAGGGAAACACAGGGGAAGGGGTGAGACAATCAGCCTGAGGTCCTGTCTGCCTGGTATCATGGTTGGAGCACTTGCTGCTACCCCCAGCACTTCCTTGGCATCCACCTGGGGAGCTGAGAGAATTGACCCAGCTGGGGCCTTTGTCTATTTTGAGAGGGAAAACCAGGCTGGGAAATGGGGAGTGAAGGGAGAGTGGGGCTGGCAGAGGGAGCTGTGCCTGCAGAGCCCAGGAGCTGATGGGGGCATGGCCTCCAGCACCCAACCGTGCTGGCTTTAGAGCTGCTTTGTGTCCCTGCTCTGCAGTCAGTGCTCAGCACTGACGCTGCTCTGGGTGCTGCTCTCCTCTCACAACAGCTGCTGTTGTGAAGGGCCAAGCTGTAGAAAGAGGCTTGGGTTTGTTGATCAGTGAGAGGGTACCCTAATAAGCACCGTGTCTTTTTTTTTCCCAACTCAGTGACAATGATAAACCTGATTACCAGGTGAGGGGTTTTTTCTGAATAGAGACAGGGAAGTATTGGTACATTTATACTGGCATTCTTCAATGAATTATTTGTATAACTTTGGTTACCCATGGTCCAGCAGGATTATCTAAATAAATGGTTACAGTGAGAGGAATGTCATATCTTCCTTTGCAGGAACCATGAAAAAAAGCTGGTTTCTGAAACTGGTGACATTAATGATGTCTCCTTAGAAATATGTTTTTAGGAACAGGGAGAGAGGGAAAAATCACAGAGGGAGAAGAGGCATTTGAGTCAAGTGACAGTACTGGCTCCAACCCTACTGGATAGAAATTTGTCACGAGGGAGTTCAGGCTTGAAATTAGTAAAACCATTCAAAGATGAAAGTTCTGGATCAGTCTCTCAATTTTAAAATGGAATGTACCAAGTTATTGAAGAGATTGTGCAGCAGAGGAAGAAAATTCTCAATAATAAACAAGACATGCCCTCAGATAACCCATATCTAACATGTCCAAAGGGACTGGAAAGGCGATTATGTCACCATTCACATTTCCCTTATTATTAAACCCATGCTCTGGTGCAAAAGGGATGTAGGAGACACGGAGGAAGCCCTTTCTTCTCCCCACAACAGATGGGTAGTGCAGGATGTATGGTGAGATAAGAAACTGTTCAGTGCTCTGGTGGAGGGATGGTGTGCCCCGTTTGTGTCCTTAGGTTTAATCTCTAGATTTTGAGCTGAACAGGAATTTTCTTACAAGTCAGGTAAGCAGTGCTTCCTTCCTGCCCTCAGCTTTGGGTAAGGCATGGTCCAGTTCCAAAGTCAATGTGGAAGCTCCCTGTGGTAGCCTCCTTCTACCATCAGCAGAGAGAAACATGCATTTTGGTGGGGGGTAACTCATCTAAATATATTACATATTTACTTTGGGCTGAGACAAAGTCTGTTCCAAAAATGCATATCCCTTCTTGTTGCCCACACTGGTAATTGAGATGGGTAGTTACATGCCAGAGGAATCCTTTTTTCTTGAGGACAGGGTATGGCAAAGAGAAAAAAGGAGTTTTTTCTCAGAACAGCTGCTCTGATGAGTTCCCAGGGAAATAAGCATTTGTTTAAGATGGAAGGAATTAAATTCTTCAAATCACCATTTCCTTGGCTATTCAAAACTTTCATCAGCTCTCACCTCATCAGTCCCTCTCTTTGATGGCTGTCAGGGAGAGCTTTACCACCAAGCTTTGTGGAAGGAGAGCTGAGCTGACATGAAAGCAGTTTGTTGTGTGTGTGTCTGCATGTGGTTAGCAGTGCAAAACAAGACTACAAGGCCTGCAGCTTTTCTGAGATACACACATTTACATCAAGATGTGCTACCCAATTACTACAGGGTCTTCATGGCACTTTCCTTTGTAGACTGGGGTGGATCTTACACATGTGAGCATTTATAAGTGTGTACGTGATGTGCATGTGTAAGCCTTTACTGTGGTATGGGAAGAGGAAATGTATTGTTTGCCCATTTAAAGAGGAGAGTGTTGGGGTTTTTTTTTTCTCATAGGAAGTAATCATGCTTTGTAAGCACATTTCTTGTAAGTAAGTATGCTTGAAATGTTTACATTTCACTTTCAAGAAGTAAACTACTCTGAATATAATATCAGTTATACAACACTTGCATGACTGCATTATAATTTGAACTGATGGGGAAACTATTTTTAAAATCATCTTTGCTTTCTGGTGCAATAGTTTGTTTCTGAGGTATCTGAGAGATACAAGACTGTTCTCACATTGGTGAGATTGAAAGTAACTGAAGTGGAAACAAGGATATTACTTATATCTCAATACTGAGACAGAATTATGAATTAAAGCATTCTGGAAGCCTCCAGGGGATATTTCATTGCCTCTTTGTGGTAGTCCCCTTTCTCTTCTCTTCTAGAATAGCAGTAAGCTGTATTGTGAGGAAGCTGGCAGGAATTGGCCTCAGTCAACGATAAGATTAGATGTGAATTTGTGAATCAGAGGCACAGAATGGCATTTTGCTCACTTCTGCTTGGAGACAAGGCAGTGAATGTAGAACAGTCTCCTGAGGGACACTGTATGGGCCCATATGGTCCAGTGTGGGTGATTGTGCTTCTGCCCAGCTGTAGATACACAGCTGTAGATGGGTCATCTTCCATCAGAAGGCATTTCCCTATTTTGGTATGTTTGTTCTGTTCTGTGCAATACAGCATGCCGAGGTAGGAAGGAGTAACTTGCCTTCATAATCTATCTACATCTGTGAATGAACTCTATCCTGAAGCTGTTGAGGTGGAAGGCATTTTCCCAGAGAAGTTACTTGCCAGGCTTTGCTCACTGACAGCTCCATCCACTGTGTCTGCATGCGTTTGAACTGGGTCATGGGGGCTCAGCCTGGTGAAGGCTGGGTGAAAAGGGGGAGAAAAAGCCATTTTCACCCCAGCTCAGATGGTACATTAAAACAAAAGATCAGCCTTGACTTACAGCCACAGTCACCACTGGTTACAAGCCTTGTTGTTAGCAGAAGAGTTACATTCGGCCCCTACAATTTGACATTAGAACCAGATTTATTTCTTCACCTAATTTTTGTGTGGAAATAAGATGGAAAACCATGCATGTCTCCTAGAAGCAGCTCTTTGGGTGAGCATGGCTGAGCCATCCACCTGGAGCACACATCAGCAATTCCTAAATTGTGTGGCTTCTCATTTGTCAGCAAGATGCAGTCTCTCCTGCAGCAGCTTTGCTTTCAGCCACCCTGGGCAGCAGTGGCAGTGTCACCCCTCTCCCAGGCATGCTGCCTAGGGTATATTCCACACAAAAATCCATGTGACTGAGGGAGGTCTGAGCTCCTGTTCAGCTCTTTGTCAGAAAGGAGGGAACCTGAGCTTAAAACAGAGTGTCTGGAGAGTTATGGAGCTTGAAGAAACAAATCCTGAACACCTGCTGAGGTGGGATATTGCTGCTATTCTGAAGCATGACTTTGCCCCTCTAGACCCGTGTAGAGGTTTTTCTGCCTAGGGTGAGCTTCTCAGGTCAGCTCACCTTCATAAACCCCCTCCGTCTTCCTTGAATTAAGATTCAGGATGAGAAAACATGTCCCATTCCTCCAGAGAGATCTTTTCTAAGAAATTATTGGTTTTATTATCTTGGTCTGTCTGGCCTTTCTCATAACTGGCTTAGCTAAGGCTGCCTGCTTTCCACCATTGTCATTCTGAGAATAAAATGCTATTATCAGGTTTAAGTTGTGTTATGCCTTTACTGGAGGTTTACACTTCGATCTGGAAGTTAAATCATAAAGCAAACATTGCAGAGAAGGTTATAATAACACTCTGGGGATTTCAGTTTGACACAGACCTATTTCTGCTGCTCATCACAAGATCATCTAATCTCCCAACGTCCACCTATAATCACATCAAATGGATTTCACTGTTTTGATTGCTTTTGAAACAACACAGCCATTGTGTAACAATCTGGGTGTATGTGAACACTTCCTGAGCACTTGAGGCAGGGAGCAGAAAAAGAGAAGGCATCAGAAACTAGTCAGCCTTCTGTGCTTTAACCAGCAGAGCTGCACATAGGGAACAATGAGCCCCATTGTGAGCACTGGAAAGCTCAATGCAATAATGTTTAGCAAGGTATTGTCACTGTCACTTCATGACTCATTAGCTCCTGTCCCACTGGTTCATGAGGGCATAAAAGCCAAAGGTCTGCTCCCAGTTGGGATATTTTGTGGCTGCCAGTCACGGTCACATGTGGTGAGGGTAGGTGCAGGTCTGGTCCACGTGTGGGCTGCTCCTGAGGCCTGGGCCAAGGGCTGCTCCAGGACATGGGACAGTCCCTGTAAGCTCTGCACAGGCTGATTTATCCCGAGTCAGCCTGCTGCCTGTGTGCCCACAGGGGCTTGGGGCCAGTGACCAGAGAAGGGCAAATGAGAGCGCAACCTCCCTGTGCTGCCTCAGAGGGGACCTCGGCACTGTTCTGGCAGGGCTGATCTGGTCAGGTTGTGACCTGCTGGCTCTGCATGTCAGCTAATTCCAACTCCTGGGAAACATTCAGCCTTCTCTTTTGCTTCCTACTGTTAACAGGGGAAGCAAGTTTCTATTTATGACTGTTTTCATGGACTTGCCAAGGGTTTTCTACCTCTGAGGCAAACACAGACAAACAGTGAGTATAAAAGTAACCCTTATTTTGCTGTGGCTTTAGCTGTGGCTTCTCGCCTTTCTTCCTACTGAGACACTGTGCAATGCACTTTTTGGACTAAAGTACACATGGGGTGAGGTATTATTATTCAGCCCAACCAGTTGTCTCTGCTATCTGGCAGAATGGTTTGGGTTGGAACAGACCTTAAGGATTAACTGATTCCGGCTCCCCTGCCACGGGCAGGGACACCTTCCACTAGACCAGGCTGCTCAAAGCCCCATCCAGCCTGGCCTTGAGCACTTCCAGGAACAGGTATCTATAACCCCTCTGGGCAACCAGTTCTAGTGTCTCACCACCTACACCAAAAAGAATTTCTTCCTGGTTTCCAATCTAAATTGCTCTCTGTCAGTGTGAAGCCATCCCCCTTGTCCTACCATTACATGCCTCTGTAGAAGTCCCTCTCCATCTGTCTTCTGGGCCCCCTCAGGTACTGAAAGGCTGCATTAGGGTAACTCTGGAGTCTTCTTCAGGCTGAACAACCCCAATTCTCTCAGCCTTTCAATCCCAATTCCCAGCCTTTACGTGCCAGGTAAATGGCAATCTAGTTCTGTCAGAAAGATCTGCTTTTAAACCCAAATCCAAGTTTACCAGAAACTCGTCTGGAGCACACTGGTGGCAGGGGGTTAGGAGCTGGCTCTGTGGATTTATTTATGGGCAGGGGGAAGGAGACACACTCTGCTGCCAGCTCAGCTGCAGCTGGAGCTGTGTGGCTCCTGCTTTTCTATCAGCCCTGACAGCTGGCCTGCAGAGAACCTCCCTGCATGACATATATGCTGAGGCAAGAGGTAGGAACAGCCTGGATCAAAGCAGTGTTTGAAAGTTCTGGCAGGCCCTGATTGTATCTGGGTGTCTGACAAGTCCCTTTTACACTCCTTGGGTATGTTTCAGAGGGAAAAGGGAGAGCTGGGCTTTGTGGCAGGCGTGTTCAGGGCTAAACCTGCCGGCAGTGTGAAAGGTGGTGAGGTGAGACAATGTGCTTTGTTAAGTAAAACCCACCTGGCAATGTGCCATATGCTCCTCGAAGCACCACTCACACTCCCAGTTACTGTGCCATTGGGGAGGATTGGACCCAGCCTGCCCAAACCCACCCGTGCTTTGTCTCCTGGCACGGCACCTCTGCTGGTGCTCCCATGTCACTTTGTGTGAGCCTTGCCCTCCAAACGTGTCACATTTGGGGTTAACATCACCACCAGCTCCCATAAGAGGGTCAACAATGCCCACGTGCTGGCAAGCAGCCTGCAAACCCTGCTGTCTAAAAGCCATATATAACTCCAGGCACTTCCCCCCAGCCTTCCAGCTTCAGGGGCATCATTTCCTAAGGGAGCAGCAGACGTGTACTTCAGCACCTGGTGGTGACTGAAGTGCATCAACTGGGGCTTTCACAGTGGGGACAGAGGGTATTTTCCACATTATGGCATCACTTTTCTTCCTCCTCAGCCTGGCACCCTAGAGCTGTGGGCAGGTACTCTCACGTGCCCTCAGAGACCTGTGTTGCTGCCCTACAGGTTTTGGTGCCTCTGCAATGCTGGGTCATCTCTCAGGGCTGTGCCCGAGCTCCAGCTCTGGAAACACCAACGTGTGTTTGGACTTAGAACAGGCAGGCTCCCTACAGACTCCCAGTTGGGGATAGATGCTGGGGATTGCAACAGAGTCCAGTTCCCCTCTGGTTTCCTGCTCCGGTTCAGGGGTTAGAGGGGCTCTTACAATGGGCAGGATCACTTTCGTTGGTTTCTGTGATACTTCCTTTTTGCAAAGCTGTAGTTTGCCCTTTGTTACGGTTCAGTGGACAGCATTTATGGTTCCACCACCATGTTATTGCACTCGGGTATAAATAACGAAGAGCTTAACCAGGATATGTTCAGACCTGTGACTCTGAATAATGCAAGCTAGAGTGTTACAGATATAGGTTAGGGTGATAACCAAGGGAAACCAAAGACAACTAAAGTATCTGATAAAATAAATAAACAGAAAGTCTCAGCCAGAATCTAGATAACTTTGCTGAGTTCCAGAGTGTGCCTTTGGTCCCACATCATTTTTTTGCTTTTCTCCTTTAGCTGCCAATGTGGCATGACCTAGTTCTGGGGGCAGAGGGAAGGAAGGAAGCCCCGTGCCCCCTTCCTTCATAGAGCTTTAACCAGTCTGAGCCACAGGAAGATGACTGCTTCCATCTCCCCCCACCCACAGGGAGCAGTGGCAGGAGCAAGGAGGTGATTTGGGGCAGGACAGGGTGAGGAAGCAGAGCAGCTGCACAGCCCTGCTGTCTGGTGTCAGGACCATCTCTTGGGGGGCTGGAGGTGAAGAGGGGAGCCAACACCTGCTGCTTTCCCTCTGCTGGCTCCCTGCTGGGTTTTGTGGAGGGAGGGGGGTGGAGGCTGGGGTACCCCTCCTCTTGCAAGCACAGCTGCATGACAATGCACGTCTCTAGCACACCTCTGTTTGCAATCTCACAAACCCTACCAGCCTTGCACCTGCCTGGGTGCCTGGGATGCAAGCACTGTGGTGTCCTCATCCCAGTGCCCCTCGATGGTTGCTTTTTCCTTAAACTCTTCTCATCTGTCCTGTGGTAGGTGCATGCACATAACTGCTGGCTGTCCGTGGCTGGGTATTTTCTCTGTGCCTCGGTGGCTCTTTGGGACACTGGCTCGCCTGGTTCCGAGGTCAGAGGCTGGGCAGAGCTCGGGTCCCCTGGTGTTGGTGCCCTGGGAGCCCTGTGTAGGCAAACAGCACCGGGCTGTGGTGAATTGAGAAGAACGGTTCACTCTTGAGCTGGGATATTAACTATTTATTTCCCTCATGGAGGAAGGAACAAAACAAGTGTGCAAACCATATCCTAGCTCAGGTGAATGGTGCCTGGTTCCTCTTGCATCTCCTTTTTGTGCCCAGGAAGGGGCGAGGTAGACACAGCCAGTGGGGAGAGAACAGGGAGGAACCAGGTGTACTGAACCAGCTACAGAACAGATATCTGAGAACTGTTTGGACCTGATGCATAGTAAACTAACCACATGAATATGCATCAGAGAACCAGGAGAAAGGTCTAGAAGTGGGAGAGTTGCCACCCCCTTGTGGGGAGGGGTGTGGTGGTCTTAGCCCATGGCTGTTTCTTTCTGAATGTTAAATTTTACCCACTGAGGCTGTTCCTCAGTGGCTTGAACCACTGCAACACATGCACATCTTGCACACCTGTTTCTCCTGGTCACTTCAGGATTTTGTGCAATTTGTCCCCTTTGCAAAGAATTTTGAAGGGTTGTGGGGGTGCAAACATCTCTTTTTGTCTCTCAACTAGAACCTCCATGGATAGCAAGTATGTACAGTAGAGCACAGCTGCAGTCTTTAAATAATAAACTGGCTACCTGCAGGCAAACAGTTATGCTGGCACCTAGAAAATATCAGTGAGATTCTCATATACTGCAGGATCATCTGCCTTGCCCTCTTGTAAAGATACCTCGTTTGTGCACGGGTGAGTGTCCTGTACCCTGCTGGTGCCTTGCAGCATGTTTATGAGCACCTCTCATTCACGTGAGTGGCATTCCACCAGGAAACAGGAGCAATACTGGGCAATTAAGATAATCAGGTCACAGTGTGAAATGTCACTGTGCCATTAACAAAAATGTATAGGCAGCCCAAAGACTGTAAATACTTTTCACATTGATTAAGATTCATCTGTGTTTCTGACTCATTATGCAGTAAGAATAGGATGAGAATTAGATCATAAATAATAAGATTTATGGAAAATGGAAGAAAGTGCAGAATTTTCTCGTAATGGATCATGGAAACAAGTCTCAATCTACTATGCAGTGATTAGCATTGGCACATACAATATGTTTATTGTTAAGAGGGTGGTCTGTGGCATGACCATCCAATCTGGAAAATCCAGGACAAACTCAGGGTAGTCGACACTGTCTGCATTTGGGGGTGGAGACCAGAAAACAGAAAGGGGGAAATGAGGGCAATAGAGACCACTAAACCTTAACACAAATTTCATTTGACTTTAGATGACAGTGCTGGTATCACATGTGCAAGATGATTTACCCAGACTTTTACTTTTGCTTTCACAAACTCTAGGTAAGGCTTTAATTTTGAAAGTGATGGTAGACTGTCAGCATGCTGCTCCACCCGCAGTAAAAACCACAGTACAAATGTCTCTACCATGAAATAAACAGAGGCTCAAGGTCTGTCTGGATGACTGGTTGATCTAAAAAAAAAAAAAAAACCAAAAAAAATCCAACAAAAAAAAAAGTCAGGCTCCATTATGTCTTCAGATAACAAAGGAGATGTGGAAGACTTTTTTTTCCTTTGTTTTCTGTTCAATTGACACCTTTATCACAATATAGCATTTTATATTTGAGTTTGTAGTGTTGTTTGTTGCTGCCATCAGTGGAAATTAGTGTATTTCCATACATTTCTTCTCCTTTACAAAAGTGATCCAGACCACAAGGAAGACATTTTCATAACATGACAGAGATATTTATAAAAAACTGTTGGTGTTCTGGTCTCTGTAACTCTCTTCTTTCACTCATTTAGCACTTATTAAAATATCTGAAACTATTTACTAACTGCTGTGAATCTATGCAGTATGTGGCTTAAAATATTGTTTCTTTAAATTTTCCAAACCAGTGTGAAGTTATGGCCAGTACAGCAAGGATGAATGACGTTGTTAACTGTGCATTTCCCAGCCTGTGGATTTTAAACCGTGGTGTGTAAAGGAAACACTGTACCACAGAGCAACTGCAAGAGGTGTTTATTCATTACAGACTGAGGGGGTGGGGACTGGAAAATGTGACTGAGTCATTGAATCCCAAGCTTTCCCAAAATTTGGGTGTGTTCAGAAGCACAGTTTTCATCCCTGTGACTGTACATGAGACAACTAACATGGTCTCATTTAATTCTGGAGAGACACTTCAAAAACATCAATATTTTGAACCCAGGCTCTCACAGGGAAAGATGATAAAATCTTTTCATAAACCCTATCTTACTAGCACAATCCCTCTCTTTGGGCATTGTACCTTTTATTACTGAGGCCTGTGGAGACAGTAATTGCCTCACACCTCTCTTAGCCTGGGATTTGCCAGTGTGGGATTTGTCAGGCTGGGTAATTAAGGCTGCTGTTCACTGCTGAAGTTCCCTTCCAACTCGTGCTGCACAGAACACAGCTGGTGCTCTCCCTGGGCATGGAGTGGACAAACTCTGGCTGGGCATGGTCTTGGACACCCCTGGGGAGCCTTATCCTAAATCCAACTCAGACCAGCTGGCAGTGCTGAGCTGTTTATCCCTGTGGATGGAGAAGGCACTGGCAGCACCAAGGGCAGGGCTGTGGACTGCATGTGCTGCCAATCCTCAGTTGCACAAAGAGCTGCTTCCTTGTGTCAGGCCAGGGACTGGGGGTAACTGGGAGGAGGTGTGTGTGCTGGATGTCACTTCCCACATGTGCCTGGCCAAGGAAAATGCTCAATGTTGTTGCTTCACCAAATAAGTCATTATTTCAGAGCAAACTCAGCTAGAGGCTTGGAAAACACCCTCCCATTTTGGCATGACTTGTCCCTGTGCTGGGACTTCTTAGCATGATGGGGAAATGAAATGAACACAGACAACACAAACTCTGATCCTTGGCCACTGCCATCCAAAATACACAGGGTGTGGGGACAGTGATCCCACTTGGCTTTTTTCTGCATCCTCCAGCCATGGCTGGGAGGGATGAATTAACCCCACTCCTGCTAAGCTGCCCTGCCGACCCTTCCAGGCAGGAGATGGGTGTGTTGCTGCTGGCATTGCTGCGGGTGTCCCTGCCAGCCACGGGCACAAGGAAGGAGATGTCCCCTGGGGTTTGGCTCCCGTGCTGCCACCTCGCTGAGCGAGGCTCTGCTGGCACTGACTGCACCCTGCGGGGCTGAGCTCGCCGTGCTGTCTCTCAAGAGTGGGCAAGCTCCACACTAAATCCTGCCCTGATCCTGACACAGCTGTGTGCTCTTCTCTCTCTGTTTTGTGCTACCTGCAGGTGCTGTGGCTCCTGCATGGTCCATCTCTCCCTTCAGCCCTCCCCTGTGTCACTGGCATAGAGTTGTTTTGTGATAAGATGGTGGTAACAGGGCCCACCAGTCTTATCAGGTAGAAGTGTGTAACTCTCATGGTGTGTCTTTGCTGCAGCTGTCCCAAGGAGTGACATCTACCTTTGCTCTGAGTGAGTTGGGTGGCAGATCCAAACTGCCACCCTAAAACACTTCTCATCTGCAGTCTTCTGGAGCAAGAAGAAGGCATATTGCTGATGGGTCCTCAAAACGTGGTAAGTTTGTGCATCTGCTGTTGAGTTTCCTGATCTCTGACTGAGCAGCAAGAGGAGGAGTTGCAGCTGCTCTGCCAGAGCCTCCGGGCGTCCCAAAATCCCAGAGGTGTGCACCCTGTCTGCCTAGTCCCTTGGACTGAGATGTCCAGGCTGACCAGAACTATTGCCAATGCTTTCTCACAGCTGAGATCTCCCAGGCAGAAATATGGCTCTTTGTGTTCTGTATCCCCAGATATTTTAGTGTTTGGTTGGTTGGTTTTTTTCCCCAAGGTAGGTTACTATTCTAAACATAATGGGTTTAGGTGCTTCATCATCTGTTTTTCTGACCTATCTGGGTTATTGTATTTCCACAGGTCCCGATAATGAAAAGCTGCTGATGGCAGCAGCTCTGTGCATTGACAAGAAAGAGAAAGGTGTTTAGGAGCCTAGAAGATTACATACAAAGACAGGTAACCCTCAGTACCCCAAATAATGAAGTTTAAATTTAGGAAGGTGTTTATTGAAGACAGCCTGGAGGGGAAAGTCCTGGAGGAAGAGGTCTGTTTTGTCTGGATTTTCACAGACGACTGGACAAATGACTAGAGAAAATACTAACAGTGCCAATCCGGGACTGCGTGTCGATTGATTGATTCTCTGTGAGTCCTTCAAAAAACAAAAGTAAATAAATAATAAGTACAACAGCTGTTAGATGGGCCATGCTGTCCTTCTCTCAGCTGGCTTCCAAGAAAGTGGACAACATGACCCAAGCAGGAGTTTCTGTTTCTGTGCTTTTAATGACTGTGTCAGTGCTTGAGCTGAACTGAAGAAATCCATCCTGGAAATAAGAATAAAGAGTCCTTGGCTTTTTGCCAGCCACAGCTCTGGCTGTCTACTTCTCTGTCCCCAGAATCCCCCTGAATTTAAGGTGTTTAGGGCCAGGCTGTGTGAGGGGAGGTGTGCAAGGACCCTGGTGGTGAGGAACTGATGAGGGGCACACGGGACAAGACACAGCTATCTGGCAGTGGCCAGGGGTAGTGGGTTCAGGGAGCCCTTGACTTCCACAGCATCAGTGAGCCACACTGCTGGGAGCAAAGACACAGTGTGGGCAGATGTCCTGCTTCTGCAAACTGCGTGGCTGAGGTTTTGGAAGAGTGAATGGACTGTATGTGACACAGAGTACTGTGAAATGCTTGGTGCACAATGGCTTGTTCCAATTAATATTGGAGCTTTTTAGTATTGGGCAAACATGAGCACTTGGCAGCACCAAACCTGGGATTAGAGCAGATTTAGCTGTCCTGTGTTAGGGCTCATGCTTCTACACATATACTGATTAACACAAATTTTTATGCTGGCTGGCTCACAGCTCCTGAGCAGTCAGTGTGTTGTAGGCTTGTTATTTTTTCCAGTATTCCTTTACCCGTGCCTAGGATGTCCAACCAGTATAGGAGCAAATCTGGACTCTCTGTATGATATTTCCTGGGGCAGTTTTCTTGCATTTGGCCAGTTCTTATGGGCTAGAAAAACAAACTCTATAATGATTCAGGCCTTGGTGTTTGGCAGGGTTTTGATACAATGAGGGTGGTAAGACACTGGAACAGGCTGCCCTAAGGAGTGGTGGTTGCCCCTCCTTGGAAACATTCAAGGGCTCTGAACGACCTAGGCCAGTGGAAGGTGTCCCTGCTTATTGCAGGGGGATTGGATGAGATGACAAGGTGTCTTCCAACCCAAACTCCTCTGTGATTCTAGAAACACTTTCTCATTCATGTCTGTTTTCAGCTCTGAGTTTTATCAGTGCTGCGTGAATCCCACAGTGCTACCACAACCCAGTGTTTCCCACACCAACACACACACACACACACACACAAATTAGCAGCTGAGCTTCTAAAACTGATCTGAACATTCATGTTTTTACAAACTCAGGTTTCACTTGCCTTTGGTTTTGATTCTTAAAAGATACCTGCTTTGAAGCACTTCTGAGCTCCGGGAACTTAATTTTGTTTTAATGAGAGTCCAGATTCTCTTAATTGCATGATACTTGGCACTGCTAAGAAAAACAGTAACAATCATAAGACCTTTGATATTTGCCAGAGGTGTACCAGAACCTGTGGGTAATTTTTTATGTGTCTTATTTTCCAGCCCAGTTTTCAGGTGTGGCTGGCTATTACTGCTTTCCAGTTAGTGGACATGAACTTTAGTCATGAGTAACTTTGTTTTCTACATCTGATATGGCACTCGGTGCCTGGAAGTTCTGTTTATTTTTTAAGGATAATGTGAAAAACTGCTTTGTCATAGCTGACTGCCTCAGTATTTATCATCATGGTGCTAAGCCCCACCAGCTCATTTAATGTGTGTGAGCACGTGTGTTTGTGGGTACACATCACTGCTAGCAGATTTCTCCTTCCCAACCCACGCTAATTGCTCTGTCCATTAGTTCAAAGTCTGAGAGATGGGGGAAGGCAGAAATGATAATTAATCATGGACTGGAAGGCTTGTGCTGTTTGAATTATAATACTATGTGTCAAGAAACAGGCTAATTTTTGGTCAAACTCCACTGGAGCTGGATTCAGTGCCTGCTGGAGTCAATGGACTTGGCTTTGTTGACTCCAGCAACACAGAATACAGCTTGTGGAGGCTGACCCACCTCCAGCTCAGACAAAATTGGCCTCATCTTTAATGCCATGAGATTTTTCTGCAGGGCTGAGTATTTCCAGGCTCTCTTTCCCATTATTCCAGTGTAATTCCCTTTTGCTGGTCAGTCACCAGTACTTCTTTAAGGGAAGTGGGGTGAATGATGCCATGTAATCCATCTGGGATTCATTGGGAGGGAGAGGCAGTAGGGCTGAGGAAACTAGAAGAGACTATGGATAGTTACATCAGTGTGCTGAAAAAGGGAGAATCACCTGTGAAGAAGAGTTAAGTGGACTCACAGGTGTCTCTGGGCTCTAAAAGGCCTGGCAATGTGTTACCACATTTTTGTTTTCTTGTCTAGGGGGTGAACAGAGACAGAAAGATTTGATGTGTCCCACGCCCTATGGCTGTGGTCAAGAGGGTGCTTGTATGTTGATTCTCTTATTGGTGAAGAGAGCATGTGGTGACAAAAACCTAATCCAAAAGGTGTGATTATTCCTCATTTCTGTATGTGTTCTCCAGGAAGCAAGTGCCTTTTCTTGTGATGATGCTGTGCAAAATTTCAGTGAGGTTTTATTTATTTTTTCTGATTATTTTTGTGAATCATTTGACTCAGCTGCAGCTTCTTTAATGCCCTTGTTTTTTCTAATCCATCCATGAAGAGGTAAATAAATTTATGTCAGTGTGGCTTCTAAAGGAATATTTGTTAATTAATTCAAGCTACTTCTATTGTTTGCCTGTACCCACTGAACTGGTAGTAGCTATGGACAGACATAATGGCCCTCCCTGAGCAATTGTAGTTTTATTACCTTCTGACAAAACCAGCCCATTTTAATAAGTGTTTGAAGCCTGGGCTTTGATTTTGTTACAAAGGGGGGATACACTTAATATGCCTTAGTTAGCACTTGGTAGGGGCCTAGGGAAGGCAAAGCATTTTTGTATCTGCTACTTGGATAGTGAGCTGAGCTTGTCAGCCTGTTAACTTACGGACAGGAGCATGAATGGGACTGACCCTCAAAACCACTATGATTTTGCAGATTTATTAGGTCCACAGATCTGCAAACAAATCATTCAGGTCTAGACACCAAATACAGGTGTGGAAAAAGTTTTTTTATGCTGCTTGGCTGCAGTTACAAGGAAATTCTGTCCCTCTAACTGTGAGCAGAAGGGAATTGAAACAAAAGAGAATTTGGCTTTCCGTCTCTTACCAAATGCATGTAGCATTGGCATGCAGGACTCGCCATACATAGCTTAAGAGAATGCTATTTTAGAGCCTGTGCTTACAAAGGTGGCTATTCCTTCCCATCTCCCAGGTGCTCTTCCTCCCTTCTCCGGTGTAATCTCTCCTGCTGCTGTTTGCTTGCCTAAGGCTTTCATTATCCTAGGAATATGATCTCAGCCTGAAATCCAAACCAAGATGTAAACACAACAGCAAGTGGCAGAACTGTTGGTTTGGGGTTGTTTTTTTGTTTTTTTTTTTTTTCCCTTATCCTCTGTTGTCTGTTTCTGGAGAAGTCACCCTCGTGTTTAGCATCTTGTTTAAATTGCTGAGGTGTTCCCATGTCTTTGAAGGGTTACCCTGCACTTGCTTGTGGCATGCTGTTCCTAATGACCTCCCTTTATTGCTGACACATACTTGGCTCGTTTTACCTGTCTGTGATCTGCAGATGAGGGCAGGAGGAAGAAATTGTGCATTCTTGGCCTGCTATGGCAGGTAGCAGTGCAGAGCCCCCACACGACCTGACAGGGTGAGATAACGCTGGGAAAGAGGGAAGGAGGATGTTCATAACCACAGCTCTCCTGTTAAAGCCACACAGGAGAATAACACCGCTGCGTTACAAGAGTCTGGATACGCACGGGTGTCGCTGGCCAGCCGTGGGGACAGGGTGCCAGCACTGGAAGGGAAGGTTGTTCCACCTGTGCCAGGCTCCTGACAGCGCTGTCAGCATAAGCACGGTGTCTGGGAGCCCCCTAAGCCCCTTTTGTTCCCATTCTCCCTCCCTCCTCACCCCTTTGTGGAGCCCAGACGGGGAGCTGGTTGCACCACCCCTGACCGATACCGGAGTCACCGCGCCATGTACGGAGCTGTTTGGCAGCCAGGGCAAGCCTGGGGCACTGAAATGCTTCTTGTTGCAACACCTCCTGTGTGCTGCGCCGCTTCCAGTTCTTGCCCTCCTCCCCTCCTCGCTGACAAACACTGCAGGAATGCGCCAAGCCAAAGTTGCTGGGTTTCTGTTTAAATTTTCACCTTGTTTTTTTTTGACTTCTCAAATGAAAGAAGCTAAAGAGATGCACGACTTTCTGGGCTCCTAAATAAGACAGTGCTGTTCTGCTGTTGTATCTTCAAAAATTAGCCATGGAATTTTAGGTCTTCCTATTACTCTATTTAAAGAGAGCAGGTACTCAGCTCCCCTGTGTCCTGCTAAGATACATTAAGAAGAGCAGCAAAAGCTTTAGCTGCTCCCAAAAGCTTGGCCTGTGAATTTAAAATACGCTGTCCAAGAGGATATGAAGGTTTGAAAGACAACTATGTTGTGGATCCTAGCACAGTCTTCTAGGCAGCACAGAAATGCAAACAACTTATGTTATGAAGCTCTCTTGAAAAAGCAAGTGCAATTCACATGCTGCACTCATGTTTCTGGTGAGATCTTCCATAATTATTTCAGTGTTACCCTGATTAGTTACTAAGATTTCAGACTGGGGACATGAATTGCTGCTGTGGGTTTTCTTTCTGCCTTACAATGGCTGAATAGTGATTTAAAGTCAAGCAAAGGCTGGGATTTCAAACTCTGAAAGACATTTTTGCACTTGGGAATGTTTTCGGCCATCCCGTCTAACTTACATACTTGTCTTCCATAACCTGGCATAATGTTTTCTTGCCTCAGTCAACACCATCATTGAAGTAATGATGTTAAATTAGTCATGATCCAGTAACTTACAGCAGGTTTTGTTCCCAAATGGGACGCTTTGTCAGCACAGAACATTGTATGTTTTAGATTGCAGGGTTGGAGTCCACTCACTCCCTTTATTTTTAATTTTTAGAAATAAATAGCACAAGTTGGGATGCTTTCTGAAATGAACAAAAATAGAGAAAGCAAATATAGTTATTTTCAGGGTTCCAGCTCAAGGGGGCAAAGGCCAAAGACCTGCAATGGATTGAAGTTATTAATTAACGACTACTTACTGGATTCTTCCTAAATAATGACTTCATGTATTGTAACTCCTTCCGTAAAACATCATAAACATGCCCACTGAGTAATCATACAGTATGAACTGACAAAAAAAAAAGTTTGGAACAGAGCAGCTACAAATTAGTAGAGCCCTTTTATTGACTGGAGCAGGTCAGAATTTATTCAGCAAAACACTTTGTTGACAGAACAACCTTGCAGTTGTTTTAATAAAATAGAGGAATCCCCCTTGGTGGTGGAGTCAGCTCTGCCAGGGTGTGCTCCCCATGCCTGGAGCAGGGCATGGCTGCAGAGCTGGGGCCCACAATCAGCAGTTCTGGCCCACAATCAGGCCAAAAATCAGCTGCATCCTTATTAGGGACACTCCATGTGGCTCCCTCCGTGACTGTACTCCAGGTGTGGGTGAGGGCTGTGGTGCCATAGCTGTGCTGAACCAACTCAGACACACCCTGGAGGGCCAAGGAATTGCTGGGCAAGGTGGGGGCCCTCATGGGAGATCCCCAAGAGGCTTGTGATGACATTTTTCTGTGCTTTTATTTAAACAGTGCTGTGCAGTTTGAACAGAATATTAAAGCTGAAAATGACTTGGAGATTATCTGCTTCCCCACTAGCCTGCAGATTTTAATATTTAACTGCCCTTTATAACCAGGACATCATGAGGTTTGTATACCTTCTAGCAGGAGGGGGAATGGAGAGGGAGAGAGGCAAATCTGAAAAGTGAGTGTGGAGTTGGGAAGGTGAAGACTAAAGAGCTGGATGAGACATTTTCTCTCCCTGTCAGCTGGAGAACTTTTTGTGTAGGGAGGAACCCACAGTCCATCTTACTCTGATTCAGCCATCTTTCAATAAGAAATGCAATTTCAGTGTGACAGGTTGAAATATACCTGGAAATCAGTGTTAATTAGACAGTGGCCATTTTACTTGTGGGAGGTTTGATCTCAGACAGAATCCCCAAGGGATCAGGATCCTACAGGAGGTGGATCTCCCTATCTGCCTGATTGCCTCTCTGCCTCCCATCATCATGGCTATTTGCAGCCACTAATAACCTCATAACTTGCCTCTAAGGCATTGTCTTTATCTTATGGATTAGAAGCTGAAGTGCAGCACAGACAAATGACTTGCCCAAGGTCACGCAGGAAACCTTGGTGTGAGCCAAGAACTTCAAAACCAGTATTTCTGAATCATGGCTTTTACATCTCTGTACCAGCTTTGGCTTGGTTAAGTCTGGGTCCCTGCACAGAAGGAGAGAGAGGAAAAAGCTCAAAAAAGCACAAAACACACCAACCCCCATGTTCACATTCTTTAGTTAGAAACAGTGCCTCTAATTCAAGTTTTTCTCTTATGCTCTGACTCTTCATATTTCCCCAGCTGTCAGTTACTCTAAGGAGCTTTCCCAGTGTATTTACTTGGTCAATGAGGGGACCTTGAGTGTCACAAAGCCTTCTTGCCCGCTGCATTCTGGATTTGTCTTTGTTTTCTTTTCCTTTTGGTGGTGTTGTTGGAGGGCAGGCAAGGGAGGGACCTCAGAGGCAGCCAGCCAAGGGTGTGAGCAGTGCCAGGTTAAGTAATGGCTTTGCTGACATGGATTCTCGTAACTGCTGCCTATTCCTGCCCTGCCAGGAACAGCCCATCAGGCGGCAAGTTTTGAAAGTCTAATCAGTCCAGACCAGTAATCTGTTGACCTACACAGGGCTGCAGGAGAAACCCTGCACATACGTGTGTGTTTTCTGAGGGAACTTATTAATTAAATGTAATAATATTTAATTACCTTGGTAATAGGTGGCTGGGAGCTACAGGAGGCTGATGAAGCACATGGGAGGAAGCTAGGGAGGTTGGTGTGATTAGGGTGCAGGATGGAGGGCACAGGTTGAGCTCTGGGGGGATGCAGGGGAGCTGCTCCCAGGAGTGCCTGACCCCAGGGGCAGGATGCTGGTGGTCCCTGCTGAGCGCTGCCTCACTCAGCTCTTATCTGCTCAGTAAAAGGTATGGATTCCCTCTCACCTTTTTTTGTCTACCTCCTCTTTTTTTCATTCTATATCTGTGGGAGATGGTCTGCAGGGGTGGAGTTACAGGCAATTTGAAATGCCCAAGAAAGTCCTCTGTGTTGATTGGAGCTTTAAAGCCCTCTGAACAGGCTGGATATACCACTTTATGATGTCCACAGGATTGGAAACTTATTTTTGGTAAATGCTTAAAATGGGGTGCTATCCTAAATTTACTTCATTAAGCACAGTCTAGCTTATCGACTGACTGATAAAGCAAACCCTGATATCTCATTTCTGCATTTTTTTCTTGCCCACTTTGAGTTCATGAACTTATCCATGCCTCCCCCTTGTCACAATGTCAGAGAAGCAGCTCCAGGCCTAGTGCTCTGAAGGTGACTGTTCAAAGGAATAGCTTGATGTACATACTGAAGTTTAGATGTATTTTGAAGTCTTCTACCAAAAACAGACATTAGGTTCTGAATGCCAAAGTATCATCATGGAAAGATTCTGGTGAAAACTAAGTCTGTTCATGGACTTGTTCACAAATCTTAATTTTTGCAGGCTGATGTCAACCAACTCACACCCATAAAACCAGCAAGAATAGACTGTTGTTCTTTAGAATTTTCACTTAATCAATTAAAAAAACCCTAAATATCTGCTGTATTAAGATTTTGCTATTTCTCAGAATAGGTGTGAGGGCTAAATACTTGTGACAATAGGAATGAGTTGTACTCTAAACAAGAGCTGAAATTTGCTTTCGATGTAGCTTTTAGAAGGAGCTCCACTCACTGGTAGAGAAAATTTCTAGGCTGTTATTTGTGATGACTCAGTCTTGGACTAAAAAATTGTCAGTTGGAGCAACTACTCCAGAAGAAAATGTGATTACCCTACTGGGAAATTCTCTGTTCAGCGCAGAACAACTTGTTTCATTGCTTATTAAAACCAAAAATATGTAATGGTTTACTAATGTCATGCATAGAAGCTAGTGTATGTATTGGTTTAGAGAAAATGTCTTTATGGATGTGAAGGGAATAGGACTGGAAGGTCTTTGGAATAATTTTCTGTTTGGCTCACTACACATGTGGCTGATATGGCTGACACACAGAGCATGCTACGGTTTCACAATGACTTAAAAGAAAATTCCATCTTTGACCAAGAACTGACCAACATCAGTTTTGTTGGTTTTTTTTTCCTGACCAAGTCAGCATTTCTGCTTCCTCCTTTGCTCTCCACAAGGAGGAAATGTCATAGAATCATAGAATGGTTTGGGTTGGAAGAGGCCTTAAAGATCATCTAATTCCACCCCCTTTGCCATGGGCAGGGACACCTTCTACTACACCAGCTTGCTCAAAGCCCCATCCAGTCTGGCCCTGGACACTTCCAGAGTTGGGGCATCCATAATTTTCTGGGCAACCTGTGCCAGTGCCCCACCACCCTCACAGTAAAGAATTTCTTTCTAACATCTAATCTGAAACTCTGTCTTTCCATTTAAAACTGTTACTCTCCATCCTATCACTACACTACCTGATAGAGTCCTTTCCTATCTTCAGGCCCCCTTTGGCTACCAGAAGGTTGCTATAAGGTCTCCCTGGAACATTTTTGTCCCTAAAAGCTAAATAACCCCAACTCTTTCATACAGGAGATGTTCCAGAACTTGCATCATCTCTGTGACCCTCCTCCAGACCTGTCTTATGCTGGGGACCCCAGAGCTGGATGCAGCACTTCAGGAGGTGTCTCATGAGAGTGGAATAGAGGGGCAGAACCACCTTCTTCAACCTGTTGACCACAATTCTGATGAAGCCCAGGACGTGGTTGGCTTTCTAGGCAGCAAGGCCACATTGGCAGGTCATGCCTGGTTTTACACCCACCCAGTGCTGTGCAGCTGCCTGCTGGCTGTGTGCTGGTGGGGCTCTGGGGGGTTTGCTGTTCCAACAGGCACCAATTACCTCCTTAACAAAAACTTTGTCAGTGATGGTCTGTAGACACTCCAAATTCAATATTGTAGGCCTATCCATGACCATACCCTCTGGAAAGAGGTCATGGTTCATGAATTACTGTGTTGTACGTCTGATGCAGGACAAAGCCTGCCTAGTTACAGGCATGATGGGGCCATGTGTGCAGAGATGCCTTGCCTGGCTTTGCAGGAGTGGGTGCTGGCCCTGGAGGCACTGCTGTTTCAGCAAGGCACTGCTGGGGTGCAGGTTCTACACTCTGGATGGCTTTCAGATCCCAGCCAGGCATGAGCCATGTGGATGCCTGGGGCTCTCTTGGCTCAGGGGTCTCCTTTGGCTGCTCCTAACCAAGAAGAGACAGGGCTGTTTCTAGAAACAAGAAATGTTTTGCACCCACATAAAATGGTTACAGTGTCATCCTTACATCACCTGGACTACTCCACTGCTGCTGACTATGAACAAAGTCCCTCTGGCTGCCTCAGTCTGAGACTGGCCACTTTACCTGCTTCATGGCTGGTGGGTAGGAGGGTGTGTGAGTGAGTGGTGTGCTTGTATGATGCTCTGGTAGTATGGCCCCAGGGTATCTTGTTCTTCTTGGGGGCTCCTGGGCCAGCAACTCTGGCTACATGGCCATACCAGCAATCATAGTCACAAAAATGGTGGAGGTATAAATTATAGAAACAAATTCTGTCTGAGCTTGAAATAACTGGGTCATACTTCAGGGTGTCCAAGTCACAATTTGAATCTGATTTCATTTACTGCCAGTCACAAGAATTGATTCTGGCAGGAATAATCAATTTTGCATCTTAATTCTCTTGAACAGTGTCAACACATTCATGTCCAAGAGACACATTTTGACATGACAATTGAAATGCTTCAGTGCTGGGTGAACATACTGAGGGACCTAAATACACAGATCTGTGTGCTAGCTCAACCGTGACGAGAATATTATCTGATTTTAGGTCTGGAGTGAAAACACCCTTCTCAGTGGCAGATGATCTTGTCAGTCCAGGTAGCTCTAGGCAGAGCAGAGGCACCGTGTGTGTGCTTGCGTTACCTAGCAGGTGGTTGGGGCAGAAACTGTGCTGGCACCTTGTGGCCTGGATACATCTGGGAGAGATGGAACCCTTTTAAACGTGGAGCCTTGTGTAGCTGTACTGTTTAAACCTGCCCTCTCCATGTGCTGTGTGCAAGTTGGTCAGAAGGAGCTCACTTGAGGGTCAGGACTGGAAATTTTTCTGGGCAACTACCTCCAGCAGTGCCAGAGTGAGCACACCCAAACAGCTGCACTAGTTTGTCTGGACCCTGTCCTCTCTCCAGGAGTGGCCATGTACATGGGCACTGGGTTGGCAGGCAGAGCAAGGCAGGTGAGCATGTTACTGCTCCCCTCCTGAGGGGTGTTCACAGTAACTTCCTGAAAGTCACCCAAGAATTTCTGTCATGTTCAGGGTTTTTATAATATTATGTGATCATGTGGTTTTACAGCCTTTTCTGCCTGCATCAGGAACTCCCCATGAGTCAAGGTTTTAAGCAGCAGGTAACATCTAAGAGCAATGCAATGTTTCCCACTTCCCTTCTCCTTCGCTTTGTGTCCCCAGCCCTCAGAGCTGTGTTGGCAGTGACAGGAGACTCAGCTCCTGGCTCTGATGCAGGCTGGCCATGGGCTGTATAAGTGGCTCAGTGAAGCCTACTGTTGCAGAGGATGCAGAGCCTTAAGGTGGGCTTTGGGACAGATAAAGAGGAAACATTTGCTCTGAGATGTTGCTGCTGCTCTGCACTATAGACCTGGGACCTCGCTGTGCTGAGTGGTGCCCAAACAAATGTCCCAGCTCCTGGCATGCTGTAAGCTAAAAGAATTTTGCCACAAACTCAGGCTGGAATACAAACAGACAACTCTACATTCTCTGGCTTCACTAGCAAAGATTTGCCAAGTCACTTATGGAAGTGAAGCAGTTTCTGCTTTGGCGGATATTTTATTAGGCATCTTTTCCAGGAAACTGAAGCAATAGCACGATATGCTAAGGGACACTTATCTCCCTTTCAGGGTCAACATAGTGTGAACAAATAGCCAGCTGACACAGAGCTGTATGAAAAGATACACATTAAATAAATTCTTGTGTGTAACGGATGACAGATGCTTGACATAACCTTAAGCATATAACAATATGTAGCTGTCTGGACCAGAATAGAAAAACACAACTACATTCTGAGTATTCTCCATTTCAGTGCTGCTGAAAGCCGTATTGTAGCCAAGATATGAATATTTTAAATGATTTAGCTTTACAGATAAGAGAAAGATCTCAGTTGTAAAATAATATTCTTGTTATTTCCCCCTGTCTCTTCTTGAAGTAAGAATGAACCTCTTTGTACTGAAGATCAGCATTTTGTCAGCTTATAGAGTTTTACATAGCAGTCAGCAAAGACTGGAAATTCTGCAGTTAGCTCCTTTTTAAAGGTATAGATTGGTAAATTAAAAGAAAAACAGACGTGCAGAGCTATATCTCCTTCAACAGCTGATGTCAGTAAGTGGGAACAAAAAATCACTTGAAATTTCTCACACTACTTAATTTGCTTTTCTGGGATTTTTAGAATAACCAAATATGCAACTTGTAAGGTGTAACTGAATTCAATTCATGCAAAGAATGTCAGTATTACAATCTTTTTGTTTTGTGACTTTCAAATTTGCTGTCTTTCTGACAGAAGCATATAGCTTTTCACATTAAGATAGGCTCTCTGCTCTCCTCATTGTCTGAATAAAAGGCAGAAGCTGACACTTGTGTATTATGATCTTTATACTGATGCACCTTTTGATGCAAAACCATTTTCTTTCCCTACTTAACTGGCAGCTTCCTTTATGTGGTACTGAGTGCTAGACAATGAACCTCAAGTGATTGTAATACTTTCCAGACGCTTCAATTATGTCACTTTTTCAAATTTCTGATGTGGAACAGGATCATCCAGTCTGCTTGAACAGCCATCCTCCTCCCTCTCACAGCATCTAAAAATTTTTCTTAAAAGGTGAAGTTGTTTCAAGTGTTATAAATGTTGAACTAAGAATGCCTGGGTAAATAAAATAGCAGAGATTCCTTATTTATCATGAAGTAAATAAAGTTGTGATGGATTCTTGTATCATGAACAAACTGGTCGCTTTCCCATCATCCTGGAAGTGCCCCAATTTCCCAGCATGTACCTCTTGGGGCAGAAGGCATTCATTCAGCATGTGAAAGCTGAATGCCAGTTGTGATTTTAACTTCTAAAAAAATGTTTGTGGAAGAGCTGTTGGGCGTACTCTGACACAAAGGAATGATGAGCAGTGGCCAAGAAACATGAAGGTCCTTTGGCTTTATTGCCTGGCTAGGGCATACTTGTATATTGGGGCTCTCCAGGAGATGTGGGATCTGCCTTCAGGGCAGATGCCATTCATCTGTTGGAAGGTACACCTGCCTGTTGCAGAGTTGTGGAAATTAGGCATGCTAGCTTGGTTTTTTTTGAGAAATGGTGGGGCTGCAGGGAAAGGATGCAGCTTTCCAAAACACTGTGCAAAGTTGAGATCAATGGGTGATCTGACACTGTGGCACTCAGAGCCTCCAAGGATTGTGGTTCAGTCCCAGCTGCAAGCTGGCACCTGTGGGGTGGTGGCAGGACATGGACATCGCTCCTGTTCTCATCAGTCTGGCTGAAAGAGTAGGAGCAGCTGTGCTGTTATGTCTCACTCTTACTGGTGGGGTATCTAGGGAAAGGTCCTGATATTGAGCAGTACCCAGGCTTGGCCCTCTCCTGCCTCAGGTCACTTAACCCAGCCCTTCCACCTCATCAAACGCTCAGCTTGTGGAGTAGACTGCACAAAGAGCTCTATCTGAATTCATACTGATCAGCTTCTAATATGGCCTCATCCCTCTCTGTATAAAGAGTGGAGGTTTTTAACCAAAGGAATAGAAAATAATGTGGTGGCTGCATTTTCAAAGGTATGGCAAGTGTAGGTTGTGGCACTAGGACAAACAGTGCTGCAGCTGGTCATAGTTGGTGGCAACACTGAGTGAGATCCAGCTGGGTTAAAGCTTTTCCATCAAAGCAGATGCCCTTTGCCCTCTCATGGTAGGCTAACAGGCTGGGAGTGTTGGAGGCTGCTCTTGGCCAGCTGTCTTTAGCACCCTCCTTCTTGAAATGACCTCTTTTGTTAACACACTGGGGGAAATGAAACAGGTAAATATATCTTTACTCATCCTCCTGTTGCTGTGAAGGGAATTTGAATACACTTTTGAAATCTGCATTGACACAATTCCCCCGAGTCTGAGGTAAAAGGGATCAACTTCTGTTGTGCTGGGATGTGAGTCATGAGATCAGCATGGCTGTGAGCCATTGGAAATATTTTACTTGGTATGAGGAGAGATGAATACCAGGGTTGTATGGCAGGTTGAGCTGAATAAAGACTCCAGTTAATCTCTGCTGAATATTTTCAAAGGGGAGTTTTCATCCTTGTGCAAAGTATCTGTACCTGATATGTCTGACCTTGGGTGTTGTGTATTTCTTCTCTAAAACCTGTGAGATTTGAAATGCTACTGATCTGATTTGCCAGTTTTTTTCCTGAGAAGAGCAGGTGTGTGTGTGTGTACTTCTGCTTTGTTTCAGTGCATGACTGTGAGAAGTGAAGGCAAGCAAAGCAAGGCCCTGCTTAGGGATGAAGGAGGGGAGACAAGTGTGGATCTGTCTGGAGTTCAAGTTACAGCTTCAGACCCTAGAGTGACTTTATTTGGGTAGGTCAAGGTGTGCAACTGGCCTGCCAATCAATGTATCTCAAATGCATTAAAAAATGTAAGAAATTGTTCTTATAAAAGTGTGGACATCTACACAGAGAAATAAAAAGCTTTGGGGGTAAAGTGTGTATCTGCTGTATATCACTGTAAAAACCAGAAGGGATTAGTCTCTTTCATTTTTATTTAAAAAACCAAAAAAAAGACTTATGTTTAACAGTTTAACAATGTCTTCAGAATTTTTTAGGTCATGGTCTCAGAGCAGAGGGACCCAATTATTGAAAGATTTAGCTTTGCTAGAAGCAGAGTCTGGTGCAGCCAGTGGGCTACTGGAGACCTTGTCTCTCTCTACAACCACCTGAAAGGAGACTGTAGTGAGGTGGAGGTTGGCCTCTTCTCCCAAGTGACAAATGAAAGAATGAAAGAGGATGGCCCAAATTTGCACCAGGAAATGTTTAGATTGGATATTAGGAAGCATTTCTTGATGAAGAAGTTTATAATCCATTTGAACAGGCTTCCCAGGGAAGTGGTTGAGTCACCATTTCTGGAGGAATTTAAAAGATGTGTAGATGTGGCACTTAGGGATATGGTTTAGTGGTGGACTTGGCACTGCTGGGCTAATGGCTGGACTTGATGATGTTTAGCAGTCTTTTCCAACCTCCATGATTCAATGATTCCAGTTTTATGCTCTTTCTGAAGGTTTTCAACATTTAAGGAAAAATTGTGGAAGTGTGTGTACATCTCAAAGCTGAAAGCAAGGTCTCATGGAAAGGAGAAAGAATATTCCTTAGATGTTCTGGCAAGACAATTTTGAACTGAGAAAGAGTGGTGGGCAGGAGGATTCTTTTGGAGGAAAAAGCCATCCTTATTCTCTTTTTTCCTGCAATCCAAAATTTGTAACGACCTAAATGTTCAATAAGACTTATGCTAAAAGCAAAGCCAAGCAGTGAGGTGGCAATGCACCATTCTATGGGATTTCCTTGTATGCAACAGCAGAAGGTTTGAGCTGATGCTTGGTATGTAAAGCAGAAAGGAGAAGCAAGCTGTGGAGGGGGTGAGAGTCATGAGATAGGTTTGCTGAAACTCTGTAGTAGTGGAAGAATAAAAAGTAGGGGCTTCATGTTCTTCGTGGGGTGATGCAAACAGGCTGTAAAAAGCCTTGATGATAATTCTTGATGAAAAGGTTGCAGCAAAATGAGAAGTGAAAGGGTGGACGTGTGCACACTAAAGAAAACAAAAAAATGTGGTTAGAATGGAAAAGAAACTAATCCATATTCTTTGGGAATGGAAATTTCTCCTGTTTCCCAGACAATGCTGGCATCATGTGGCCACTTTATTTAGCTTGCTTTGTACTGAAATATTTCTGAAAAATCTTTGCTCTTTGTCAGCATCTTTCTGATTGGGATTCCTAAAAAAACCAAAAAAACCCCTCATGAACACTCAATTCAGTGCTCATGGTGTAACTCTTAGGGATGTCCTGTGCAGGGCTAAGAGTTGGACTCGATGATCCCTCCAACTCAGAATATTCTGTGACCCTGTCACTACTCAACTCAGCTGCTTGCCTTGCCTGGAAGTCCTGTGACACTGTTATCTCCACTTTCTAGAAGACACAAGGACTCTGAAATAGGTCATTGGGGTCTTTTACTTTCTGACCACTGATCATGTTTTTAAAGTGGTCAGCTCCTTCTAACACGCAGAATAGGTTTTTAGCTGTGCTTGGCTTTTGAATCTAAATAAGATTAAGAAATTGCCATGTGCATGGCAGGCTGTGGTGGGAGGGTTTTCCCTCTGTGGGGATGTTTGTAAGGAGGGGGAGCAGTGTTAGAGGACAGTATGTTTGCAGGGGGGGAAAGAAACTGAAGCAGCAATTCTTCCTATCAGGAAGAATGTGAGGAGCAAGAGGAGAGGTGAATCTCATTTTGGAAAGACCAGGAGGAGGAGAAATGTTGCAGGGGCCAGGACATACCCACACAAGAAAAAAAGGAGTGAGAACAAGGAGGAAAGAGAGCTGCAGTGATGCTTTTCATGTGTTCTCTGTGAAGCAGCAGCATCCTGTTTAAAGATCTTAGAGGAGTCTTCTGTGACTGCTGGGCTATGGAGAAGAAAACTGTGCATATAATTCTGAGTTGAGCTGATTAGTTTAATAAATCAGGCTCTATGGGAGTGTTTTTGCAGCAATTCTACTGGTGTTTTTGAAGAATGGAAATCCGAGTAGAGACAGCATTTAACTACCTGAAGTAGAATTCTCTTACAGAGACCAGATTCAAAGAACTTTGCAGAAATGCTCCTGAAGCTCAGGTAAAAAATGCTTGGGTAGAGTAGCTTCAATCAATGATACTAACAGCTTATTAACATGCATCTCAAATAACCTGTCAGTAACAGAATCTGATTGGAGGAGTTCCTCTTTGAAGTTCTGTACATCCAGATGAAATGGAAAATTTGGCAAAAACCATAAACAGTTGTAAAAGTATTTCTCCCAAACACATTTCAGAATGTATAAGAGATTATGCAGCAATATTAAATTTATTATAAGGCAGAACACATGTATAATTGCACACAAGTAATGTGCACAGGGGAGTAGTGCATGCTTGTATACATTTCTGTATTTATAAACACTTGTGTGTATATATATATATATATATATATATATATATATATATACACACACAGACATTCCTTTTTGTGAAGCTTTTAAAAAAAACTCATACAGATAAAAAGGAAATGAAAGTATAAATGTAAAATGAATTATAGACCTGTAAAAGCTGATAAAACCAAAGAAGTCTCAGTCACAAGTAAGTGTCAAGTGTCTGGATGCCTGATAGCAGCAAGTGGACAATCCGTTACTAGGAAACACATGCCTCATTCTAAAGTATGCAGTACTTGCTCTATAAGTGCAGGCATTTGTTTAAATAAATATTGACTATAATTATGTCTCTCTTTATGGCTTTTGTGAGCTTTTCACTATGTGTTCTGTGAGCTTTTCACTATGTGTTCACTATCCCCTATGTATTTAGGTGACAGGAAATCTTTAATCTGGCTTGGTTGAGATTTTACGTTCAATCTTGTTCAGATTTGTTGCTCTTTGTTAAAATATCTAGCTTGGATTCTGTCAAAACTAGCAGGGAGTAGGATACAAAATTCCATAATCCATGATAATAGAGTTACTTGGGCATCTGCCTTGCATAGTGTAAAAGAGATAAATGTTTTTGCATCTAGGTGAAAATTCAAAGCAGATCACTAAATTCCTTCTCCTTTATCACTTGGAATATAAGTGCAGTTTCCTGGGAAAGTTTTCTTTATCTAGAGCAGATTCAGGAGAATCAGACTAATTGAACTTAGCACTGCAAATCCACAAATGCAGGCTCTTTGCCTTTCTGTGGTAGATTATTTTCTGCAGCTTCTATCCAAAAGGGAAGATATTTTTATTTCTTTGTCTATACACTATTAAATACAAAAGTAACAAATGCACATACCTATTCTGTGTGAGATTTGCTTGACCATTTGTTCATAAAGACTGCTTTTTCAGCTCTTGTTCTTAGATGCATTGATAAAAAGACAGTTGAGGTCCTGTGTGTGCTGTTTTATATGTTCTTTCAGTGCCATTTTAAGCAGGAGACTGTCTGCATTGTTGGGCTGGATACACATTGAACTCACCAGTATGTAAAGGTTTTACTGTTGGGAGTATGACTTGCTGGAAGCTATTAAATAAATTCTTGTGAGTGTTTTGAAGGGGTATAAAAGGCTGAAAAAGGAAAACGAGCAAGTAAATGTGACTGGGGAGAACAGGTTCATCTAATTAAACGTAGAGCTAGGGAAAAGGTGAGCTTTTTGGTAGATTATGCTTTCTCTAATTGTAGCTCTGCTTTCTCGGTTCTCCTGGTTTGAAGAATAAGAAATTCATTCCTTAATGTTTTAGAGGCTTTTGCCTAGCTCTGTGGGTGAAGAGTGGGATGTGTCATTAACAATGACCTTAATCATTTTAGGCAACCATTTTCCTGATGTCTGTGTAGCTTTACCAGAGCCATAGAGAACAACCACTGGCATGTGGAAGTGAAGTTCATCTTTTCAAGGCAAACAGGCTCATACCTCTTTCTGTTACAGAATGAAACTTTGTGAAAGAAAAATAATGAGCTGGAAGAGGGTTTTTTCTAATCTGTTACTTCCCTCTTTCACTCTGGTTTCTCAGTGGAGTCAGAGCAAAAAAGAGCTAAAGATATTAAACATGCTAGTGAGGCATACTTCATGTTCTCCAGAATATTTTCTGTGAGTATGTCTTGCAGGAAGGACTGGGATATCACATGCAATGTAAAAGAATGTGCCAGAAATGGACAGTATTAACATGTTAGTTTGTCCTGGTTNGGGTCCCGGGAAGGGACGGAACAAAGGCCTCACAAAGCCCACTGGGCAGCTGGTCCCGGTGTCCAGCAGAACCCTCGGTACAGCAGGCTGGAACAGCAGGGACGAGCACAAATCCTGGGTGGCAGATGAGTCCGCAGCCGCAGCAGGAATCCCGGGAGCTCTCGGCAGGCAGGGCGCACGGGGCTGCAGTGTAGCACAGGCTCAGGGCAGCAGCAGGGGCAGGGCGGCCACAGCCCCACTCCCAGCAGGGCAGGAAAGAGCAGGCTCGGGAATCCCGGGGCTTCTTCTGCAGAAGGAAGGCAGCCAGGAAAGCAGAGGCTCAGCGTTGCCTTCTCCTCACCACCACGGCAGCAGCAGCCTCTCTCTCTCGCTCTCCCTCTCCCCGTGCCAAACGCTGAGTGCCCCGGCCTGCTGAGCTGTGCCCCCACCCCCAGGTGCCAGAGTGCAGCCTCCTTGGCCTTCCCCTTTGCTCTCTTAAGCACCCAGCTATTTGTTCCCCAGCAACACACACAGGGAAAAAATTCCTCAAGGGAAAAGAAAAGAACAGAAAAGGAAAACTTTCAAAGCCCAACATTGTTGTAGCTGATTTCAAATCTAAATCTATTTTCAGAGAAAGAAGAAGACATACTAAATTTGTTTTTTCTTTTCAGGGGGAGGAAGGAGGAGACCTTCTTAGCTAATTCAGATTATGGTTTCCTACCTAGTTTGTTAAAGATTTAAAGCCTTAGAGGGTGTGACTCCAAGTATCTTTGGTGACAGAACCTCATATAGGGAAGTTTCAGCCCTAATTTGTGAATGAAAAACATCACAGGAAGTAGAGTACAGACTGAGTAATCAGCTCAAATGCCCCACGGAAAATTTGACTGGACTGGAAATGATGTCAGATTCCCCCACGAACTAAAATACTCTTTCCTTAAACTTCTAGAGAGGTCAGCACCCTGGTAATGGTAGGAGAGTGAAGCTGCTCTTGCAAAAAAAAACCCAAACCAAACAACAAAGCAACAACAACAACAACAAAACCCCAAACCCAAAGAAATCAGCATTTGTTAGACCAGGTTTTACTTTTTGGGGAAGAGTGAATAAAGTGTTAGAAATTCAAGATCAAAGCATTCTTTAAAGATAACTTTGTGGCTACTAAATTCAGGCAGAATACCCCTCCTTTCCTGGGTGGTACCAGTTGCTGTGCAGCTTGAGGACAGACAGGGAGGAAGGTAGTGCTTAGTTAACTGTCAGGAGAATTTAACAGCCCTGATTCAATATCCCTGAGGACCAGCAGGAGCGAGGATTGCACTGGACTCAGGTTGGCACTATGCTGCAGAACGCTGCCTGCTCAGGAGGGGACAATGTTTAGTGAGATGCTCCCTGAGCTTGGGAATGTGGGAAGGGAAGGAGGATCAAGGGAGCTGTGTGACCTTGAGCAGCCATTTAGACAGGCTCTAGCTTTTAGATCTCATGTGTTAGGTGGAGACTGGCAGGGACACGATGCCTGTTGCACTGCTCCAGAGCAGAAGAGCAAGCAGGTGGTGGGTACTTTCTGGTGGCTCTTCTGGTTACCTGGCTACCAGTGGGGCCTTGCTCAGCCTCAACAGGTGGATCTGGTCTGTGGGACTGGTGGCTGATGGAAAAGCTTGCAGGACTGCTTTGTAAAATGCAAACTATGTACTGACCTGAGGGAAAGACTGTGGGAACTATGCCTCAGTGGTAAGGCTTGAGAATAAGTGGAAACAGGTCATACCACAAAGGGGAGCAGGTGTCTTATGAATCCTGGCTGTGGACTAACTTAGTGCTCTTGGAAAGTAACCTGAAGCAGAGTTTAGTATAAAAACCCCCCACCCTGGTTGTCTGTTAGAGGCACACAGGATTTTGTCTGCTCAACACATCCTTTCTTTTCCTTTCCTGGCCTCAGTTGTGCCCACAACCTCACAATCTATTTCATATTTTTAAACTTTTCTTTTGTGTCCTTGCCATGGATTGTGCTCTTTTGAGCAAGTCACTGTGAGCTTTGTAGGCAGTGTTGCTTGTTCCCCACACAATTACTCTGCTGCAGAGTGGTTTGTGAAACTGAATTTGAGTTGGCTGCTGATGTTCCCTTTCCCAAAATATATATATAATAAGATATATCAAGGCTGTCATCAGATTTTTAAACTCACGAGGTGGAGTGGGTAATTGAACATATGAGACATGGAACTCTTTTAACATCCCTGAAGGAAATCTGGATATTTTGCCTCTCTAACATTTTTCCTTCGTGTGCTTGAGATGTCTGTAATTTATAATCAACTCAACTCTTCCGATGTTTTTAATGAGAAAAATACCCCTAATCTATAGCAATAGCTTCAATATAGTGTATATTACCCTGGTAATAAAGACATTCTACAGTATTTTAATCTAGTATTGTGGAATACTCTTGGGTATTTTTTTAAATGAACGTTAAGGCTGAATGCTGGAAGATACTCCATAAAAACAAATTATATGATTAATCAAACCAAAACACAGAATTCTTCATGTAGTGATTTGAAAATGCCCAAGACAGTCTTTAATTGAAATATTACAGAAAATAAGAGAATGAGAAACTGTGTACTTGGTATTTAATTTACTTTACAATGTATGTTCAGAAGTTTGTTAGGTGGATCAAAATGCAACTATAGGATGTAAGAGTGTATTGGCAACATAAGTCCATTGATGTGTTGTCCAGTAATAAATTTCAACTTAGATTAATAAGCACCTTCTTAATTAAACAGTCTTACCTTGTTGCCTGCTGAAATGGCTGATGCTAAGTGCCATTTCCATTCATTGTCTCCCATTAACTTCAGCACTTCCTCTTCCTTACGAGCATTATCTGTCACACAAAGAAACCGGGTTTTAACAATGATTTTTCTCTCAGCACCTGCCATGTAGCTGATTTATTTTAAATTATTTTTATTTATTAATTTATTTTATATTATTTATAGTTTTACTTTTTTATTTTTAATTATTTATTCCACATTTATTTATTTTTTATTTAGTGGCTGCGAAAAGGATGCAGGAGATTTAAAGAACTCCCTCGAGGTAGGCACCAGGATGGCCTTGTCCACTTTGTGGTTTTGCTCTGGGTCCTTTTCAAAAAAGTTAAAGGAGGATTTCTAGACTTCATCAAAAGGTCCAGCTTGTGGAATTGCAGCGGTGATGGATAGTGGATGACTGGGGAGGAATACAAGGACAGAAAAACTTGGGCGTAGCTTTTGGCCTACCCAGGGTGTACCCTTGAAGGCCCTTGGAATAAATACCTACTTCTATTCTCTTATTTTTGTCTAGCCTCTGTTTTTAGGTGGCCACCTCAAGGCATCAGGGGGGTCTGCAACTTCTCTGAGTAACCTGTTCCAGTGCCTCTCCACCCTCACAATAAAGAATTTCTTCTTTATATCTAATCTAAGCCTACTGTGTTTCAGTTTAAAGCTGTTGTCCTATCACTACATGCCCTTGTAAAAAGTCCCTCTCCAGGTGTGTTGTGGGTCCCCTCAGGTACTGAAAGGCTACAGTTAAGTCACCTCAGAGCACGTGCTGGGCTTCAGCAGAGGACAAGGGGTAGCAGTTTTAAACAAAGGAGGGTTGATTTAGAACAGATGTAAGGAAGAAGTTTTTAAAGTGAGGGTGGTTAAACACTGGAACAGATGGGTCAGAGAGGTGGTAGATGCCACATTCCTGGAAACATCAAAGGTCAGGTTGGACAGGGCTCTGAGCACCACAATCTAGTTCAAAAAGTCCCTGCTTACTTCAGGTGGGTTGGATTAGATAGACTGTAAAGGTCCTTTTCAATTCAAACTATTCTATGACACCCCTAAAAAAGCAAGGGAAGATGGTGAGTAAAAATCTTGTTCCTATTCTAGTACCATTTAATATCTGAAGGAGATGTTGAGGAGCACTTCCCTGCTGCTTTATTCTAGCAGGCCTCCTCTCTAAAATAAAGTGTGTCCTACCTACACTCACCTACAGGACTTGGGTCAGGGCTGCCCCAGAATCCCTGCTACAGGCAGTGGGCTGCTGTGGGGGATGACAGGATACCTGTGGGCTTTGCTGGGCTAGGGGAAGGCAAATGCCCCCAGAATGGCAGGGTAGACTACGGCATGGGGTGGGATGATAACAGTGAGGGCAAGCAAAGGTTTTCCTCTTGCTCAGATCTCTTCCACCTGACCCAGGTGCATATCAACGTTGTCTTGCAATATCCAGAACTGCCTCTGCTTCTTCTACTAGTCATGCTTTGAATGGGAAGTCATGCTTGTCTCTGTTGGTGCAAAGGTACCAAGTGAGCTGAGTGTGGCCTCTAGTGGTCTGTTCATACTGAGAGTCGGGGCATTCTGAGCTGCCCATCTGCTGGGGTGCTAGTGCTGCGTGTTAATCAAGATCTGCAAATCTGTGAAAGAAAAAACCCGACCACCAGAGAGCTGGGATAAGGAGGTTGCTTGCTATCAAGCACCTGCTTGGCTGAGGTGAAACAGCACTGTGGGCATCAGTACTGCACTGAGAGAGCTGCCACTGTAATGTGTGTGACAATCTGAACTGGCACTGCAACAGGATCTCATTGCCAAAGTATTGGTACTTCTTTTAAATATACAGAAGGAGCTTTCAGTAACCCAAAAGCTGTAGGTTACTGTTATAGATGAGAACGTTTAGACAAGGACAAAGTAAATATTAGGTCACAGTGTTTGTGATTTATTAATGCTTACTTCTCTAATTTGCAAAGCTCTGTTGTAGGGTCTTTGGCCCACTGTGCATGAGAGATGTTTTCCTATAATCTGTGCAGTAGTTTCTTAGCAGCAGACATCTGGTTTGGGTGTCAGAGGATGTCCTTTCAACATCTCCAGCCTATCTCACCTGATCTATAGCAGGTTCCTCTGCCTTCCACAAGAGAGCTGCAGAAGCAAAACTGCTCCCTCTGAGTGTATTAGGAATGGAAGCAAGCCCTGGCCCAACAGGATCCATTCCCTAAAGGACAGATTTAAATGATAAGCATCAACCATGCTACCAAACAGCTTATTTGTTTATCTGCTGTCTTTTATTTTAATCCCAAGTAGTATAAGCATCTATTAGATAAGGTAAATCAAGTGGGATTTCTGTTTTGCTTTTAGTTTCTGGGGGTTTTGTGCTTGGGGAATATGCTTCCCATCTTTCATAACATTCTGCCACAGATGTGTTCACATCTGTACTCGCCCACAACTTGGAGGTGCTTAAAAGTCTTGACATTGAAGAAAGTTATTACTAGCACTTGTTAAGTACAAAACATTCTTTGCAGCAAGAAACTTTCACAATTCTGTGCTTCTGATCTGTGGTGCTGACTCACAAACATGAGTAAACTGCAAAACTGTGCTTGTGAAAAGTGAGCCTTTCCTGGGCATCCATCATGCCCCTGACTCAGATGTTATTTCCCTCTGAGGTATCTGGCCCTGCTTCAGCAGTGACTCAACTGTTTGTGGCACTGAAGAGCACAAATGACAGCCTGGCATACTGAGGACAGCTGAAACTGGCACTGATTACATATTAATGTGCTGCAGCCAGGCAGCTACTCTGTCAGGAGCTGAGTCATGCCTGCAGCTGGCCAGAAAAGCCTGAGGTAATTGGGAATCAGGCATGCTGCAGCTCACGCTCCTCCTTTCTCCAACCAGAGCCCTGTGCCATCTCAGTCCTTCAGCAGCTGGGGAGAGCCCTCCTTACCCTGCCAGAGAGAGAAACCTGGGGAATAAAACAGAGCTTAATTCCCCTTCTGTCTGCTGCAACTTAGCCTGCTTGCAGTGGTTTCTGCCATGTGATTTGTGCTGACCAACACATGCCTGCTAGAGCATTGCAAGCATCATTAGGGCACATTTGAGTTTTCACAAGTGTGTAGCATAGAACCCATAACAGTATTTCTAAAAACTGGCTCTTGAGTAGCTGTCTACCAAGGCTTTCTACCACGTCAGTTGACTTTTTTTCTTCATATAAAAAAGGTTTGATTTTTAAAAATCACTTTTTTGTGCTTGTCTAATAGGGACATGGATGCTCTCACTGGTGAGGTTAGTCACCCTTGGAGAAAGGTGATGTGAGAATGCTATGAAAAAGTATACCTTTTGCCTTTTTTTTTTTTTCTTCCTATTTGAGGGCAGAGCAAAGACTTCAACAGCTGCTTTCTCTTTAGACAGAATCTTCCTCATCTCTGCTGTTTAAAGCAGTGAAAAAAAAAAAAAAAAGGTTTTGGGGTTTGCCTGAAAAATACAGTAGAAACCATCTTAGTGTTAACATCTGCAGACTGTTATTTTTCTTTGTAATGAGACTGGGAAATGATGATGTCTCAGACAACCCTGAAAAGATATGGCTGGTGAAAGCTGGCTTGGGTAAACCTGGTAAACTGTAGTTTAGCCACAAAAATCTTCCCCACGTGATTCCTACAGTGGGTGACCGTAAAGAATCATGTTTTCTTCATATGTGGAAAAAACAACAACATTTGGAATAAAAAAAGTATTTAAATGGCTGACTAAAAAGTGACAATAACTGGCAAACTGGAAAAACTGTCTCCCTGTCTAGCCTTCCTGAGGGAGCTGCTTTTCTTGGTGAGGAAAGTATGCTCTCACCACCTTCTGTGTGCAAATGCAGGCTCAGGAGAGGCAGGATGTAGTCAGCTTTATGGGTGCATGTGCAGGATAACACCATCAGTCTGGGGCTATGAAAAGGGTCTGTGCAATGGAAAGGATAGGGAAATAGGATTCAAGACAGGAAAGCAAACCTTTATTCAAGCAGTGTTTTCTAGCATATCTGTTCCTCCCAGGTCTAAACTTGATATACAGCTTATTTTATAGCAAGAAGATATAGTACCTTTGAAGTCCTTTAACTGAAGAAAGTTTTGTTACATTTGCCTTTGCTAGCTCAGATCTTGTTTTTTCTCATCTGGTATTCTAATTTCTATCTGAGTGGATGCTTCAGGGAAAGGCAAAGAAATAAAATGAACACCTTAAAATGTAGTACAAGTGTATAAAGTGTGGAGAGCTGTGTGTGAGAAATGCTTCCTTGTCTGCAAGGGTGATCTGCCTGTGCAGTGAAGCACGAAATTTGGTTATCATCTTATTCCAACTTTATTGTAGCTTGTGGAGCTGAAAGCATTATTAATGTAAATAAAATGATGCAGCTTTTCCTAGGTAACGTAGTACTTTTTAATTTTCAGAGGCAGAGAGTCCTGCAGATTAGTTCTGTGCATCCAAGCTGGCAATTGTTTTTTGCCCCACAACTTGCTTTCAGAGTAGCTGTGGGATAAGGGACCCACAGGAGGTCTTTGTGTTCTCATCCAGTGCAATGTAAAACTGGATGCTTTCAAATACAGTTATTTTTGTTGCGTGCTGGTCTCTTTCAAAACAAATTCCCTCGCGTGCCTGCTCCGAAGCATCCCTATTACCGCGGTAGATCGGGAGCACATGGTGTGACTGACAGCGTGTTTTGGCAGATGCCTCAAGGCCCGGCTGGTCCGTACCCTGGGCTGGCTCTGCTGAGTGCCAGGGAGAGGAGTGAAATCAGAGCCGCAGCCGAGCCAGGCCCTGCAGATGGCAGCAGAAGAGCACCAAAGGCACAGCCCCGTCCGCTCGCTGCAGCAGCATCGCCTCAGATGGGAAACTTCGGACGTTCCCCACCCAATCCTTCTGCGAGTGAGGACGGTGAATTCAGATATTCAAACCGTGTGCGAAGGTGTTGGAGTTAAATGCTTTGCTGACAAAAAAATAACACTTTGGAAGAATGAACTGTAAAGAGACAGAAATCCTTAAACACAAAGTACGTACCAATAATGTATTATAAGGTGATGTCTCATCAGTGTGTCCTGTTATTGTCCTGAGTAAATACTGACAAAGGGACTCAAACAAAGGTGTTGTTTCCCATGATGGGGTTCTTAACCATGGTTATGATGAATGCTCTTGTTCCCAGGCTGAGCTCTCAGGGATGCTTTTGGCAAAGGGAAACAGGGTACCAACACAGACTGGGAGAAGCCAGCTTCCCGAGCAGCTCTAACTTCATGCTTAACAATTTCTCCCTTGATACATGAGATGAGAAGCCCTCAGATAGAAAAAGAGGTGAAGTAACATCAGGAATGGCTCTTTGACTGGTGAGTAGCAGGGGCTGTTGCTGCTGGGGCTAAAGGGTGAATTGCAAAAGCTGCAGCACTCTCGATATCCCTTGCCCTCATAGC
Source organism: Rhipidura dahli (assembly GCA_013399225.1). Classification (NCBI taxonomy): domain Eukaryota; kingdom Metazoa; phylum Chordata; class Aves; order Passeriformes; family Rhipiduridae; genus Rhipidura; species Rhipidura dahli. The sequence goes on along the minus strand of VXAC01005357.1, from coordinate 670,710 downwards.
TGTTCTCCTGCACGTGTTACAAGGTGGGAGGCAGGCTTCAGCTCTGAATTTCCATCACTTCCAGGGTGAAGTTTATTCTGGGAAAATCTTCAGCCAGCTGCTGAAGCTAGTTATGAGCCTGTTTTGCATGGTTAGCTTATGTGCCAGGATGTAGCTCTGGGTGTCTGTTATGATTATTTATTATTGTGGGTGAATGTAATCATTGTAGCAGGCTGAAGAGGCCATTTACTGTGTATAATGACGGCTGATTTTATTTGTTGGTATGTTTTACTGTTATTAAAAGCCCTCCCAGCAATGGATCTAGTGTTCTGATATCAATCAAAAGAAGACTGCTATGAGAAAAGGCTATTGCCCATGCAACACAGCTCTTCTTCAGCAGCATTTTTATTATGTATTTTTATACACATGCAGGTGGTAGTACATAACCTCTGGAATATGTGCAATTAAACAGTGTACTTGCACTCTTTCCAGAAATCGTGCCAATATACCATTTTTGTCTGCAGTCATGTTCCTGGTAGTGGTTTCTCACAATCACCATAATAATTGAAAAAAAAAAAAAGGGGCAGTGTTCTATATAATGGCATATTATATTATATTCTATATTAGGCATGTTGAGCAGTAATACACAGCTCAGTGAACTTGTGTGTAGCCAAATAAGTTATGGATGTAGTACTTGCTGGCTTGAAAATGAGCTCAAAATGGAGTTTGCTTTTAGCATAAGGGTCAGTGGGATGGATGCTTTGTTCTGTGTTTACCTCCTGCCCTGTGGACCTCTAGAGCACTAGACAGGCAGCTGGGAGGGTATATTTCCCCCAATACAGTTGTTTTAAGTAACAAAAACCTTCATCTGGCTCCAGATATTCTGCAGCACTGTCAGGTCAAAATAGTCAACCACTTTTAGCCAAATGAGATATGGAGAGTCTCAGCAGTGCCATGAAGTTACAGGTTTCCTGGTCCAGGCTGGTGTGATACTTAAGGCTGCTACAGTACCAGTGTGTAGGAGCAAACAGAATGGATCCCAATACAAAAATTCTGCTGTGATATGAGAAATGTAGAGTTTAAACATGTAGGTTTGGCTTGGGTAGAGACTGGAAAAAAGAGCCATCTCAGAACCTGTTGCTTAAAGGATGTTGTCAGATGTCTCCTGCAGTCTTTTACGGTCAATCTTGATCTGTTTTGTTTAAAATACTTATGATTTTGAGAGAATTACATCTGCAGTGGTGACAGCACTTCTTGGCACGAGAACTATTTGGATTCATATTTTAGTTCCGATAAAGGATTCCAAAATTTTGTGCTTAAGGTAGCTGATCAGGAGAAAGGATAGAAGGCAGGTCCCTCTCACATTAACTGGAAGTCAGGCACTTGTCTTGGAAGTTGATCTAGTCATGAGGATCCATACACCCAAAGATGCTTGGCTGTGTTTTGTATTCAGTAACTGTTCCAGGCACTGGACCACCTTAGGATATGCAAGTGAAATCACAATGAAACCATTGCTTTGTCACAAAAAATCTCAATATTTTAATTCTTTAAGCTCGGCTTTTTGCCTCTGTTAACAGTGGCCATCATCTGGGGAGGAGGGGAGAGTGGATGACTTGTGGATTGAATGGAGTGTTAAGTGAGTGACCTTTGCAAGACTGTTTGTGAAAATATTTCTGAAATAATATTCCCATCTTCCTTCCTCTCAGTTTAGACCCTGGCCTTGAAACACATTCCTTGAATGCTCTCAGATGCTCAGCTAGTTTTCATGCTGAAGCTCAAGGAAACTGGGCTCTGCCCATGTGCTCAGCTGTGTTCATGTGTCGCTCATGTGCTGCAGCAGCTTGACTTGAGCTGCTTCTCATCCAAAATCCATTTTCTATGTTATCTGGGCTTAAGACAGCCAGCTGATGTGGCACCTTGCAGAGATGTGGGTGTGCCATAGCAATGATGATATCTGCCCCTGTAGCCTGGCATACAGTGCAAGAACTCTCTCTTAGGAGGGATTTTGTTTATGATGTGTGTCTGTAAATTCAGGCACTGTTGACTGGAAAAAACAATATTGACAATTTCTAGCAAGGCACAGGCTGCTAGGAGGGATTGGCACTGAGGCAAGGAGCATTGGAGTTACTGTCAATAAAGTTTTTAAGACAATGGGACTTCCCCGAGTATTCACTGCTTCCAGAAGACCTCAGGGCCTCCTCTTGAACCTCCTTTCTTCTACCTCTCCCTGCACAGCGTCTTTGTACAGGACCATTGTAGAAGTGGAGGTTACAAAAGGTGGAGAAGGACTTTGTGATCATGTGGGCTGTCTGGGTGAAGAGAGAATGAGGTCTCTGAGCCAGAGAAGTGTGCTTTAGATGAAGACAGCAATACAACAGGTGCAGAGATGAATGGAAATGGAATTCACACTATTTTCAGTGGTTTGCCACCAAGATGGGAGAACTAAGTAAACCTGTAAAGTGTGTTCTGGAGCCTATAATGCTGAGAAATTACAGAAGGTGGTCATTGAGTGTACTGATGTTGGATGTTAAATTTCCTGGGCTCAAAAGATCTGCAGGTAGCTTGGAAATGACAAATAGCTTGAGAAACCAGGAAAATCATGTGTAATAGAGAGAGATACCATAGAATAGAAAGAAAGAAGAAAAATATAACTCAGCAGAACAAGTATGAGGTACTTCGCTTAAGCAGGAACAATGAATTGCACAGAAGCAGGATGGGGGAGTAACTCAGTGGGTATAACTCAGGGAGGGGAGTAAATCTAGTCTCTCCTACAAAAGAAGAGGTAGGGAAAGGTAATTTATCACAAGTAACATATGCATCAGTAGTGTTATGACACTAAGAAAAGAGGCAAATATGTTATTAAAGTGTACAGTAGACAGGATGTACAGTCAATTAGATGTGCTGAGCAGACATCCTGCTTCACATTGCTGTCCTGGCACTGCTGGAATTCTGTGAGCTGTTCTGTACTGAGTGCTCAGGAAAGATGATACCTCCTGGGGAGACCCCAGCAGAGAGCACCATCAGAGAGCTGAGCCATCTGGCAAACACAACCTGTGACACGGAGCAAACTGATGGTGTTTGGCTCAGAAAATGGTATTCCTCTGTAGAGTAGGGTTATGTTTTTAGATCTGCCAAGAGTGTTGTAGAGGAGGGCAATGAGGAGGGCCCTGTCTCTGTGGTGGGTACGATGAGACCTGATGAACCTGAATTGCTGCAGCAGTGGTTTAGGTAAAGTGTTAGGGGAAATCTGCCGTGGTTAAGATGGAAAGGATGGGAAGAGGGACCATTGTCATTGCTCAGAGAGCACACTCAGCAACTGGAGGCCTTCAAGAACAGAGAAAGCCCCTGTCAAGACTGACACCAGAAACACACGATGCCCCTGTTATTTGGGCTGCCTCTATAACTTTTTATTTGAGCACTGTCTCCATCTTTCATCATTTTTTAGAACTTGTTAGGGTTTTTTTCCCCTCCCTCCATTTGGAAATGCACCTTCACGCTGCAACCCATCCCTTTCCCGCACAGCTGCCTTCTGCTGCTCGCCGTCGTTCCGCAGCTGCCGAGCTTGCGAGTGCCGCTGTTGGGGGGCTCCTTGCTTGCTCTCTGTCCCGGGGGGGCTTGGCTGCGTTTCCTGCCCCGCTCCTGAGCGTCCCGAGCCGGGGTGGGCGCCAGGGGCCGCTGCCGGACCAGGAACGCGGAGCGGGAGCGGGGCGGGAGCGGCGGTGCCGCCGGAGCCTCCGGGGCCGGGGCCGGGCGGGCAGAGCCGGGGGCGCCCAGGAGCGGCCGCAGGGCTTGAGCCGCAGCGGGGGCTGGTGTGAAGGTCACGGGTGGGGAACCCGTGCTGGTGCCCGACAGGGAACCGCTGGAAGAAGTTTCCCGAGGCAGGGATGTGGTGCGCTCTGTGTTGACAGGCGCGTTCGGTCAGTAAGAAAAAGTTTGCTGATTTCTGTCAGCAGGTGTGCGGTTGTTAACTTTCCAAGCCTTGGAAAACAGGAGCATCATCTCCTGGTGGTCCTTCCCAGCCCTACTATTTTTTAAAATTTTTCTTGAAGATCCAAAGTTCATGATGAATGCTAGTCCCATTTTCCCAGTTAGCTGTCCAGGCCTCTGAGTATTACACAGCTGTCACTCTAGGCACTTGAGCACCTTTTCACACCTTGATGTTTTAGAGTTTTTCTGTCCTCTTTGGAGCGAAATTTGAAGCATCCCTTAGGTGAATTCGAGAACTTACGGACAGGGTAAACCTGCCCTGTTTACTGGCTGCCTCTGCTCTGAATTCTTAATATTGAGCACTTGAGTAGTAGCTCAGCATGTGACAGCCTCCAATGCCATGCGACACGGTTAACTCCTATTTCTCAATATTACAAGAAGATATAATTTTGTGTGACCCCTTTCAAGTCCTATCACCTTCTCAGGGGCAGGGAGCAAATCCTCAAGATTTATGTTGTTTTGCTTTGTTAGGTGGTTTTGTCTCAGGAAGAACATTTAGGATGTACTCTAGGCCTCTGAGAGCAGGATTCTGCATGGCTGAAAGAGCTTTTGGTTTCACTGCAAACTGGCCCCACACTGCAAAGCTATCTGCAAACTGTGTCTTCCCTCTTGTTCCCTGCAAATGAAAGGAAGCATTTTGCTATTAATTCACTTTCAACTACACTTAATATGAATAATAACGATCTCATTAAGGGCTGACAAACCTGTCTATTTTAGAAACTTTATTTTAACATGGGATGATTTGAATTTCCATAGATAAATTAGGTGCTAGCATTGAGTAAGTACAAATTTGAAGATAATTAAAATCAGGATTAGTGAGAGAAGAGGTGAAAAATGGGGGTCAGATGCAAACCATCACGGGTCAGGCACCGTCAGTTTTGCTCTTGCCTTTTTGTGCTGTTCAAAAAAAAGTTTTTGATTCTGCTGGTTAGAACAAGTTTCTAATAGTTTGCTGCACTGAGCTACTAATTTCTAAGCACGGCCTTATCTCATCGACAGTGATAAATTCTCTCACTTAACTAAAAGTTGCAGACTAAAAGGTTCAAATATATACTGAGTGTCCTCGTACCTTTATGGGAACGCTCCACAGACACCTAAAATAAGTGCAAGTAGTTCATTTTAGGTTAGAATTTATTTTTTTTTTTTAATTGGGGGATATATTCTTTGAAATTAATCTGGGATTTCCTTATGGACAGTGCTTTAAGTATTAATGTCTGTTTCTTTTGCTCATTGCCTATCTTATCTTTTGGCAGCCATTTTGTATGGGTGATAAAATGGGGACTCAGTTTAACGTGCTTTGAAGTGGGGCTGTTATTCTTGGAATAAAGTAAAGTGCTCGAGGTAACATGCAAAATTCATGCAGCTTCATTGTTCAAGGAATGAGATAATCATTTATGAGAAGTGCAGGGTATAGAAGTTGTTTTGACCTCTGGCTGATTGCAGTGGTCCCCAGCCTGAGACCTTTCTGTGATATAGTTAAGAGTAAACGCTGGAAAATGTAAGTTTGCACACTTCTGATTTGAGCAATAAAGAACTTTATTTCTTGCTGCTGGTGGAGCACCATTCATGCAAGTCTATCCCTTTTTAATGCACCATTATAATGCTACTGCCAGCCTAAAGGTTTTAAAATTTTTAACAGACCTAATCCTTGTTATAGATATTTTTTTTGTGAAGTCAGAAACTATGCAACTTGTAAGTGTTTCAATGGGAATTATTTAGTACCATGCAGAAGTGAAGTCTGGTGTAGGAGACTCTCCTGCAGTTTAATCTAGAGGGTTTGAACTAGCCTAGAAGAAACTCTGTCTTGTGCTTTGGGTAACACAGCTTCTTAGCATTGCTGAAATTGAACCTAATGTATCACTCTCAGCTGCTGGAACAACAATAACATAAAGTGGAAGTAGCCTTTTAACAGAGGCAGTGATGATAAAAGTAAGGCCAGGTTGCAAAATTTCAAGGTAAAATAGAGGGTGTGGAGTCCTGCTGACTAACACAGGCTTCAGCCTTTACAGCTGGCTTAGGTACATGGCTTTGGTACCTTGACTCTAGACCAAACTGATATTCTTTGAATTCTCTCTAATTACAGCATCCACAAGCCACCAGTGACTCTTCTGGTAATAGGAGATCAGTGAATTGAAGATCCATCTTCAGTTTTCCTTTTTACTGTTTCCCTTTGTGTTAGGTATCCCAGAAGTGCAGAAAGGGGTTTGTTTTAAAAGCATGATCTTGTTCCTCTGGAGACCTCAGGAGTACAGCTGGAATTTGGCTGTTTGCTGAGGTTTCTTTGGTTATTTTCAGAAGTAGGACACCCATCTCCTGAGGTACTGAGGCTTCATCCTGTGGCTTGAAGGGAGTAGGGGGTTCTAACAGAGGGTTCATGAACCCCTAGGGGAGTGAAAAAACGTAACTGCTATCTTTCTTTGTTTCTGATATCTACAATTTTTATAGTAAAAAGCTAATTTCTGTTCTGTTTGAAGAGCTGAACCTTTTCTTTAGTCATCACTTTAAAAAACCCAATCAATGAACCAACCAAAAAATCCCAACCAAGCTGTTGCATCCCCCCTATTGCTCCCCCCAGCCTCCCCAACAACCAAGAGCCTAAAAAGGGAAATGCATTTTGCTACTGTGGAACTTTCAGGTTGAAGATCATTGGAGTGGAGAGGGGAAAAAAACCCCATCATCTGCAGAGCTTCTAGCTACTTGAAATTCATTCATTTTCTTGTAGGAGAAAGTGAAAAGTTTCCCCCACATGCTATAGGGGTGGTAAGCAAAAGTCAGTGCTCCACTGCATGTTTCCTGGACGTGTCAGTGGCCTGATTCCTACCTCTTGCAAGACTTCAAGATTTTAGCTGGGAATCTTCTCCTACTGTCCTGCAGTTCCCAGTCCATCAGTTTAATGTCCACTGTAGCTTCCAAGTTTCTGCCCCTCATCATTACTTAGCTGCTCCAAAGAAGGGAACTGTGGAGTGTTACTGGGTGGCAGTTGTGTGGATGTGAGCTGAATTCCACTCTTTCTCCAAAAATCAGGAGTAGAAGCTGGTGAGTAGTAGTAAGCATGTACTGAGGGACCTGAAGCTTGTCAGAAGCCCTTGAGAGGGGCACCTGGTCAGGGTAGAGCAAGACAAACAGCTGAAAGTGGGCAGCTGCTGTTATCACAGCACTGTGCTTGGGGGTAACTTGTTCCATGGTTGCCCCCTGAGGATGAGAAGGCTGCAGGGGTGGCAGGAAAGAGTGGAACAACTGCTTGTATGGAAATGGTGGTTCAAAGAGGACAGGCTTTTGGAATGTATACCAATCCCCTCTGCTTCTCACTGATGCTTTGTAGAGGTATTCTGCAGAAGCTGGATCACTGCTGGATTAGCTGTACCTTTACACCCTTGTGGTGACTTCCCTATTTACAATTTTGGTGGAAAATAACTAATTATGGACAGCAGTTTTATGTCACCGGAGTTATTAGAATCATATGTGGATATTGGCCTTTTAAGATGTAGCTGAAATGAAGGCAGGGTACAAACCCAGTAAATTAGCACACTCACTTTTCATCACTTGTTTCCATGTATCGTGCTGTTTACAGCAGTGTGAGAATTAGACACTAAATATATTTCTCTGTGATGGTACTGTTTGCAATAATTTCAGCACAGCCAAAGTTTCCTGCAAATAAAGAAGAGGTTGGGTCTTATGCATTTACTACTTTTATTTTAAAATTGCTCCTGCAGTTGTTTGTAAGTGCTTGGAAAGCAAGATTAGAACATTATTAGAATCTTGTCCCTTGAGGCACATCCTTTATAGTATTACCACTGGGAAAGAGGTGGTTGTCAGGGAAGCATTTGTACTGAAACAGCAAGGTCAGGAAATATTTTGTGAAGTAATGCACTACTGAATGTACAACCTAGAGCCCCTTCACTGTCACAAAGAAATCCTTTGCCAGGCAGAGTGCCATTCATTTCCTAAGTGCCCTCTCACCTCCCTTACTTGTGCATTGGCAGTATTTTTTTTCCTCCAATTATTCTTAAGGCATTAGGCATAGGAGTCTTCAGCTGAACCTGTTCAAACATGGGTGTTCTGGTAAACTGGGATGTACTTTTTGGCTTTTCAGCATTCTCTCCCCTGGCCATTTATTGTCACATGGCACCCATGGAGAACTTCCTTCGTCTCTTTGACGGCCCATACAAAACAGATTTTCTTGTTTTCAGCAGCACTCCAGCTGTGAAAGCCTCTAACAGGCTGTAGGATTGAGGGGGAAAGCAGGGAAAGAGTAGACTGTGGGGAGGAAAGAAGGTGGTGAGACCTGTCCTTTGGTTTTTAGGATTCTTTCTTAACTGAGTTTGGTCTTGTAACTTTTTTTGATTGTTGGTGTTAAGTCAAATCTACAGAAAAGGGGACTGGGGTCAAAATAGTGTCATTTTCTGCATGTGGATGTAAGGATTGGGATCTGTCTTCTTGTCCCAAGTGGTTTTTGTTCTACATCTAAGGAAAATCTTCTGTGGAATATGTGCTGGCTTGCAATGGACAATGTGATCCTCATTCCCTGTTTTCCAGAAAAGCAGTGCATTCTGAGATGAAAACCTTTCCTGCCAACCTATTTTGGTTTAAAGCTATTTCTACATATTATCCAATTTTCTTTCATGAGGGTTGCAAAATCTTTTTGAAGAAAATTTTGATTACTTAGCTCATTTAGTTTACTGAACCTCTGGCCCCAGTCTGGGTGCTGTACAGAAAGGCGTATGCTCTCATCAGGTTCTTTCAAGTCTTCTATCTGTGAGGGATAATAATTCCTAATACAATGGTAGAACAGATCAGCATCCCAGAAATCTCTAAATAGATGTAGAGTAGCTGGGATAGCTCTGGGTTTTTTCCTCCCTCTCCTCAGTGAAAATGTTTGCCAGTTTTAATTATGAGCCCTGGATGTGCATCTTGAGATTTGCAGCATCTGGAGCACAGTGCAATGATTTCTGCTCTGTGAGAGGCATGCAAATAAGCAGTAGCCTAAACTTGCTCCCTATTCTTACTGGTATCTATGTCTCCTCTGCATGCATGCTGCCTCATATCAGCCTATACAAATATCTGCATCCTTGTGTCAGCGTGAAAGAGTCATTTTCAGACTCCCTTCGATTTCAAGGCAGAGGGATGGATTCTCTTAGGGGAAACCTTACATGGCCTCAGCGGCTGACTTCTTGAATTAAATGAGTATTTTCTAATTGGATAAACTCAAGTGAGTCACGCAGCTACATTCGATAGGGGAGGGAAGGTTGGCACTGAAATGGTTTCTTTATTGCAGATATCCATGGATAATATTCTTCATCGTACCAAGTTTTCACTCCCACTTCCCCGTCCTGTCCATCACTTCATGTATTGCTGAGGATAGCTCTAAATGGAACAGCTGTGCCATCTGCCTCCAATATTATTTCAGTCCTCACTGTTTTGGGATAAATTTCATAAAGTGTATTGCACATGCAAATGTTTAATTGAACAAATGGGAAGCCTCTCCAGTTAAGAAAGCTTTGCAAATGACAAGTAGTGTCCAATTTCCATTCTAATGGTTACTCAGGGGCTTTAAAATATGTGTGATTTCATCTAGCAGGGGCTGATGGTATATTGGAGGCAGATGGCTTGGTTCTGCAAAGAAGAAATGTAAGTGGCTTAAATATAAATCTTATAATTTTTTTTGGCAAAGGATTGACACAATAAATATGTGGCTGTTACTGAGAATGCTCTTTAATAATTATACTACCTTATGTTTTCCCTCAAGAATATGGTTAACTGACTAGAAAAATCTATTCCAAATTTTTATGTCTAACTATAACAAACAGGTTCGGAACACCCTTTTCTTCCTCTAGGAAAAAGACTGAAGAGTGGACAGGTGATTAAGCAAAAGGCAAACACCAGTCCTTGCAGAAATATTGCAACCTCTGGAAAGGTGTTGGACCTTGCAAAAATTCAGCCCAGTCACACTCAGTGTCCTTGCCTATCCGAGGACCTTAAGGCTAAGCACAGACCTCACCTTCCCTATAGATTCTCAGTTTCTTAAGGCAGTTAGGAAGTGGGCAGTCAGAAAATATTTGAAATGTTTCTCTTAAAGCTGTGCTGGTGACCTTTGCTCTCAGCTTCAATGCCTTACACGTCTTACTGCTCACGAAAGCTCATCTGTGAAGCAGAGGATTTCTCAGTCACTTGGCTGAGTGAGCAGAGACGACTTGCTGAATGCAGTGGAGGAGAACATGCCTGTGGGATGAGAAGAAGGGGAATGTCTTCAGAATTTTGACAGTGCTTGTCTGAATTTGCATTCAATGAATGCATGGAAGCTGGGTGTCTAATGTAGGTTTAGTTGTTGTCTATGTCTTTGAGACGCTTATGATACCTTAATGGAATAAAACATGAACAAGTATAAATTTGTCAGTAAATTTAACTGCATGGTATTCACAGATCTTGCTAGCAGGAGCAGGAAGGGTGGACATCCCAGGTTTGCATAACTGAGGATGTCTGCATGTTTGCCACAAATTTGGTCAAAGCTGCACGGTCATCACACCTTTCTTCTCAAGGTTTACTAAGCTACACTTCTTCCGTGATATTTTCCCTCCAAAATAAACTCTTATCGCTTCCTCCTACCTCAGGATTTGGATGTATGTATGGATTCTGTGGATTCTGGTGTTAGGATTGTAAAGATGTTACTTGGATAATTTTCTGAGCTCTCTATTTGTAGAGTTGTTGTGACCAACAACTGAGCTCTGGAGTTCATTTAAAATCTATCATAAAAATAAAATTAAATAGGAACAGAGAACTAAATGTACTACCTACCCTGGGGACCAGCTCTTGACATTAAATACAAAGAAGACTTGAATTAAATCCCAAAAGTTGCAATAACTTTGGAAAAACCCACAACAGCTACACACAACCTTCAAATAATAATTATCTGGCAGAAAGTCTGGTCTTATGTGTTTGAATTTGTGTACTAATGAATACTTGCATATGTCTTAAATATTAAAATAAGCTTGTCAGGGCTCCTTTTATAAGAGCAGACTGGATTATTGAGTCTTCAAGTGGCATTTTTTCATTTTTACTTGAGACAAGTTGTACTAGAAAAAAAGACAGATGCAATGAAACCTTGACAGACTCCTTAACTAGGGTAGTTTTGGCAGACACCAAACTAGTGTTCATAAGCCTTCTCAGTGATTCTTATTCTAACTGTAATAAGCAGGTATTGACTTTGTTGTAATCATCATCAAGATTCATTGACCTGAGAGGTAAATAGTGGTGAGAGCAAAGCCAGGGTCAATACAATCCTCAAGGGACTGTTAATCTCTGTAGACAGAAAAGGAAGTCAGTATTGGTGGTATTACCAGATTCCAGTGTAAAAATTCCTTTTATATGCATACACAAAGGAAAAGAGGAAGGATAATACAAAAATCTAATGTAGCTATTTCAATAGACCCTGTGTGTAGCACTCAGGTCATAAAAGCTGATTATTTTAATCATAATATTCAACATATATTTTTTTCTTGTGGTGCAGTCTGAATTTGAATCAAAAGCAAAGGAAGGCTGTGAGATAGGGTGAGAAGGAAATGATACTGCCCAAGTGTTTTTTCTGCCTGGTGGGCATAAACCTGACAAGTGCTAAATGTTGTCCTCTTAATGCAGCAGACTGTTGGAGTTGCTGTCATTGCTCACATCGGAATAAATAAGCCACAAGAGCCACAGTTCTTACAGCAAGTCAGGATCTGCCTCAAAGCTGGCTGGTAAACTGGTCTGTGCAGACCAGGTCTTCTGGCCAGTCTTCCTAAACTATTACCTGAATTTTAACTGAACCATGGTTTTGAATGGTGCATGTCATTTTGTGTCATCCTGATCCCTGCTTGTCCCTCCTGTGGCCTCTATTTAGTTCTTCTTCTCTGATCTATCTCTGTCTCAACTTGGGTAAAAATCATGGAAACCAGCTAACTTGATGAATATTCCATAGTTTTGAATGCCATGCCATTTGAAAACAGTGGTGAGCTTTTGGAGAGCTTGTGTCCTCGTTTGAGACAAATTTGGAGGAACATCCAAAATGAATGTCCTTTGATAGAAGGCAGGTTTCAGCCACCCCTCCCCCACCAGGTTCGGGAAAAAATTCCTCGGAGGAAAGTGAAGGAAAAAAACTATTTATTTGACAGACACAATGCACAATGGGAAAAGAAAAATGCTAACTAATAAAACCTCTTGCTGTGCAGAGAACCTGGTAGATTTCCAGAGTCCTTTGTGGGTGCCCCTTTCTCCTCTTCAGAGCCGGGCTGGCTTGGGCCCCGCCTGGCTGAGGTGTAAGGTCTCCTGGTGAGGTTCTGGTGCTCTGACNATAGAAGGCAGGTTTCAGCCACCCCTCCCCCACCAGGTTCGGGAAAAAATTCCTCGGAGGAAAGTGAAGGAAAAAAACTATTTATTTGACAGACACAATGCACAATGGGAAAAGAAAAATGCTAACTAATAAAACCTCTTGCTGTGCAGAGAACCTGGTAGATTTCCAGAGTCCTTTGTGGGTGTGGCTTTCTCCTCTTCAGAGCTGGGCTGGCTTGGGCCCCTCCTGGCTGAGGTGTAAGGTCTCCTGGTGAGGTTCTGGTGCTCTGACCAGTTCCAGAAGAGAAGAAGAAGAAACCAAAGTCCCAGGAAAACAAAGGAGTTTAACTCTCTGTCTCTCTCTTCTGAGAAAAGGAGCCAAGAGCTGGGAAAAGCCGGAAGGTGCTTGCTTCCTCTCTGCAGCAGCAGCAGCACCAATCTCTGTGTCCTTGGAGCACAAACTGCTTTGAAAAGTTCCTCTGGCTTTTTTCTTTCTCTTGCATCCAGTTTTACAGGCACAGAAAGGCACAGGAATCATGTCTGGGCGTGGAGCAGCGATAGGGGATACGCATTGTAAAGTCACCCCGAGACAACTGATTTGGGACGGGCTCTTGCAAGCTGTGATTTGTGCATTGCAGTAGTAACGTGGCACGAAAGAACCACAGGGTCACAGTGATGACAAATAACTGCTTTAGGAATGTCTGCAAAACACGTAACCTTGCCGTTGTCTTAGGGAGGCCAGGGGTCTGAAGGGTCCTTCTGGGCTCCAGAAACAAAGAAAAAGCCATTTTGAGAGCCTCCTGTAGCATTTTCCCTGCCGTTTGTGTCTGAAATGGGATTTGATGAAGCACCCTGCCAGCCTTGCTGCTGTGGTTCATGAGTCACACTTCTTGATGTGCTTTCTGAGAGAATATTGTCAGCTCCTAAACAGCTAGGTAAAGATGGCTTTTCACTACAAAACAAAATTGGCTGTTCCTGATTAGTGATTTGTTATTCCTCTTGTATGGATATAGCAGCTTGAAGTTTCACTCATTCACTTGTGGAGTAGAAATAAAGTTGTGTGGCTTGGGGACCTGCTCAAACACATTGGATAATAGGCAGGGAACAGTAAAAGCAAACAAGCTTGCAGGCAAACTCTTAGGGTGAATTTCCTTCATGTAAATTATTCAGTGAGTAACTTGCAAAAAGCAAAGATATTTGTAGAAAATGGATTTGGTTCATGAATGACTCAATAAAGTAAAAATAGATTTGGAAGTGCTGGACCATTTACTTACAAAGGGTGACTGGAATGACTCTTCTCTCGTAGGATAGCCTGCAACTTTCAAAATTCACATGTTTTTAGAAATACATAAAACTCCTCTTTTTGCAGTTAGTAACATCTACTTATCTTCCCATCAGCCTACAAACACAGGCTCTGTGATTGCTTTTTGCATAAAAATTTTTAATTCAACTCTTAAGTAGGAAATAACACTTAAACAAGAATATAACTTAAATGATGTAGATATAAATGCTTTATATGTGCTGTATTCAGATATATGTACATATACAACAAAAAACATTGAGGTAATTCTATAAAATTAATTTCAAAAAGTCTATAGTAAGAAAGGAAATGCTATCTTTTCCACTGTTAATCATCCTGGCAGTTCATCTTCAACTAGACTTTCTGTAGTATAACATCCTAGAAAGCATGTTTTGAAAAGTCAAATTAGCTTTAAGTTTGGATCTTATTTGGTATTATTTCATATTTATCATGGTACAGGATGGAATTAGATCAGTATGGTGCTGCTGTGGTTCCAGCCATTTTAAGCTTTGGCAGCTCCTGCTGTCCTTTTTATCCCACCCCATTGTATCTCCAGCTACCTGTTTTTCTTCAAGAGAGAACTTTTGTCTAGAAAATCTTTTTTGGTTGGCTCTTTAAATGTTAAAGCAGTAGTTTTCTGCAATACCTTGCAAATCCTCTGTGTTGTAGTCCACAAAAGGCGAGTCAGACTACTGAGAGGTCGTTTTCCTTTATTGTCTACAAATTAATTTCCTTCTCTGAATGTTCACCTCCAGACTTCAAGGTAGTTTTCCTGCATGGGAGATCCAACCCAGCCTTCTTCTCAGAAGTTGGTTAGAGCTCAGAAAGCCAGACTGTTTTGTCTCTCCAGTGCTGTCCCAACCCAGAGCTTTTCCTAAAATGAAATGTTGCATCCAGTATTGAGAAGTGCAAAGCAAGAGGGTGCTGCTATTTATCTAGGTGTATGTTAGAAACAACCACAGATAGGTAGAAAACATGAAACTGTTGAACATATTCTGTGCAGAATTCATAGAGCTGAAAAACAGGAGCTGCATAATTGTGACTAACTTTATTTAACCTTGAGTTCCAAACAGTTTTGTTGAAAAGAGGAAGGGAAGGAATGAGAGTTCTGCAAAATATTGAGGTTTTTGTTGTTGTTTTGGGGTTTTTTTAAAGAGAAGGGATTGATTTTTTTCATGTAGCTCTTTGAAGTGTTTTCCTGACACTCTGTAGTCATGGGATTATATCCCAAAATTATCCCAAAATTATCCCAAGTTATCCCAAACTCCTGACACATTGTGTCTTCTATCATGTTAGGGTTTCTATTATCTGACATCTCTATTTAATAGCAATAATGATAACCTCTGTTACAATTTCTCCAGAAATTGGGCAATTCCTCTTTCCAAAGGTAGAATTAATTGTGTTTTAGGCAATGAAGACTTGAGCATAATGGTGATCTGCTGAAACACCCACTTTAGGAGAATTCCAACATTAAGGAGGCAGATATATTACTGGCAAGAAAATACTTAAATAGGAAATGTTAAAAAGAATTTGATAGAAAATATTTCAAAAGCCTTCTGTAAAAAAACTTCCTAGGCAGGAAACTGTACCCCAAGTCTTCTTGCTATGTGCATACTGTGAGTGCTATAAATTGTGAAGTGTGTGTCCTCTTAAGTTGTCATGTTGATTTGTCAAAAATTGATAAGCAGCCCATCACAGATTCGTGCATCTGCTTTTTGCTGTAGAATGGTAACACAGTTTTGTTTGAAAGATTCTTGCATAATCCAGGTTTCTTTTTTTCTTAAATACAAATGAGACTGAGATATGTATAACCTGGTAGAAGGGAAGAAATGCTTTTTCTAAAAGCCCAATATTTCAGTGCAAAGTGTTCATTTATCCCAGAAACTACTTGCTGGAGGTGTTGTTGCTGTTAGCACTAAATGGATGTTCCATTTCCAGGCTCACAGCAATGGAGCTAAAAAATGTTGCACCAGCATGACTCTGTGAGTCAGACACGTGGCACTGGACTAACAAATTCATGTTCCCAGCTCAGTGTTAATCAGCTTCTACCCTGTGGATTCTCATATTTGTTTTTAAAGTGTGTACTATCCATTTTATGTAAAGAGCAGATGTGCACTTCCAACATATGGTGCAATCAGGAAAGTCCAGAAGACAGCAGAGTATGCATTGCCCATATTTTATTAGGGTTTGCAGCATGTACTGATAGCACATAGAACAACTCTCTCGACTTTTCTGTCTGCTGCTTTGGAATGCCCCATCTCTTTTCTTGCAAATTGCAATTAGAAGTTGGTAACAGTTTCACGTTACTTCCATTTGCCAGAAACGCTGTTCTTTTCTGGTTTTTTCCTTCTTGTGTTCTTTGTGATACTAATTCAGCAGCTGTAGATATCTCCCTGCTTGTCTCCAGTCCCTTGTTTTAACTTTTGAAACAATGCAAGTTTTTTTTTTTTTTTTTTCTTCATGAAAGCCAGAAATAGTTTTATCCTGTTAAGGTCTCTTGGAAGAATGGACTTTCCTCACTTATGAGTTTGCTTAAGGGACTGAGAGCAGGCTGAGGGTACCGTAAGTCTTGTAAGAGCCCTGTTATCTGAATTCAGCTTTGTTGTACTTTGGTGGCAGCAGTCAGTACCAATGTGGGTAAGATGTGTTGCCCACATTGCAGGCTGTGTTTATAGTGTGTTAAATCTAATTCTGGATCCTTTAGCCATATAAACCTCCTGTTCTGCCTGCAGGCTAAAATGTTATCCAAGTCTTTATTTTTTTTTAGGTTACCCACATCAGAGGCTGATCGGACCTTTGCCCTTGCTAGCCTGTCTTTGTGGCTTCCTCCTGTGCTGTTCACATTGAGAAAAGCAGTGTAAATTTGTGCTCATCCGAAGGCAACATTCACCTGGGTATGCCTCTCTTCTCCTTATCCAAGATCTTGGAATAATACAAGCCTCATTAGGACCTGGAGGTTGGAGAAAGTTTTCACTGTAGAACTCTCTCATTGTTCAATCAAACAAAGTGGCCAGAAGTCAAAAAAAAAAAAA
>VXAC01005357.1:397321-654090 GCA_013399225.1 Rhipidura dahli | reverse complement strand
AAAAAAAAAAAAAAAAAAGCTTAGTTAAGGTTGAAAAGTAATCCTTGTTTCTGTGGAGTTTTGATTATACCTCATATCTGTTCTTCACAGATACTAAGCACTCCAAGTACTGTTGGCAAATGATGTAACTTCCAATGCTGTCTGATCAGAAAGCCTCTGAATAATGACCCTGTAAACACATGGAAACACTGAGTAAAAAGATTATTTGCACAGTCTCACATGTGGGCATTGCCAAATGATGGGGTTAAATGAAAATATCTGGCAGCTGCATGCAGAGCTCTTTCCTCATCATAAACATATGGACAGAGCTCCCAGAGGAGAGTAGAATAGAGTTTGTCAGGGTTTGAGATGACCTTGCTGGTTTCCACTTGGGAAAGTGGATCTGGCTGGGCTTCTCTGCCCCTCTTCTACTTTGTTCTCATTTGCCTCAAAGTTTTAAGCTGAGGGGACCAGAGAATCGATGTATCACAACTTGTTGCTCTCTGGGTGTGACTGTAGGAGGTGGCAGAGACAAGATGCCCTGCAAAGCTCCTTCTGCAATGCCCGTGTGCTGCTGTCCATTCTCTGTGTGCCTCTGCACCTGGCTCTTGCAGGCACTAACTCGTTGTGACAGACTGATGAACAACCAGAAGAGAAGCCTGTGGGCAAAGGCTGGTAACTAAACTCCTGCCCTGGGGCTTCTGCTCATACAAGATTGGAACTGGAGGAATAATAGTAGTGACTCCAGGCTCTTGTGTGTCTCCCACCCCCCAACTTATGCATTGTCTCTGAAACACTGAAAAGGGATTTCTGGGGCCTTGTATGAAACATGATTTCCCTCCTGTCCATTACCCAGGAACTGCTATTATATGTGTATCAATTTTCATCTTTCTTTCTCTTTTTGTAAACCCCCTTTTATCATTGGGCATTTCTGCCTGTCTCATCTTATAGGTGTGTGGTGGGAACCAACCAGCCTTTTGTTTTCTGCAGATGGAAGGAATATGACACCAATGTACTTTTCTGGTATGTTACCAAAATTAACATATTTCCTTCTCTGCCTCTTCCTCAGTGCTAGAAGAGTGATGGGAGTTATTTGCCTTGGTTCTTTAAATCTGTGGCAGGAGGCATCAGGGAGAAGTATATAACTGCATGTTCTTCAGTGGCTCAAAGCTGAAAGAAAAGCTTCAAGGGTAATGTTCTGTCCTTAATCTAATAATGTTCCTTGTTCAGTATTAGTAGAAAATGACTCTTTCTGCATTCCTTCATATTTCTCTGTAATAAACAACAGCATAATACTGAAAATATGAAGTAATTTAATAAGTTCAGGTTTTGTTACAGATAATGGATAACTATGCACAGGAGTATAGTAGGTCTTGAATGACAGTTTTATTTGATTACCAAGCCTGAATGCAATGTTCCACGGCGCTGCTTTACCGTAACACTGTGTCATGCTGTGGGAAGTCTGATTGCCCTCAAATCCCATCGAGCAGTTCTGATTCTGTGGCCTCCTGTCTCATCAAAGCTGACAGACTATGCCCCAGCAGTGCTTGGGTGGAACTTTTGGAGAAGATTTATGTGTGACAGGGAAAAGTCCTGGTGACTCAAACCCATCATCCCTGCTTAGTCCAAACCGAACCAAAGTCCCTGAGATAGTGCTAAGGATGTTAAAGTTTGATGCAGTTTCCATTTTCAGGTGTGATGTACTGCTCAGGCTCACACCAAATATTGAGCCAATAAAATAGCTTGTGTGGTTTCACTTCTTTCCTTTCTCTCTCTTTTTTTTTTTTTTTAATTAAATTAAAGTTTTTATCAGGTATTTTCACACTGTCCCTTGGCTTCATTTTAATGATCAGTGAGATGTTTTCTAATGGAGTAGAAAGATGGCAAAGTGCTTTACTGTATTAAATACAATATATCTTTCTGTTAGAAAGTCACAATTATGAAATGATTATTTCTCAGACACTGATAAGCAGATGAAATATGTTTCTTCCTTCTCTTGTGCCCATTTTTTCCATTCAGCCTCTTACCACTGTGCTGCTTTGGCAGGGTGAGTTTGAGCAAAACAAGAAGACATTTACCAGCTTTCTAGTGAAGCACTGACACTGTCCTTTAATCCTGCCCTGAGAGAAGTCATGGTATTTTGCTTTGCTTGATAGGAGGCAGCCAAATGTTGTGACATTTTGTGATGTGCAGGAGCTGGGCATGAGATTTTGTCCTTAGGCACTGAATTAGTTAAGTGGTACATTTGTTTTGCACTCAATAAAGTTCAGTCCTGGCTTACTGAACTCTCAAGCACAATGTGTCCAGTTTGTTTTATTCCTCACAGGCACACCCTGTGGGTGTGGAAGGGGTTGCACTTCAGGTAGTTTGCTGGTTTTTTTTTGTGGAGATTGCCAGTTTTAACAAAGATTGTGTTGTATGTGGTTACTTCATTGGGTTTGTTCACAATTTGCTGGTTTCAATTTTTGGATGGTTTGGTAAGGTGTTTTTTTGTTTTTGTTTTTGTTTTTTTTGATTCCTATGTTTAGACATATTTTAAGGAGGTATAAAGTTAAATGGGTTTCAAATTATGTTATTTTGTTTTGTTTTCCTTTTCATACCTCCTTCACAGAGATCCAGGGACACGAGGAACTATTTCCCAATTAAAAGATAAATTACTGGAATGCTCTGTGTTAAAGACTGAGGCTATATAGTACCACTTAGCTGGGACACCACAAGGATAAAGAGATTGTTCTTTGCTAGAGAGAGAGATTTGAGATTGGAGAGTTTATTTGGATATGCTCCTAACACCACTGTTAAGTCACAAGACTGCAGCAAAAACAGCATTGCATCAGCATCAAGTCTTTCAAAGTGTGCTGTAAATGGTCAAAATAGGGGCTTCTCTGTATCCCAACCAGTAGATATAATTTATTTTGACGTTCAAAAGGCTTTTGTTATACAGATTCATAGGAGATGGCTGAGAATTCTTGGGTAAAGTGTGAGAGGAGGGGGCCTTTGAGAGAAGGAACAAAGGCTGAGAATAAATAGCTAATTCTCAGTGTGGAGGGAGGTTAATAGTGGGGCAGACCAGCTAAGATCTTGAAAGGAGTACTGGTAGAGTGAGGGAGATCAGAGAAGCTGTTTTAAAGAGTCCATCACCTTCTCTTTAACATCTTATTCACCACTGAAGCTAACTTACACATCTAAGGAAACTTCTTTTGTCTTCCTAATTAGACTGAATGTTAAAAAGCAGCTGGAACTTCTGCAGCTAAACTGAGGCCAAGCAGATGAATATTGAGGTGTCAGGGTCCTATGAAGGCAGTATAAATATAGTGCAATGAGGGCACTTGTAAGGCAGAGCCCCCGCCTTCCCTCTACACTTGCAAAGAGAATGCAAATTCTGTAATTCTAGACAAGGCACCTAAATAGGGAAAAATCAGCTAAACTTTTTATTTCTCCTTAAAGAAGGTATTTCTATATTGTTGGGCCCAATAACATCTCTTGACAGAGACAAGCTGTTATGTTTTGTGTTTTACTCGTTGGTTTATTTAGATCACATCAGTGCATCGAGCAGACAGTGAGGGGACCAGTAATATGCAGCCTGTGGATACCGAACTCAGATGAGAATTTTGCTCTGAGGAGCTGTAAGTCAACCTGAAAAAAGGATGAACATCACATTTTTTCATCCACTTCTGTGGATTTCTCTAATGTGGCTCTTTTTATACATAACGAGGCTCATTTTTGCAGAATGCCATGTTTGGATTATGCATGTCGTGTTTGGGGAGAGGAGATAAGTACTGGAATGAAGTAAAGAATAGAACCTGATTTACTTCTGGTCCCATTAGATTTGAATGATACTTATTAAGTCAAGTATTTGGCCCCAATTCACTTGGCAGAATGAGCCCTGTATACTAAGGCTCTGTGCTATATATACCTCAATGTCCTTATCTGCAACTAGCTATTAATGTATTACAGTTGAGTAAATAACACACAATCAGTGATTTATCCTGCAAACAGAATCTTGTTTTTCTGCTTTGCAAAATCTATGAGCAGTGCAGTCATCTTGGCACCAAAAGCTGTTTAAGTGTAACACTTGCTTTTTGCAAATTAGCATCTTAAATTCTTTTTTTCAACCGTACCTGCTAGCGTGACTCAGTGGCATAAACATACTGGACAGTGAATGCAAAAGAGGTCCATGTGGTCAAAGGATGTCTTTTGCATATTTTGAGACTAAAATATATATATGTATTAAAATTTTGTATGTATTATTCACTCAGATCTTTACTCATTGTTCTTTTTACTCAGGGGAGTTGCTGAAGTTATTGCATGTCTGCGAGGTGTTTGGTAATATGCTGCCTCAATTAAAAAATACTTTGGGAATGGCATATCTTTATCTAACCTGTATATTTTGGGTCAGAAAGTGTATCCAGAATGCAGCCAATTAGAGATTGCTGTGATGATGTAATGGCCATGGGTTGCCTGGGGAGAAGGTGGGTGGAGGTGAGGGAGCACTGCAGGTACTCCACTCCACTGCCTGCATTTCATCATGGATTTTAATCAGCTCTTGCTCCCCCCTTTTTCTCTCAGACCATCAAACTGATTTTGGAAAAAAAAAGTGTTAAGCCAGGAAGAGAAATCCATTCTTTGTTCTTGACAATGAGCACAGACACGATCCCCTGTGCGAGTGCAGGTAGAATTTCTCTAACATGGCCAGATTTGTCTGTAGTTCATGTGGTGGGGATGGGTCATGGCTAAATTGTGTCCATTTCACTTCAGGGGATTAAATTGTGCCCACTGAAACAAAGTGCACGGCTTGCCCAGAGGAGGCAGGATATGGTCCTGAGTGATGGGGGAGCTGATATTATTGCATGTAGGAATGTTAGGCAGAAAGCCACTGGAGTGAAGTGTTGGGTTTTTTTCAGCTGGATTTAATGAGTTAAGTCCTGTGTCTGGGACCTGCATAATGGACTAATTTTCCTCCTTTGGGTGTTGGGTGTATAAGGTAGATTTGTGATAGATACAAACAGCACTCACACAGAGGTAAAGACAGCAGATTTTCATTTATTTAAGTCCATTCTTAAGCAATAGGTGAAAGCATCCATGAGCATGGAGAGCAAAATGAAGATATTCAACAAATAATGTCTTTGCAATTAAGCAACAGGCTGAGTTTTAGCTTAATTGTTAAATTTCCTATGTGGCTTCAAGTCACATTCTGTTACTTTCCCTTGGTTCTGTTGCATATAGATACAGTGTCTTATGCTAGAATGGCTGAGAGGAGTCTGCTAAGACCATCTGATCTGTATTATAGAGAGCTGACACACATCAGAATACTAAGTTGGGTCTTTGGTGCCAGTAATCTACACAACCTAACAGGCTGTGACTGCATTAAATTGCTGTGATTTTTGACAGAAGAGACCTTGTTTGCATAAATCCCTTGAATACCGATGGGAGTGTGATTACAGCTTTAACAAAGGGAGAGGTTGAATACAAATTTGGGAAGGCCAGAAAGTGTTTAGTATCTCTTATTGTTTTCATCAGAATTCTAAATCTTATTCATGCTGATGACTCTGATCTTTATATCAATGCACAAAAAGAGAAGAACAGAGGAGCAGAAAGACTCTCCTCTTTTGACTGAAACACTGATTTTGTTATCGTGTTACCAATGAGGGTCCATTTGGGATATTATTCAAGCACAGAGATCAGTGCTGGCCTTTTGTAAGAGCCCTTAAATGTTTGGAATACATTTGCCCTTGAGGGAGATAACCTACTGCAAAAAAGTTAGAGTCAGACAGGGAGATAGAGAAGGTGAGATTGTGCTTTGCACATTGATGCTTGCTGGCAGAGCAGTTCTGCCTTAAGCTTAAAGCTACCTGCATTCTTTTGTAGCCCTCTATACTTAGTAGCTGGGTTCTGTTTTCTATGTCAGGTTTTGTTCATGAAACAAATTGGCAATTAGCCACTGGCTGAGGCAACAAAGCATATTTGTTTGGGATAAATGTGGTGATGAGGATATGTCTTGCTATTTGGTTTCTTTTGAGATCAAAAATACCAGGCATGTGGGGTTTTTAACCAAATAAGTTAAACAAACTTATTATGCTTAGAATACACATTCAGTTTTATTTTATATGCCCCTTATTGCCTCTTGTTGCTTTGGGGTGGTAGGGGTGCCTTCCAGACAGACCTGGACAAACCTGAGAAGTGGGCCACAAGAGCCTCATGAGGTTCAACAACACCAAGTGCCAGGTGCTGCATCTGGGCTGGGGCAATCTCAGACATGAACACAGAGAAGCTTCCTGTGGAGAAGGACTAGGGCGTTTTCCTGTGCTGGACATGAGCCAGCACTATGTGCTCACAGACCAGAAAGTGAACCTCATCCTGGGCAGTGTCAAAAGCAGTGTGGCCAGCTGGTGTAGGAAGGTGATGCTCCCCCTCTGCTCTGTCATTCTCACCTGGAGAACTGTCCCCACCTCAGCACCAGAACAGTTTGACTCCAAGGTGGAGTGAGTCCAAAGGAGGGCTGGGTGATGAGAGGGGTGCAGCACCTCTCCTATGAAGAGAGGGAGTTGGGATTGCTCAGTCTGGAGAAGAGGTGGCTCCAAGAAGGTATCATTGTGGCCTTCCAGTACCTAGAGAGTGCTTTATAAAAAAGAGGGAGAACAACTTTTTACATGTGCAGATAGTGATAGGTCAAGGGGAAATAATTTTTAACTAAAAAAAGAGAAATTTAGAGTAGATGTTAGGGAGAAGTTCTTTAATCAGATGGTCATGAGGCACTGGCACAAGCTGCCCAAGGAAGTTTTCCATGTACCATAGAGGTACAGGATTTAGATGCCCTTTTCTAGTTCTGATCTTTGTTTGTTTAAGTCCTGACTCCCTGGAATGTTCTGTGTGCAAAATTACTTTCCATAAAGGCAATGTAATGGCATACTTAATCATATATTGTACTGACATAGGTTTTTCCCATGGACTTCCACAAATGGACTGGGTCTATTTCTGTCTTTTTTTCCTGCTTATCTTCCTTCTCCACCTTTCCAACCTAGAAGAGCTGCCAACAAGGGATGTTTCTTCTTAAAGGAATAAGATCTGAGTAATTAGAATAACCTTTCTAAGGATTACCGTGGGTCATTAAGTAGCCCTATAGAGAAAATAGAAATATAAATAGCATTATTGGTTTATGCTTTTATCAATACATAGTGCCTTGGAAGTGAGCACTTTACTTTAGGTCATCAGTTTTGACAATCCCAAAGAAACAGTTGTTAAATGAATGCTCCTAATCAATAATGCAGGGTTTCTAGGAACATTTATTTATTTTAGTCACCTTTTTCTGTGCCAAGTGGATGGACTGCCATAGGTAGCAGCAAAACCAGCTCATGTACTGCGAAGGAGATACAAATTTTATTGATCTTATCCAGTTCCTCCAGTGAATGTGCTACTCTGAACCTTCATATCTGTTGCTTCAGCACTGCTGTCAGTCCCATAAATGCTACCAGGGGAGCACAAGCACAGGAACAAGAATACTTGCAATGTGAATTGTCAGTGTAGCAGCAGGGTGCAGTTGTGTTACCTTGTCCAGTGCTATTTTTGTCATGACACTGACAAAGATGGATACTTCAGCAGTGCTGCCGTGGGTTCCAGTTGATGCAGATGTGCCTAAATGAGTATGGGCAGTGTGAAGGGCTGGAGTGTGGGTGTGTGTCATGCATGTGTGTAGTGGTGACTGAAGGTCATAGCAGTGGGGGGAACTGAGGAGAAAAGTCCTGCATTTACCTGTCTTCCCAGTCCCTTAGTATCAAAATCCTGTTGTCTTTTAGTGCCCTTGCAGCTGTGGAAGGAGTTGGACTGCAGCACTGTGCCATGGCCACTCTTTGTGGTTGTGTAGGTTACATGACAGCAGTTTGACACGACAGCAGTTCCTCTCACTGGTCACAGGAAAATGATAGAATGCCATCCAAATATTTCACTGTGTTAGTCCAAGACCACCAAAAGAGTTGTTCTGTGTGATAATTCAAATCAGAATTATCTTAAAACTGGTCTTCTTCTTTTTTTGCTTTCCAAATAGATTGATGTTTCTAACTGAGGAAGTGTTGGTGTCCCCTATTGTATTTAAAAAAAGAAGTAAAAAAGATTAGGAATATTGAAGTAACTCAATGTCTTCCTGCTCAATTAGTTCTTTCTTTTCTCAGATTACTTCAAAATTAAGATGATGCTCTTTCTAAACTACTTTATACTTTACTGGAGTTACTTAAACTGGAGTTTTATGACATTTAAGCTGAATACCAGCTATTTGCAAGCTCCTAGTTTTAACTTTCTTGCTATACAATGACATGGCTAAAATGGAAATATCTGGGGTTCATTCTGATTCCCAGTAGACCACTTATGACCTAAGATACTGTCAGCTATTTCCTATCTTGGCTCTTATCTGAGGCTCTCTAAGCAACTAATCAGGAATCACTTAAAGGCAGTCAGTGAAAACTTGCCACACGCCTTCAGCATCATATCTTGGCTTGAGTAGCAAGGGAAGGAAATTCTCCTCTTCATGTTTCACATGCTTTCACAGGAATTAGAGCCATGCACAACATGTGAAACCTAGATCCTAACACAAAGAAACAAATGAAGGTCCCATGGCCACCATTCATTCCTCTCTCATATTCTTCCATCTTCATAGTCTGCAACACAACACCTTCCAGGCATCTGATTAATACCCAGATTTTGAAAGTTGAGTCTTGAAGATTTTCAGCTCTTTTCCTGGAAAAAGTATTCAGAGCAAATGAAGCATCTTGAAATTCTAAAGCACTGCTCTCAAGAGCCAAAAGTAGCCAAATGATGGGCATCAATATTTAGCTTGCTAGGGGAGACTGATGTTGTCTGTAGGCAGAAACTAATTAGTGATTAATGTATTTTTTTTGTGTACAGAGATTGGGACTTCCTGAGCATATGGAGGTTAATCATGGGGGATGTTGAGATAAATAAACAAAAAGCAACATACAATCATCACCACTGGTGCAGGGAAAGAATGGGACAAAAGATATGCTGGATTCTTTCAAATTCAAAGTGGTTGATTCTTACATTCAATGGCACACTTGTTTCACCTTGCTACTAGGTTTTATGGAGCAATACTTGTAACACAGAATGAGTCGATAGCAGACATTCTGTAACTTGAATTTGTCCAGTTTTGATTTGAAATGTTACTTGTATAAGCTCCTGTTGATAGGCACGAAAGCAGATATTTATTTTCCAAATGTTTGATGAAATCAATGGACATGAGGATTGTGCTTCAGGCCAAAACTTGACCATTGCATCCAAGACAAGTGTGAAGCATAAGTATGGCTTGCAAATCAGCAGTGGAGAGGAAACATAGTTGGGGGTTTGCCTTGCAGGGTCCCTGCTGCATTAGAGCGTTTCTCATTTATTTGCTTTTTGTTTTCCATGTGAGAGCTTGCAGAGGGGCCCATGTTGCCAATTTCCTGACAGGGCTTTTGCCTGGTGCCTCTGTGGACTGAAGATATGCACCTGGCCCAGTTCCCATTAGCTAATGGGAAAGGAGGCACTGCTGTCTGTGGGTCTCAGCCCTGGTGATTCAGGTTCTGAGTTCCTGCCTGAACCCAGCAGTTGCCTTCCCAGGCCTAGGATCTCCCTGTGGAAGCAACGTGCTGCCTGCACTGCATCTGCTTTGGCTTGCAGTCAAATTGCTCTGAATTGCATGAGGCCAGCAGGGAGAGTGGGAGAGCTGTGAAAACCTCCTTACAGAGAAGCTTTGGGAAGGAAGTGTTGTCCCCTCTTTGCAAGTATCTTGAAAAGCCTGGGGAAAGACCTTATAAAAGTTGGCTTTGTCTCCTGTGTTTTGATGTAGGAAAAAGGAGGAGAAGGAAGTTGGCCTTTGACTGTTGGAGGGGAAATGCAGCTTATAAACAATGAAACTGAGCACTTAGGTGAGGTGTGACATAAACACCCTTATCTGCCTATCTTGCAGGCAAACAGCATTGTGGATTTTTGGTTTTACTCGTAAGGGAAAAAGGGGAAAAAGACCTGTGAAGGTGCAAATACTGTAGTACAGCCTCCACTACTTGCAGCAAGTAGTTATGACTATAGACACTTCAGGTTACAAAAAGGCTGGGTTATTTCTTGCTGGCATGTGGCACAGCTATCATTTCTCTGCTTGGACAGGGCTGTCTCATCAATCAGTGCTTGTGCTGCTTGTCCAGGCTGGGAAAAACATATTGTAATAACAACAATAATAGTAGCAATCAAAATAAAAGGGCTGCTAGAAGAGCATGATGGGCCCTCTCATTGAGAATGCATTGTAAACATATTGACAAATGGAAATGTACTTCATTCTATTTAGTGCTCTGTTTCCCTGAATACATTTTGATGGTATGGGATTGCCATGTCTTGTGTGGCTTGGGCAGTTGCTTTGTGTTTTTTTTCCATTTATGTGTGCTGTAATTCTGAAGTGGGAATGGAATTTCAAGTTGTCTCTCACCTGGGGTGTGAATGTTCTTCTCAGTGCAGCCGAGTGCGCACGTGCTTGTTTTCACAGCACCAACGAACAACTGCATTAAAAGAGTGTTAAGGCTGTGAAATAAGTGTGGAGAGGAAGAGATGGGGAGTGAATCTCTAACCCAGTGATGTGGGGTTTAAAGGAATATCAGGCTACTGCACCACACTCTTCTGCTACTCAGCAGAAGTTTAATACTTGAGGGTAATGTATGTGTGTTTATTTCACCACTTGAGTGGATTTCCCTGGTATTTAGAGTCCTATGTCAGCTGATATGAGTGGGCAGGTGCTTCTCTGGATATTCTACGCTTTCTTATTCTCTGAAAGAAGAAAAAGCAAATACCCTTATTAAATGGCAAGGGTGTGTGAGCAGTGGCTGCCATGCATAAGAAACGTGTAAATTTATTCATATAAGCTTGTACTTGATATGTATTTACATTGTATAGCTAATCAATTTATGTAATTGGCTATTTTCAACCATATATTTGTATGTAAAGAAACACATACTCTTTACTGACCAGAGTTTAGATTTTTTTTCAGTAGATTGTATTGTGAAAGGAACCTGAGTATGAAAAACTTGGCCGTCAAAATAGCTGCTTGAAAATGTGGTGATTCTTATCCAAGAAATTTAAATTGAAAATAACAGTATCTTTCTATTTAATGCAGCTGTCAGAATTCTGTCTGGAATTGTTGCTGTTCGTTGAACATGTGGTATTGTGTGTACAACTCTAGTGGTGTTGGAAGATCCTGTTTTAAGGAAATAAAATTAAATATCTGCCCTCTCTTGTGAGGCTGCAAGTGCAAATTGCTGTATTTCTGTCATATGGAAGTCTTTTAAGTACAATTTTACAAATGAAATATAGTATAGCATTGTTGTAAATTAGGCAGGTTTTGACAAATGCTTTTGGGTTTACAGAATTAATTTTGGGGCTTGGCAGGGCTTTTCTTTGCATTTTGCAAGCTTATCTTTTTCATGTATTCTGCCTACTTGAGAGCACAGTTGTTCCTAGAAGTTAATGGAATTTAAACAAGAACAAATGCAGTAAGATTTTTCTTGTTAATTTTCCCAATTCTATTTCTAGATAAAGTGTATCAAAATTCAGGGTATTTGTTCATAATGTACTTAGGTTATCTGAGCCTCAAATGTCTTGGTATTTCATAATGGAGTACAATTTTTTTTAATCAGGTTTTTTCATCTTGTCTTTTTGATCTCTAAGAACATGAATTTTGCTTTCCTTTTGAAATTATTTCCTTTTTTTGTGTGTGTGTCTGAACACTTATCTCTTCCATAGAGCTGGTGCCTGAAAAAGGTTTTGAATAAGTGGCTGCTGCTAGATACAGCAGACAATGTTCTCTTCCAGTAAAGACCAATCAATTTTATAATCAGTTTGTCAGCTGTTGAAAATGTGATTCTGCAGTTTACAGAGTAAGTTTATATAAGGCTATACATGAAATTCTCCCATAATGCTTCTGAATTTGTGTCAGATTCTAGGGGCAGAAGCAAAAACTGCAGGGAGACATTCCTGCTTAAGCCTCTCCCTTTCACAAAGGAAAGTTGTTCCAAACAGAAGTCATACTTATTACTAGAGTCTGAGCTTTGTTAGACTAACTTTTGCCTTGAAATAAAAAAATTTCTCTCACTGCTTTATCTAGTATGCTCCTGTCTCCATCTTAATTGATGCCAACTGATTTTATTTATTCTGTTTTTTCTGGAGGCCAGTGTCATGTTCAGCTCCTTCAAAATAGAGATTTCCTCTAATCAAATGTGCTGTGTTCTGCCATTTGTATCTTTGGCCACACTCAGCTTCTCTGCTGCTTTGGAACTTAAATCAGAGAAATAATTAACCACTAATGAGGTATGACTAAGTGTTGTGTGCCTTACCCCATTAATAATGTACGGCTAAGCATTGTGTGTTTGTTACTGCTCTTCTAATTGCAAATTTGATTTTGATCATTGGAGTATTTGTTTGAATATTGTACTGTTTGGGATAGCAAGTTAAGGAGTCTCTAGTTCTCAAAGCTGATTGTAGAAGATCGTTTGAAAGTAGGGACATTTGTTTCTGTGCTTGTGCCATTTATATAAGGTGAATAAATAGGGAATGCATAGATCAAACCCACTTTTGGCCATTGATCCAAAACTCTGATTACTTTTTGATTTTTTTCTGCCAGCACTGCGATTACAAAACCAAATAAAAGAAACCCAACAATTGTTCAAGCAGGAGTTAGAGCATGATATAGAAGGAGCAGAGGAGGCTTTCTGTTCTGTTGTGCAAAAGCTCAGACTAGAACCTAACAGGGGTTCCTCTGGCTTTCCATATTGATTTGAAGTCAGATTTATGCTGTTCTGAGACTGAATTGCAGCCTAGAGAGGGAACATACAAATATTTCTGATTGTGGTGGAGATACCAGTAACTGAGTTCATGCTGTGGAGCATGACACAGAACTCAGAACTTTGCTTTTGGCACTTGTAAAATCTGATGCAGGTCGTTTTTTTCTGCCCGCCACTGCCTAGATAGTTCTACACTTTGGTACTTTGCAGGGTTTGGAACAATACCAGTTTTAATATGAGATATTTTTGCTGGTGGTGTTTTCCCTCTACTGTGCCTTTTGTTCATTGGTATTTGTTTCTCCTGGAGGTGTTTAGTCACAACACCAGCAAGGAGACCTCTCAGCAAGAACAGTTGACACAGACATGGTACAATGTCCCTGTTTACTGGTTCCTGTGAGTGCATTTCCAGGGCCCTGGCATGGGTACTTTGCAGCTGAAAATGAATGGATGATGGAGTAGAGTTTTCATCTGGAGGCTGGTAACTAGGGTAGTTAGTCAGCATAACAAGGAGTCCATGACACTGATGTGTTTATATCCTTCTGGTATATACATGACAAGTAAGAATATTTCTGATTATTCAATAATCTGTCTTAAGAAATCAAAATAAATTAAGAGTAGCTAATTCTTAAAATCTGGATCCTTGATTTGGATCAAAATTCTTAAGATTTTGGATGATTGATGAAACCAAACATTAGTCACAGTCTCAGAGGTACATCTTTACATATTTGCTTGATGAGAGTAATAAACATCTTAACTATGGGAGAAGGCCAGCTGCTGTGCTGTGCTCAATCCATGGGATGCTGGGCTCCTGTATCTCCCGTGCACGAGCAGCCAGTCATCAAGGTTGCACGAGCAGCATCAAGGGCATGAGAGGCCCTTGCTGTTGCCTTTCAGGGAGGCATGGGTAGCAGCTGCAGTGAAAGGCAGTGGGAAGCCAGTCTCACTTCCTTGGATGTTGCTGAAAAGGAAGGTCCAGATCTGTGGATAACGGGAGGAAAATCACTCTGCCCCACCTGTGACAGCCCAGCCCCACCTCTGCTTGGCTGGGTGAGCAGGGTGGCATCACTGCCTGGCTCACAGCAGAGTCCAGGAGAGAGCTCTGTGTGGTCCTGCCTGTGGCTCTCAGAGGGGCCTTGGATCTGGCTCCTTTTTTGTCTTCTCCAGGGGCATTGATGAACCCCCATGACCAAGGTCTGCCTCCTGTCCCCAGACCCTGGGACCTGGTGCTGATGGCCACCAGGGCTACTGGCTTGCCTTGCCCTGGCGAGCAGCTGGCCCTTTGCTGCTGCCCAGCACTGGGTGACTCAGGTGCCCGAAGATACTGTGTGCCTTTGTCAGTGCTTTCTTGTGAAATCAGGTCCTGGAAACCACAGGGTTTGATTTGCCTGGTCGTTTATCTAAGGTGTTAGCTCTAGGGGGGAATTAATGTTAGTATTTCTGGTAGCTTGTGGCAGAAAATATCTCTTTGACATCTTGCTTGCAGAGCATAATGAAACAATGCCATGGTGGCCCAAGACCTTTAGTAGTATAATAACTGTGGTTTTCTGCACAGCAGGGTCTGGAATGTGGTACACATGCCATTTCTTTTGACAGACAGGCAGCACTTGAAAAATCTGGGATTTCAACTACTGAATGCTATTTTACAAACCTGAAATGTGCTGATGGTATGAAAGATTTGTAGCAAGATGTTAGAGCCATACAGTGAATGTGGGTATCAGCCAGGGCATCCAGAAAGGTCTTTGCAACAAAAACTCCATGAAGCAAAAGCAATGCTTTCCTCTGTGACAGGAGGACAGAAGGTGGCTGTGTGAAAGCCTTGCTATGGAGGCAGTGGAACCAGGGGTTTGGCTTGGGGTGATCACGCTGCAGGGCTGTTTCAGAGGTGCTGGAACAAGGCTGGGAATGGTTTGGGGTTCAGCTGTTTGAAAGTGTAGAGAAGCTGTGATGTTGCAAAATGTTTCAGCTGGTGGTGATGCCTGAAGAGGCCACCTAAAAACAGAGACTAGACAAGAATAAGGGAGTAAAGGCGGGCATTTATTTGAAAGGCCTTCAAAGGTACCCCCTGTGGAATCCAGAGGCTGCTGCCAAGATGGACCCCAAGATGGATGAGAGGTCACGAGTTCTTCACACCTTTATAGGTTGGGTTCATTTGCATACAAGGATTAATTTTCCAGTTAAATCTTCAGTTAATGATGTAATTTCTCCAAGCTTGCCTCTCCTTCAGAAGCTTTTGGCTTATACTTTTTGGGCCTAGGATAGTCTGAGTATCCTTGGAGAGCAGGCCCGAAGAGGCTTTGTTTTGTCTGCCCAGCACGAGAGAGAAGTTAAAAGGCTGCAAGAAACTTCAGAGTTACACATTAGGCAGTACAGGATTTGAAAAATATGAAAGTTAAAACCTAAGGCATCAGTGAAAACTTCTTCCCCCCTCCCCCCCGCCCCTTTTTTTCTATGACAGTTTTAAAATTAGGGAGGAACTCTACACATTTTATTCATGTTACCCGCATTAATGCAACATCTCACCCTTCAGTGACGTCTCCTGTATGTGTCTTCTGAATGGAGAAGTGGAGAATGGCTACAGTAATGTGTTGCAGTAAAATGGGAAACTAAATTGATGGAAGTCAGTGGTACAAGCTTTTGTGTATCAGGGAAGCATACAAACCACGTGAGTTCTGCAAACAACTCAACTTGATTCCCATCTGGATCCTTTGTTTTGTGTTCTCTTGTGGAAGAAGGGAGATGCTTGTGGCAGTGACCAAAGCTAAGGTGCTAAATATGGAAAGTGCTGGGAAATGTGAATTTTGAGGAAAGTAGTCACAATCTCGTTTAACTGCCTATAGCCCATTACCTCCCTTCTTCCCTCTTTTCAGAGTGCTGAATTATGTTGCTAGCTTCTCTGTACCAGTGCTGCTTGTAGATTATATATTTTTTTGCCCTCTATGCTTGCTTCCAAATGCTAATCCTTCTGTCCTGATGTACACAAGACTAATAGGCACTTCCAACCTACTGTATTGGTTTGAAAACAAACCAGTGGGAGGTCACAAGTCAAGATTGAAATTTATAGAAAAGGTAGAAACAAGCAAAATAATATAAGGAAAAAGGTACAGATAAAGTTAGATACAACCTGATACCCTATTAGGGTGGCAGAAGCAGTCCAACTGAAGTGATCCAGTTGAAGCGATGATCCGATGGATGGTCCGGTGTCCAACTGAAAGTCTGTGGTGGCTCTTGTCCTCTGGTTACCCAGTAGACAGGGCAACCCTTAGGCAGTTCCAGGGCCAGCCTATATCCAGGTGGGAATGCCCAGCTTCCCCCTCCTGGGTGGAGCATCTCACAATAGGGTGCTATAAGTCCACGAGTCATTGGGTGGCTTCTTCATGGCCCATCATCTGTTATCAGGGGTGGGTCGTTAGCAGGTGATATCAGCTAACAGCTAATGGTCCACAGCTGGTGGTAATAGAATACATCTATTTTTAACCTAGAACACTCACTGTATTCCTACTTAGTGTTTAAGAGGCCTTAGTCTGGCTCTAAGGTGAGGTAATTTTTCTCCCAGATAAATAACTTAAAGGTACAAGTGATGAAATAATCATGTAAATATAAGATACCCTAATTCAGTAGAGCCACTAAATCTACTTCATCAACTATTTACTAGGGTATTAAGAACATGCATGCATAAAAATAAGTCTCAACTAAGCCTCTACCTAAATTTTTCCTAATATAAATATTTAGATAGAAAACTTAAGTGGCCTGAAGTGTTATGTTGGTTGATAACCTTTTTGTTTAGGGCATGGGAAAATTGTGTCACCTAATTGTTACTCCCATAGGTATATTTTAGCTCCTATACTTCTTCATAAATTTACCATGCTAACTTAAGTCAATAAATGACCTCAGATGAAACTTATTAAAAGCTAAGTCTGTCCACATCATTAATTGCATGATGTTTTATATCCCTAGAACAAGCATCTCTACTGTAAAAGAACCTGCCCTCAAGTTCATCTGTCCTTGCAAAGTTATGGACTATAGATCTGGCCCAGGTATTTATGCTCATAGTCAGTTTTGTTCTTCTCTTGCTCACAGTTCATAGTATTTTTAAAATAATGGTATTATGGAACCTTATTTTTGCCCAACATGAGCATTTGAGTTATTTTCAGTCTGAGATCCTTGTCTGGGACCGTTAATGTATATTTTTGAAATACAGCAATGAAATGCTGCAGTTTACTGTGTGCATAGAAACAATGTGAGTGTAAGGAGAAGTAAGTGAATTCTGGAAGTAATTGCTTTCAGACATTGGTGTGCCTACCCAGTGTATTGATCTGTGTAAATGGGATTATCTCTGGGCAGTACCTGAGTGCTGCTGCTCCCTCCCGTGACACCTCTAAGTTTTTCCTTGTTGTGCAAGCAGATGAGACTGCCCTTGTCATTCCACTCTGTGTCTCGTTCCAGAGATGGGGGCTCTGCATCACTGTCTCTTGGCTTGCTGGCTGTATCCATGCTTGTACTCCTCGAGGATGTGAAAGTATGGTTTTAGCTGGCTGTGTCATTGCTGCCTGTTTCTTTGTTGACTTGGTGCTGCCTTCTTCTGCAGAGACCTCTGTCGGTGCTCTTTGTAAGGTCCTTTGTGGCTTCAGATGTTACAGGTCCTTCCTCATTCAGTACTGGTAATGGTGCCTTCTCCCTGTAATCAGTGATGTGTCTTGCTTAAAACTTAAAATAGTGTCTTCATCCTTTTGCTTCCTCTCATGCCAGGTAAGAAATCCTAGCAAATATCTCCATTTCTGCCTGTTCCCCTCGCTATTAAGGCTCTGTCGTGTTAAGGCCTGAACACATCTTGGCTGGACTCCTCATGCTTTAAGTCATTTCTCTTCCATTCCCAGAAGAGATGCTTCAACGTGACAGGAAAGAGCATGGAAAGGCTGGGAGGAAGGGGGTTATGGCTGGGAAAGGAATTTATCTGGCTTATTTCCCCTACTGCTCCAAGAAAAGGGCCCAAGGACCTCAGGTCCTCATGCTGCTGGGTGGGGTCTCATTGCTTTGCTGGCTGTCCTGTCTGTGTCCACATGTTCTGCAAATCCACATGAGTACTGCAAATATAATTACTAAGCTTTTGGGACAGATGCTATCATCTTGGTGTTTATGCAGTCTCTGGCACAAATGTAGGATTACTACAATAGAAACAGTATATAATAATCAATGGATTTTATAGAGAGTGCTTTATCTAGTTAAAGTTGTTTAAGCAGCATTTTAGCTGAAATAAAATAGAAATACAAAGCTGAAAGAGAATTGAAAATGTTATTTATTTAAGAAAAATGAATTTAAGTATGGGCTTTTTTTTTTAACTTGTGCATTATGTTATCTATTCTTTCCATATATTATTTTTATTCCCACTTACAGTGTTTGGCATTAAACTAGACAGTAAACTCTCCAAAGCACAATTGTTTTCCCAAAGTATTTGTCTTGCAAGTAGCATGCTTTCATCTTAAGAGAGCAGCTTCTTGCACAGAATAATAAAAAGCAATAGTAGTTACAAAAAGCAATAGTAGTTCCTTTTGTTTGGAAGTAAAGCTGGAAATGATGTGGGCTGTGTAGAAAAAGTGTGAAAACAGTAGGCTTTGTTTATGATCTCCCTTCCCATGTGCTAGCTTAAACTATAAGCTACAAGTATAGTTTTGTCTGTGGATACACTGCTTTAAAACAGATAGAAGATCACATCCTGATGCATCTGTTTAAAGTTTATTATAATCATTAGTGGTTACAGTTGTAGATTATTTTAGTAAGAGTTTTCATCTACTTTACCTGGATTCCATTTTTTACTATTGGTATTGTTTTTGCCATGATCTAACATCTACTTTGACACCAAAAATGTGATTCTCTCCCTCAGATGTGATTGTCTCTGAGGTTGTACATGGGTTCTGTTGAGGGAAGAAGACTTTTTTTTATGTATAAAAATATTTATTACATACGTAGGGTTTGTGTGTGTGTGTTGGGCAGATTTTTAAAACATGATCTTCATTTTCTGCAGGTCTGCAACCTGATATGAGCTTGCTAGTTTTCTCCAATATTTCTTTTAAGTTGATCGTAGATCCTCAGCTCTCCATTGCTCCAAGAATGCTCTTGAAGCTGTGATCTGTATTTTATTGGGGATAGTTATGCTAAAGTTCTTGCTTCTTCTCTGTTTTGTGACCCATTGTTATTCATAGTTCTTTTCTTTGTTCTAATTTTAAAACCGTCTGTGTTCCAATTTAGCAGGAGTGTTCAATGTATTCCTTTTTATGTTACTTAAAAGTTTTTGTGTCTCCTAGTGGTTTGATTTCAGAAAGATCTCATGGAGCCAGCTGTCTGAGAAATGGATTTCTCCATTTCACAGGAGAACTTCCCAACGCTTATTTTAGGAAAATGATCTCTTTATTTCTCCAGCACCCCGATTTGAAATGGAAATGAAGTTCCAAATGTTCTATGGAATTCAGCTTCTGAAAAAAATCTTTCAGATGTATCAAGCTAAAAAACCCCCCAAACCCAAACTCTGATGCTGTTTTAATGATTTATTTAACATTTTACTTGAGGTGTTTTCAACAACTAATGTTTTGGTCCTTTTAATCTGTTTTTGTTTTCACTGCTCAAAAAAGTGTAGAGACAAAAATAAGTACCTTTACACACAATACAATACAGGAGACTCTCCAGCCACAGTGTGAGAATACATAGAAAAAGAAATAAAACATCTTTTGAGCAAGGCTTTGCCTAGAAAACCATGTTTTGGGAAGAATTGTTGTCCTTCTGTAGCTGGTAACAAATGTGAGAGTCTGTGGCTATCCCTGCATCATTTCAGCCACTGCTGCTCTGCACTCAAAAGCCTGACACACTTGTGCAAGTTGTGGAGGCACAATAAATTGTGGTTTGTCCATGTAAATGTGCTGGGTATTTGCCTGACTCTTGGACAGATTTTTAAAAATGCTTGGGGTCCCCTGCTGCTGTAGCCTGGCTCCCACGGGTAGAGCTGCGTGTTTGAAACGCGTGGAAGTTCGACTCTGTCTCATCTTGCAGGAAAAGCCTTCAAACCATGTTTGGTGTGGTTAGTGTGGGTCTGTGAGCTGAGCTAATGGGGGAGGGCTGTCTCTCACAACAGTATTTCTCTAGCAAAGAAAAATAAAAATCTCCTTTTACACCCCAGAATGTCTTTCTTGGCTGTAGCCACACAGTGTGTCCTCAGTGCAGCAAGCTTTTTATGCTGCCACACATAACCGTGGGCTGCAAATTGCTGTGATCTGCTGCTGCTGCATTTAGCAGTAACAGTACTTTTAAATCAAATGACTTC
This sequence comes from Rhipidura dahli, assembly GCA_013399225.1. Lineage (NCBI taxonomy): Eukaryota > Metazoa > Chordata > Aves > Passeriformes > Rhipiduridae > Rhipidura > Rhipidura dahli. The sequence goes on along the minus strand of VXAC01005357.1, from coordinate 633,999 downwards.
TGAGTGGTTATCTTGATTAAAGCACTTGACTGAATAAATAATGCAGTGGACTAATAGTAAGGAAAGAAATAGATCAAGTGGAGCTGTAATCTTTGAGGATATATTTTCCCCACTTTCTGATTTTATGGATTATTTTAACGTATATTTAATCACAATGTATTTTGTTTTTTGGATTTTTTTGCAGTGTTTTAATTTAGTGTACTAACATATACTTTGATCTGTTGCTATGGTACTTAGTAGGCAATTCTGATATTTAGCCTAGGGTATCTTTCCATAATGTACAGGCTAATGAAGAACTGCAAGCATTCATTTCTCCCGTTTTCTCTAGAAAATGAGTCTGAAGTTTAGAGCTCAAACTTTGTAGCTCTTTGCACGGGCTTTGCATGGAGGAAGATAAAATTTAAGGTGTGTAATGCTGAACCACCAGCACATTTTCAGTCCTGAGATGTTGCCTTGCAGACCCTTGTAATGTAACAGCAAAGATGGGACAAAATCACAGGCTGGGCAAGGTTGGAAGGGGCTGCAATGAGTCACCTGGTTCAACCTCCCTGCTCAGGCAGGGACAGCACATAGGATTGTATCCAGAGAGGTCTGGAATATCTCCAGTGAGGGAGACTCCACAGCCTCTCTGGGCAATGTGCTCAGTCACTGCGCAGTGAAGGAGTTCAGGGTATTGCAGAGAAGGGCAGTTCAAATTGGGGATTAGGTTTACCAGTTCAGACACATCTGCTTAGGTCTGGTGATAGGGCATGTTCAGCTAATGAACAAGGGAAGGAAGCATCAGCTTTGAGTTCTCTCAGTGAAGAATGTGGGGTAGGTTGTTTCATGCAGTGTGAGATGAACTGTGCTGTTAAAAATGCATGTTCAAACAGTCAAAGGGAGAGAGAGTAACAGGTTCTTTCCCTGCCATCCCCCCCCCCATATAAATATCTGATCTTATCTGCCTGACTATTAAGGTAAGGGACCTTAATCCAAATGACAATTTAGGGAATGTTTAACTTGTTCAGAGATGTGACAGAATGGAAAAAAGAAAGTATATGTCCAAAGATTGAAGCACTTCTTCCCCTTGTAATTCTGTGCTTTTTGCTAGAGCAAAAGGGCTTTCAAAGTGCTAGTGAACTTTGGAGTGCAACACCAAATTTAAAAAATCAACTCAGAAACCTCAAAAAACCCTCAGCAACTCAGAAAAAAGCAACTCAGCAACCTATTCACTTCCCCCACCTATACAATTTTTTAATTACTCTACTCTCTACCAGAAGATAAATAACTCCTGAAAATAAACAACATTTTTTCATTGAATTTTGCCCTGACAAACAAATAACTCCTTTGGAATCCAACCAGGTCCTGGGATGAAGATGACTCTTTACAAGAAAAAATTATGCCTGCTACACAGCAAAGAAGTGATGTAACAATTAGTACTCAGTCAGTCTGAATCCCTGACAAGAGCAGAGTGCCATCAAATAAAATGAAAGCACTAGAGGGTGAAACAAGCAAGAAGAGTTAACACTGAATTTTGTACAGATAAGTATTAACTCTGACTACAAATTGTAGAGGAATTAAAAGAACATAATGCATAGAGGAGTCAGATGACAAGATTCTTCCCTCAGATTCCAGCTTTTGTCCTGAAAAAATCCAGCGAGGTCTTTTAGCATAGGACATTTGTGGATTGGTGAGAGAGGAAAACAAGCCTGACTCATGGTAGCAAGAACGTAGGTATGTATATGGCTTTTGTGTGTTGCCTTAAAAGAAGAAATCGAATGTCAACCTGAATGAAAACACCATGTTTTTAACCTCTGTTATCACTGTTGTGATGTTATTTGTAAAAAATCTTGGTTGCCATGGTAGAAAGCTGCCTCTGCAGTTACTCGTCTCTGTTAATCAAGGGCTCTGGCTGCTTGACTAAGATGTAGAAGACCTAGGTTTAATGTCTTTCCAGTCTGAGAGCTTTATTTCAACTTTGTTTCTCAGGACAGTGCTTTAGGCACTGATCTAGAGCATATGCTGAAGTGGATTATTCTCTCATTTGCTGTAATTGACATTAGAGCCTTTGTATACCAGTTCAGTATGACTTGATGGGGACAAAGCCTGTTGCCACTAAGCCAGGTGTAAGTTTCATCCTTTGACCTGATGGAGTGGTCCCCAAGATGGAGCTGGAGGGGGGACATTCAGTCTGTTCTCCTGTGTCCTGAGTAAGTGCCCTAATAGTTCTGGGGGTGGAGTGGGATGAGAACACAGACTGTGGGTTTGGTAAAGCCGCAGTGATGGCAGCACAACTGATTTTGTCATCACCTTATTAGGATTAGCTCTTTGCTATATATCTGTGAGGATGCCCAAGAGGGGAAGTAAATATGCATTCAGCAGGGCACAACAATGCTTTTGTTCTCAGCTTTGATAATGACCATGAAATATCCGTCTTGAGTGGATCCAAATTCGTGTTCTTTTTAGGACCACTAAACTGGTAACTCCTCCTTGCACAGGGAGAGCTGTTCTGGCACATGCCCCTGCTTGGTGGGAGCCCGGGGCAGAAAGGTGTTCTTGTGCTGGGTGCTCGTAAATGATCTGAAGACGAGTGAAAATCAATGCACCCTTGGCAAATTATGATTTGGGAGCTCATTATCTCTTTGTGAAACTCATTTTCCAGCCTACTGATTAAGCTTATAAAAGCACAGTTTTCATATGCCTCCTGCCCTGTTTTTAATTCCCTGTCTGACAGTAAAGAAAATTCTGACCAACTCTCAGGACAATTTATACTCTTCTTTTATCCTGATGGCATATTGATCCTGCTGAACATTCCTTCTGCAAAATAATGATCATGCATCTTAAATGCAGTTTGTAGGGGCTGTGTAGTAAGCTTTTTTCTTCCTAGGGGCAGTTTTCTGATTTTGTATTCTGAGGTCAGGTGCAACCTAGGAGGAGTGGGTCAAGGCTCCTCTGTGGAAAAATCTTTCTGATCTCCGCTACTCTTTTCAGTCCTTCATTAGAGTTTCGTGACATTTAATGGTCTTATTGTTTTGAAGTTTTAATCTTGCATTAAATTATAGAAAATTTTCCTAGTAACTGTAACAGTGACTGTATTTGACTGGGAAAAATCTCATGAAAGTGGTCTTAAAAATCTGTCCATGAATTGGCTAAACACGGGAAACTCTGCATTTATTCCACTAACGCTACTTTTTTCTACTACTTGCTTCTATTCCACTACTTGCTTTTTTTTCTTTAAAAAAAAAAAAAAGTAGCCTAATTCCCCACCCCCAAAAGTAAGAGACTCCCCAAAGAAGCTTCTATCTAGTGTAATGTAAACCAGGCTCTAAAGCTGAAAGCCCCACTTACACCAAAGGAGGGGGGGAAAACCATTTGGCTTGAGGAGTTTCACTGGTGTATTAAAGTACATTAAACCCTCATCCTACCTTCCTTGGTGATTGCTTTCCTTCTTGGAGAAGCCCCAGGCTGTGGGTGCACACATGGTATGCAGCAGTGCTTGGTCAGGCTTTGCCCCTTTGCCCCAGCTCACTTTGGGCTCTCTCTGAGCAGCAGCAGCAGCTAGGGCTGGCCGTATGAATTTTTTCACCATTGTGAGCAGGGCCCGACTCTCTGAAAAGGAAATAAAGGTCTCAGGATTCGTCCCTGGAATAATGACAAATTCAGGCATATTTCTTTGCAATGCAAGCTAAACTACCTGTATTTTTCTGACAAATAATTATTGCCTCATTCACCCTACACTCTGGAGGCGAACAGGCTCCCAATCATATGAATGAGGTGATCTTTCAGCAACTTAACACTAAACTTGAGAACAGATGAAATAAGGAAACCACTTAGAGGAAAATGACCTCTCTGTGATAGCCCTTTCTCAGAAATAGAAGATTTGCTGTTCAGCACCAGCAAGTGTGTAGGGAACCAGCTGAATGGGAGAATCTGTCCACTCCTCTAAGTACTTAATGGGACACTTATTTCCCTTCGCTAAAGAAAGGCTGGTGACATCTGCATTTAGCTGAAGAAGCTAATGGCAGAGGGAGACAAGGAAAAAGGCTATGCTGTAAAGCAAGAGGACAAGGTGAATGTTCCTTTCAGGTCAAAAACACCCTCTCTTTCTCATCTGAGAGATGAGAGGGCCTCTGCTGAAGAGAAAAATGCTTTAACTGCTGAAAAAATTAAGTATAATCTAGGACAGGAAGAGAGACTGTGGGCTTTGCTGGGAGGTGGAAATGTGTTCATAAAGGAGGGTGCAGTTATTACATACAAGTGTACAGTGTGTAGGATTTATTTAATGCTACCAAAGAGTGTACATATTTGGAAATTGTAGCTTTAAAAACAAACTTGCATCTTGTGTGTGAAAGGTGTAACTCTCTATGACTGGAGATAAGAGAGCAAATGGTAACATGGTGATTTTTTTGGTTTTTTTTTCATTTTGGGACAAAATACAAATTTTCTGTATAATCCAGGAGGAAGTTGAATTCCAGATTTATTTTCACACTGGGCTGTCAAGTCTGTGACTGTGAACATGAAAACTCATTTTCAAAACACCCACAGGTGAGCTAAGGTCATCTGTGGTGTAGATGTAGATCCGATGTAGATTCTACCAGTAGGGGCTTAAAAATATAATGCAAAAAAAGCAGAGTTGTGAAATAAAGAGAAATTTTCAATCAAGAAATGAGCTGGTTTTAGTGCCGTTTTAAAGCATAGGGAGTATGTATTTGTTACCACCAGGGCAGGTTTTCATAAATCCAGAGAAGCTGAAGGAGTCTTGTGTGTGTTTTTTATTCCAATGCCCAGTTTGTAACCACAGCCATTTCTAATTCACATTTACTTCTGCTAATACTGAAACATGTTGGTCTTTGAAAGTTTGTTGTGTTCTAGTAAAACTACCAGGGATTTGTCTATCCCAGTTCTGTAGTCTGTACCCCAATGAAACTGATGCCAGGGTTATTTACAATCTGTTCAGGTCATGGTTTTGCCGTTGGTAAAACTTTGCGTAAACTGGATTTGGGTTCAGTGACGTTTCGGTGCAAGTATAATTTCACTATCATTCTTCTCACTCGTGCTCCCTGTTCTGCTAACAGTTTGCATTAGAGAGATTTAAATTACAGTTGCTTTGGCAAGATAGTGAACTAGATGATTCTGAGGTTGAATACTGTTCAGTTAAAACTGGTGTGCACTTTCTCTGGATGCCGATAATGTAAACGGCCGTGACAATTTTTAAGGCATGTGTTTGTATGAGTAGATTTGATTACAGCTAGGGAGGAATCTCTCATGGAGTATTGATTTTGAATTTTTTTTTTCCTTGTAGCTACAGCACACATTGATTAGGTATAGTAAAAATTATATAAATGGTTAATCCAGTTTAGCTGGGTTTCGAATTAAATCTGATCTTTTACAAAAGAAACCTGGGTAGTGATGTGGACTGCTTATATCAAGGGCCTTAATGTGGACTTAATACTGAGAAATGCCTAGAAAAGCAAGTGTCTGAAGGGTTTAAATGCACGAGTACAGCTATGAGAAACACAAAGCAACTGGAGAAGGAGTGGGGGGCTGTTTGGAGGCTTCCAAATTTAATTGTCAGAAGAACTGAATGTACTAATGTGGGCCTGGTTGCAAAGGAGGTTTGTAACAGCGGACATAATAGCTGTATGTGGATAATGATGATGTCTAGGGAGGAAATCAATGAGAATACTCTCAAATATAAGCCTGTATAGACTGATGTATGTCCAAAAAATATGCCAAATTTTGACAGATTATTTTGTCAGAAAGATTTGCTTGTGTTCTGACAGCTGAGGTTGTTCTTTTAACTATCTTTTTTTTTTTTTTCCTGACCTATTTTAAACATCTGATATTCTGCAAAAAGCATATGACTTGAAAAATGACTTATCTAATTGTGTGTAAAACTTCCTCTGTTCCTAAACAATGGAGGTGTGCTCTGGCTGAATTGTTCCATTAGAACAATGAAAACTCATTTCATGGACACTCCGGCAATCACTGTGCACCTTCAGAGTTCATTTCTAAAAAAAACCCAGATTCCTCTTCTTAGAGTAAAGCATTTCACTTTCAAAATGAACATGGGAATTTCATATGACTTAAGAAATTGAAGAATATTTTGTTTTGAAATAGCCTCTGTGCTTAAAGCTAGCAATCTAGCTGAAGTCTGTAGAATTTCACATTAACAGTGAAGTTCTGATCTGGTCTGGGTTTGGTAAAACTAAGTTTAAGATAATTCCAAAGTCTCTGTAAGAGGATAATAGTGATAAAACCCAGGATATTTTTTTTTTCTGGTTAATAATAAAGGATTATGTTATTTATCTTGTTTTTATTAAGAGAAATGCAAACCTGGAAAAATATGTAGTTATATTGTGAGCAAATCAGCAGTAGAATTTGGCTTGCATGTGGACTGGTTAATAATCTTTGGACATGACTTTTTATATGAAATTTGTTCTCTTATATTGAGTTTTTCTATTCTCTTGCAGTTTCTCTGTTTCCTCACAGGTATTTAGATATGGGTAGCAAGGTGTGGGAGCTTTCTAAGTCCTGGAGAAGAGGGAAAAAGAAATATTTTTCCTTATGTGTTATGTCTTTTTCTATAAAAAGGGGAAGTTCCTTAGAAGATAATTGATAAAATTAGTAATCAAACTGCATCCAAATGTCCTCTAAAATTATGGTCTAGAAGAATCAGCTTGTCTGATTTCAAATTATAAATTATGACTGAGATGGGCAGAGGGATTTGTAGGATGAAGACAGATTTTTAATTCGGAAATGAGCAAGATGTCTCTTACTCATGATGGGGTACATTTAGAAAGCTTGTTTTGATCTGTTCATAGAACTGTGGTCTTATATTTGTTCTGGCCACAATAGGTGTTTGAAATCATACTGAAAACTTGCAAAACTATTGAATACTAAACAGGGTGAAAATAGTTTTCCTGCTGAATATACTTGTAGATTAGAGAATCATATATTTGGGGGCACATTGTCTCAAGGGTGAATGGTGAAATAGTCAGGTTTGTGGTTGTTTTTTTTTTTTTTCCTGTCAAAGAATTCAGAAATTTTTTTATTTTCAATGTAAAGAATAGAGAAATAACACACTATATAACAGTGGAATTACTGAATTCTCTACAAAGAACTTGAAAAATAAACTTGGATTTTTGAGGGCCTGTGCTATATCCTTCAGGTCACTTATAGGTACAGAGTTATAGCAGTGAAGGGCCTGTTTTTACTGAGAGCAGGGAGTTGTTTATGGATTGCTTCCTATAAATAAGAGCAGTTAATTACTGATTGGACAGGTTGAGCTGTTTTTCACCTTGGCTGTGGGGTTTTGATAGACTGAGGGGAAATCTGCTGCCCTTCCAGGTGGTGAAAGCTGCTTGGGGTTGGGAGCATCTAGGTAATCTCTGTTTCCCTGAGAAGGATGAGGGGAGAGGTGCCTGTCAGCAGTGATTTTCACAGGGGTGGGTGTTGTGAGCTGCTGGGATGAAGGTAATGCAGCCACTGTGGGCTGTGCTGCCCAGCCAACTTTTCACCCACTGCTGCTCACACTCCTGGGCAGGTGGAGGTGTGCTCTCCTCAGCCAAGCTGCTCCTGCAGCTCCTGGGGAGAGCTGTGTCTCCCAGAAGAACACAGCCATCACTCCTCCATGTGTAGCTGCTGGTGACCAGCTTCTTAAATAAGTCTTGCATTATAAGGACCTGTCCTACAGTCTTGTGCTTTGTCTCCTTTATTTGTTGAAAAAACAGTCTGCAGCAAGGGAAAGGTGGGATGACAGCTGTCAGGATTGCATTGTGTACATACTCCTGCAGAGGGAGGAAACCCAGATGTTGCAGAAGCTGTGGTTGCTGTCAGTGGAAACAGAAATTGCACTGTGACTTATGATGATTTGATGTTTTCAATAATCTCATCTGAAGACCAAACGGCAAGGGATGACTTTTGGTATTAGACATGTCTTAAATAATAAACCAACATAAATAGAGATTCTAATTTTGGAAACCTTCTCAAGGTTAGACTGTGCTTTAAATGCACTTGTCTGTGAAACTGATATTACATTGAGAAATTTCAGTTTGGACTTGTGAGATGCTTCAGTGTTAAAAGGAAAATCTGCTTTCCTCTGTCACTGCCCTGACACAGGAGGATGATGAGGAGAGTCAGTGCATCATGTCAGTGCTGGATCTGCCATATCTGCTCTGTGGGGCCTGCCTGGGTTGCCATCAGTGTACACAGTGTGCTCTGCAGCAGTTTGATGTTTAAGGGGAGCTGCCCAAAGTGAAGGCAGGGACAGGGCTTTTCTCTTCTAAAAACTGCCCTGCATTCCAACAAATCCAGGCACCTCAAAGCTATCTCTGTGATGCAAAAGCCTACAAACTACAGTTTTCCCTGCCAAAGGTGTAACAAAAGCTTCCAGGCATAGATGGCTACAATATAAACTGAGGGGAGGGGGCAGAAGGAGGAAAAATGTCTAATGCCAGAAACGGGAGTTAAACACCCCCCCTCCAAATCCCAGAAATAGAGGAGTAGATATTATGAAGCAGGCTTAGTTTCTAGCAGCTCTATCTTTGCCTTTGTGTGCACTTGGCTTTGTGTGCATTCATGTCCTGTTGGTAATTATCATTCTGTTGACACCTGTATTCATGATGACACCCCTATATCACATTTTCATCACAGCGTGAAATGTTGCTCTTTTTGCTTTTGTTTTGTTTAGTACTATGAGTTTAGCCCAGAGCTGAAAAAAAAAAAAAAAATAGACACTTCTCACAACACACAACGGTACATTGATAACCTTGCAGTTTAGTTACTGATCCTATCTCAATGCTTCCATCTCTCTCCTTCCTCCCACCCCTCTCTTTAAGCAGACAAGGTTTTCCCTCAACAAGCTGATGACAGAATAATTTCTCCAGGTTGATTGTTTGCCCAACATGGTCCTCTGGAGATCTTCATACAAGTGGAAAGAAGCAGATCAAAAGCCTGCAAGAAAAAAAACAGTCAGAGGATTGAAAAAAGCCACCAAAAAGAACCTACTCAGGTTTCATTCTGATGATGAACAGGCTTGTAAAGTATTCTAAGACCTGTCAAATTTTCCCATCTGAAATCCAGGCCTATTTAAAAAAGAATTTTCATAATGAGTATCTCTTTTCCTCCATCCACAGGCTCAGACTATTTTCTGAAAAAGTTCTGCAGGGCAGAGGAGTTGAACAGTTGATCACATGCAGGAGCACGGGATAGATGGAGTACAGCTGACTCAACAGCTACAGGGGATTTGGGTAAGTGCCCACCATGTCAGCCAACTAGAACTTACTAAAATATTGGTTAATATCACAGTGTTCATTACTTTTAAAAGAAAATTCTTACTTTATCACCTGTCAGCCAAGTGTAACCTCACTAGGGAATCTCAGTGGTAGCTTTTTGGGGAAGGAGCATGCAGGGAATGGCTGATGAAAAATTAAGGCGTTAGCATCCGGCTGTGTTTGACTTTTGCAACTCAGCTTTTGCCTAAAGGCCAGGCTCGTGCCAGTAATGCTAGGGGAGGAAGGTTATAAACCCTGTGCAATGCTGAGGCTGTCAATGTATGTCAAACCCACTCATGTTGCTTTGAGGAGGGAAACAATCAGTTGCTTGAAGGAGACAATGTTATCCAGCTTGTAGTGTCAGTCAGCCTGTTCCCACAATCATGGCACTGATGGAGGAAAATTTTGATAAGCATGACTTCTTATCTGGCCTCACTGCCATTGAATGACAGGAGTTTGTTGATTGGAAATTACATTGTTTCCAGTCACAAAGCTGACTGGACATGGAAATGGCACCCCCTTTGTTTATTTTTAAAGTAATAATAACGACAATATATTCTTCAATGAAGATCGTGGGGATTTGAATTTGAATTAAATTCGGTTAAGCTGGTGAACTGATACTGTCCAAATTGACATAGTTACTCTAATTGCCTTGTGCACTGTGGGGGAAATCCTTAAGAGCTGCAGAAGATAGGAATGCTGGCCCTGCTTGCATGTTCTTGATCAAAGAATGGATTTATCAGTGCACGATGCTTTGTTTTCTTTCAGCGACATCTTAAGCAGTACCCCTCAGGCTAGTTTTACAGGTTGACTCAAAAATTACTTCAAACCTTTTTTTAAGTCCCAAATGGCTACAACACAGACTTGAAATATGATGAAAGAAATAACCATAAGTGAATCTCTTCTATTTCACAATATAAATAGTTTTTCTTTTAAAATATAAATCTGGGAACATAATCCCATTGATTTCACAGTTTATGAAATCTCTGGTATTCCATGCTTTTTTTGACCAAGATATTAGCAGCATTATTTACTGCAAATTTGTTTAACTTTCAGGGATTAGATATACAGCATTATTCTACAACCTTACTGCTTAATTGTTGTTTCTAAAAGTGAGGAAATTGAAGCAATCATGATGGCATAAACTCTTGCTGCTTTTTGTCAGGGAAGCCTTATTTTACTGGTAACTTTTCAAGCTGCAAACAGATGGCTGCAGTATAATCTACTTGCTAGTGACATCAAGCATTATTTTACTGAAGATTTATATTTATGTTGCTCTCTTCAAAAGCATAAAAAGAGTAATTAAGTAGATTGATACTCATTCAGATCTTTATCTGCCCATGTGATTGCAGGGCTCTGGGGTCAGGCAACAGGATTAAGAGCACCTCATCACTAGATCAGTGTGTTTGAATCCAGACCATGGTTAGAGGAGACTGAAGGCCAGTAGAATGTGATAACACTTCAGGGGCCTATATCAGATGATTTGATTATTTCTGTAAATTTGCTAGCTGATGGAACCCCCATAATGATCAGTGGTCTGAGAAGGAAATCTGTGGACTGAATGTGCATGTGTGGAGAATGTCTTTAAGCTGGGGAACAGTCCCTCAGTTCCCGGTTTTCGGGACAGTCTTTGTACACTGCCTGTGCAGGGGACGTGGCACAGCTGGTACCTCTGTGCTTCAGTCCAAGATGATCCTGGACTTGCTTTACTCTCAGTGATTGTCAAATTGCAATGTCTCCACTAAAAGTGAAAGAGAACACCATGCAAAACAGCTGCTATAGAGCTGAATTGTCCCATTTTTTTCTCACTGTTGGATTAATTAGACAGTATCTTAAACACTGTAGTTGTGTTCATTACAGATACTTCTAGATGTACTTGCCAGCCTGTAAGTGAATGTGGCACAGCTGGTGGTTATCTGATGGCTCTTGTTCTGTAATCAGCTTGTTTATAGCATTTTGTAGCTGAAGTAACAAGTAGAAAATCCAACATGACTTTTATTTTAGTTTTATGGTGTGAGTCAGAAATGCAGAGACCTCAACAGGGAATTTATCAATGTTTTCAGCTGGTTTATATTCTTGGCGTTTCAGTTGACTCCACTGAAATTGCCCTAAAGAATTTAACTCTAAATCACAAGATTAATGAAAAGCAGAGCACAACAAGTCAAATTATGTGAATTTTAATGATTAAAAGGAGGTCTTGATTTGTCAAGAATATCCAAAATTGGACTAAAATGATCTTTTTAGACCACTCACTGCAATAGTCTTCAAATTTTATATTGAATTTCCTTTCTTTTTTTCTCAGGTATCTTGCTGGTGTCAAAGTTTTTCTGATGCAGTAGACAATATGAAGAGTTTGAGGAAATGATATGAAAGTGAGGGAATATGGAAGTGAGAGGATAATCTGTTCAAAATTGTTTAATTCAGGTCCAAGGCCTTGACCATAAATAATTTCCTTAAGACCCGTTTTCCTTGCAAATCTGCTTTCACTGGCAGCATTCTGTGCTTCATATCTGCAGCAATGTCCTGTGGGAAACACGGGTTAGTTCATGCAGGTTGGAAGAATAGAACAGAAATGAGTCTTTTCTCTGAGGCTCAGGAGATGTCATTTTGTGCATTTCTCTGTGTGGAACTTAAGGCTGATTTGTGTTTTCACACTTTATTGAGGAATCTGTGAACCATGCATTTGGAAACATAATTTCAAACAGAGACTTAAATTTTTTAGCTTATCTCTCAGATACATAGTTAAGTAGTTTTATTGTGTGATATGATTAGCATGATTTGAAAAATGCTAGCATTTTTGTAGGTTGTTAAAATAAATGTCTGGAAGAGAGATATAAATATAGTGTTGAAGCTGCTTTTGTGGGACTTCAAAGCAAGTGTTCTGGCAATATTTAAACTAGAATTCAACTTTTCCATCACTAAGCAGAGCTATGATGAAAATAATATGGAACAGTTTAGGGGGAAGATCTGAAGACTATTATTTCACTAGTGGATGTAGGAAACACTAGAATAAATCTGTTATTTAGCACAGAATAGCAGCTAAATGGTCCACTCCATGACCTCAACAGTCACAAGTGAATAAATTTAAATAGACTTAGTAAGTCAAGATCTCTGGCTTCTTCAACAGATAATTGTTTAGATTTATTTATACTTTAATATTGTATTTTCCCACTAGTCTGTCTCCTTGAAAGAAGCTATTATTGCTGCCTCATACAAATCTCTTGGAAATATTTCATAAAGGTGTAGTCTTCACTTGATCACTCGTTCTTTTCTTACACTGTAAATATGCAGTTAACTTCGTTTCTTTTCAGACTAGATTAAAAAATACCTCAGTGTACCCAAGCACTGGTTGTAAAAATGAAGCTGGATACTGAGGTACAACATTTAAAAGTTTATTAGGAATGTTTTGAAGTGTTAAAAAGTATGTATTTTTTTTTTTAGCAGCTTATTGGCAGTATGGTACACTAATTAAATTTCCCTAGTCATTAGGCAGGCGGAGGAGCCATCTCAGCTGGAGTTTTGCCTATCTGAGGCTCTGAGATGAAGCTCCAGATGGACCTGTACTAGTGCCTCTCTCTCTAAACACACCTGGTTTTATAGATCTGAGAGCTCTGCATGGCTGTAAGGCTTCTATTATTTACCCAACATACACATTTATTTCTCACTACAGTAATAAGATTCACAAAAAATACTGAGCTGTGAATTTTGGAAGCAGATGTAGGTTTGCAGCCTTTTGGTGTTCAGCAGGGTTTAGAGCTGTTATTTCATTTCAATTCATAAGCACACTATGGATTGCTTCTATATAAATATTTTATGATCTTGAATGTCAGTTGCCCATTGTTGTGTGCTGGTCAAAATTTGAAGTCTTTCAGATTAAAGTCTAATGATTTTGATGTGGCTTCATTTTGTGGAAACTTAACATCTCGTTCTCAGGCCCTTTGGCTTTTTTATTCTGTGAGATTATTGTAAAAAGACTTGAAAATAATGCAAAATTATTTTAACTTATGCTAGAATTTTTTAAACTTTTGAACAAAAGCAAAAGCTTTGTTTTGCAAAAATTGCAAAAATTTCTTCCCAAGTCTCATTTTCATTGGACAGTATGGCCATCTGCTTGATTCACAAAGCATCTTGGCATTTGAGATTTCAGCTATGATTTAGACTTGGTATGGGAATGCTCCTGTGTGCTTCTGGCAGGATTTTGATTAAGGAGGTGCTCCAAGCTTTGACCCATTATTTAATTACAAATCTGATATGTTATGGAGCTAATCCAGGATTCTGGTGTATAAATCTCAAGAACTGAAGGAAAAAATATGATTAGAAAATAAGTACAGGTGATTCTGGGGCCAAATAACTGATGCTGAAGGTAAGTTGCTGCCCGACTAATGTGTGTTTTTAAAACATGGTCTTTCTCATTCAGTCCACAACTGCTGTGTTCTGAATAGCTCCAAGAGAGATTAGGTTACTCATTAAAAACAAAAATATTTTCACACTTTGTCTATGTGGGAAAAAACATCTGGTTTTGTACATTCTGAGGTGCACTGATTTCTCATGTTCTTAGTTTTATTATTTCCTCATAAATGAAAAATTATTGTATTTGCTGTGAGCCCTCAAATGCTGTGATTTGGGGAACATACAGGCTGTTCACAAGTTTAGCTCCATCATGTTTTAGTCCTCTGTTTAGGAAACTGTTGAAATTCAAGGTCCATGTGTGTGCCTCTGTGTGTATACATTTATCATATAGGTGTGTGTCTGCATATATTTTTTTTTTCTGCTTTGCAGGTTTTGCTAGGTGTCAGAAACGGTACTATGGAATCTGAAATCACAGAATGCTCTAAAAAAAGATATGCATCTTTCAAAGACTCAGAACCAAAGATTATCCACAAACATAGAGAAATTTTATAGCTGAAATGTGTCTTAAAGTTCTTTGCATCTCAGGTGCCCTTTTTTCCGTAACAAACCATTTGAAAAAAGGCAATTATCACCTTTTGATAGGCTTATCTTTAACAGAGTTGCTGTAGAGATACAAGTCCTGTTTTATCTGCATCATAAAACCCAGGGATATAAAGTGGAAGAAGACAGTGGAAACGATCTGGATAATTTATTTCAATAGGATGTACAACTTAAAAGAGAAAGTTCCACTGAAGAACTCCAGGTAGAGAGGCATTCTTCTGGTTTTGTTCACCAGGTTACTCTTTTAAGTGGTGGCAGATGATCTTGTGTGTGTTTAGAAGCAAAGTGGTTCTGGAGGGCCTGAGAGTGGCACAGTTGGTGCACTCCACACCTACTCACAGCTTGGGTGCACATGGAGAAGTGAGTGTGGCAGCAAGGTCAGAGCAAGCCAGGGGGACGAGGAACTGTTTGGTCATGAGGTGACCGAGATGGACTTGTTGAACTGTGTAATGATAATTTGATAATATTTTTATGAGCAGAAATAGTGTTCCTATTCCATTACTTGTAGACACCTAATGTGCACTGCTGGGCAACACTGAGGCAGTTACTGGATATATATGAAAACACTTATAAATGTGCCACCAGCTTACTGTGTGCCCATCACATCTATCATTGTCTTTCAGAAGGTTTCATTATTGCTATTAGCTGTTCTTTTTGAAAGACTTATCCAGTCAGAAGGCATAAAGATATTATTCTGCTGAACTGCCACACCCTGTGAATTAAAAATAGAGAATAAGAAGTGGGTTATAGGAAGTTCTTTTAAAATACAGGAAGAATATTTGAAATACTAATGTACTCAGAAGTCACATCTGGCTCTCAAATGCATTTCAATAAAAATGTAGGGCTGGATCAGTGGATGCTGTTGACAATGGAAAATTTTTGAAGATCTTTTTAGAGAGGATAAGAAAGAAGAGAAACGGATACCAGGTATGACAGAGGAGAGAAGAGGGAATTTAAATCAAACTACAGCTTCTCAGTGGAATTAAATTCCTAAATTGACTGCAGAAGCTTGTCTTGTTTAAATCATAAACATCTTTACTTGGGAATTCTCTGCAGGTTTTGTGACGTGGTGAAGTTTATCAAAGCAGGGATGAGGGCTTTGTAAAGTGGCACCAATTAAAGTGAGGACTGCATGTTGCAGCTCTGACCTCTCTGCACTCTTCAGTGACACGCAGCACAGAGCAGCAGGACCCGAGTCTTGGGTCATCACTGAAACATGATAGGGGTTTGTCATCTAAGAGTTTAATGAATAGAAAGGGTCAGATTTCCCTTGCAGTATGTGTTGGCATATTTTTAATCCTGGAAGTCTTCCTAACAACCAAAAATATTTGCTGCTAGAACAAAGAATCACTTTTTAAAATTTCTTTTTATTTTATTTTTGAAACCAGCAAGGGTTGCACTCCTCAAAAAAGGCATACTAAGAATTGCAGACTAAATGAAGAAAAAAGACAAATATCTTCCTCATGATTGTCACTCCTGGATTATAAATCATCCATTCCTGACACTTGCATTCTATTTTAAATTTTTGTGCATGGATTTTTAATTTCATATTCATATGCCAGCAATAACATTATATTCCTGTTACTATTTTGATAAAACTTTTATGCTTCTAAAATGGTATTAAATGGTCAGCCATATCAGTATGATACAAACCTTTTAGTTAGGATGCCTTTTACATTTGGGGGACTGAAGTTTAGAAATTTCTGTTGAGAAATAACTTGCTTGGGGCCTTTAAGACCAGGCTGGAAAAGCAGGAATGTCTGCCTCAGTTGTGTCTGGGGTGGGCAGATCAGTGATTCTGGTCTTTCAGGGTGCTTTCTAGCCTTGCAGTTCTCTTGAGAAATGAAAAATAATGCATGTTCCTAACTTATTTAACCAAAAGCAGCAGGAGTCAGCTCAGTTGGTGATGTGGATCTGCATGTTGATCCATATGCAGATGAGTCAAAAAGCAAGTAGGACGTTATTGGCTATATTAAAATCTGAATTGTTCTGAATACACCTAGAGAAATAATGCTATAAATACTTAATGTCTTAATTCAGATTTGTTCCTTTGCAATCATCTATCCTTCCTCCAAAATGCAGCAGTTTAAGTTCTGTTTAATAATTAAAATTTTAGAATTTATTGTGAAGTTCTCCTTTTCATCTAAAATAATAGTTACAGCTTTGTCAGTGGCATCTTTCATTAAATTCTTTTCAAACAGTTTGTTTTTGCTAGCTAAAAACCACTGTGGATGTTAGAAAATTAGACTCAGATTTAGATCTTGGTAAATTGCCCTTGATATATCCCTTTGTAAGGGACATCAGAAACCAGCCCATATACAAGAGAACAATAATAGCCATTCTATTGATATAACTGCTGTACAAGCAGAGGTAAGGCTCCAGGACACTTCAGAAATGTCAATTTTCTGAAGATAAAAGTGTTTCTTTCAAAATAAAGTATGATTTTTCATAGTAAACAAACAAACAAAACACTGCCTTACTTCTCCATCTGAGAGTAATGGACAGGGTGAAGAGATCATGAAAATACAGAGGTTTCATGGCAACCCAGCTGGAAATTTTATTTTCTTTTTATGTTTTCACAATTCTTCATCAACGTTAGCTGCAAGTGCTGTCAACCTCCACAGGAACCTAATGGAAAAAGAGTAAAGGGTCAAAGAGTGCTTTTGTTTAGAATTTAGTATCCACCTGAAAGAAAAGGGTTGTTGCTGTTACTCAAGCATCCAGGAAGCTGTGAAGAACTAGGTGGCAGAGCTGCTTTTTGATGTGATAACAACAAAAGTTATAGCAGACTTCCCAAGCATTCATGCTTAGCTGGAAGCTGGTGCTTCCAATTCTGTGTCTTATTCCATGTGCACTTGGACATACGTTTGACTTTTTAGAAGAATTTGGGTCAGTGTTGTGTTGGAGTTGATTTGTTTGTTGAAAAAGCACTTGGGAGTGTCCTCTAAGGGTCTTCTTTCAATGCAGAGCATTAGATGAGCATGGTTTGAAAATTAGTGGAAGCCTTTGCATTATTGAGGAGAAGTAGCTCAGACTGCTGTGTAGCCATAAAAGATCCAGTTAAGAACGAGGATTTGTCTCAAATGTCCTCTCCATGTGCTGTGGCCAGCTCTTCTCACTGCCATGCCATTCTCACAGTCCCCTGCTATGCCAGGTATGGCTGCTTTTAGGTGTGCTACATCTCTGAAGTTTGCACGTTTCCTTATCCACTTGGGGAAAGGTGATCTGTAGTCTCAGAGAAAGCAATTTCCTAAATCTTAGAATTGTTGAGTTCCTGTCTAGGTAAATGGAGAGCATTGCCACATTTGGGGTCTACATCAGCAGCAATATTCTCTAAAATGACAAAATATATTTATTTATATATACATTTAAAAAATCAGTGCCCTTGGATTCATAGACAAAAATCTCAATATTTCGTGATGCTTTTGACGGACATGTATAAGAAGTTGTTTTTTTTGGTTGTGGTAAATAGGTAAATACCACAAGTATTACACCTTAGAGCCTTCCTTGCAGAAGGAATAACTACTGAGGACACTAGAAATTCATGTGTTCTGATTGTCAGATACAATTCAAGTAGATGCAAGTGTCTGTACCAACTCTTTGTATAAGCACAATTTAATTGCATGTGTGCTGCAAAGAAATGTTTGGCAAATAGATATGAACAGACTTTTATTCTAGGGTCTTGAGCCCGAGAATTGCTGAGCTAGCCATTTATATCTGGTTTTCTCCAGCTTGGAACAATAGTTTTATTTTAGCCAAGATGTCTTTCCCAAGGAATTTTTGCACTGAATTGTCAAAAAACTGTTGGAATTTAAATATTCAAGCAACTCCAATCTATCAATATATTTTAGTTTTGGTTTTTTTTAACCTCTTCTATTATCCCTGAGTACCTTTTATTTTACCACAAGTTGTACAAGTTAATAGAAATTACACGTTATTCAGCAGAGAAACAGGCCCTGCTGTCTGTGACCTCTTTCCCACAAGCTTGTGAGCTTTATCCCCAGTTCCTTTGCTGGAGACCATCTCCTCCCGAGTGATAGAATGTTTGCAGTAAGCATCTTTAATGCACTGAACAGATGTGTGTAATAACCACTTAATGTTCTGCTAGGCTTTGCAATGGAACAGGTATGGTTGCTGCTCCTGCTGACGATTAAAGTGCTTCCAGTGACTGCTCAGTTCAATGGATACAACTGTGATGCTAACCTCCATAGCAGGTTTCCTGGTAAGTATTTAATAGACTTTTTTTTTTTTCTAACGGCTTCTTTATTGTCTTGGTTCAAAGCAGTGCTTATTTTTAAATACAGAGCTTTAAATCTGTCTAAAGCCTGGGGGTAGGACTCCACATTAAGTGAGTGTTAACTATCTTTGTGACAATGAACTTGTCTAATGTTGCACTTTACTTTCTTCTTAATTGCACTATGGGTCAAATCCAGCCTGGTAGCAATGCACACAATTCCCCTCACATCAGTGGGGCTTGACCTGCTTTTGCCAGAGCTCTAAACTGTCCAAGACATTCACCAGAGCTCATATTCTTGTAAATGTTCTCTACAGATTTAACACTCTGACACTTCTAACTGTGTTTTCTTTCATGTTTGTGTTTTATAGTTTTCTTCTCCTGGGTAAGAGAATATAATTATATCCTTTTACTAAAATAAAGAAATATATATCTATTTTAAGCAAAATTGACTTGATGGCAAAATTTAGTGCCTCACTTTAACATTAAGTCCTTGGTTAGGGACAAGGGAAGCAATGGGATATGTCTATGTATGATGTATTGTCCTTCCTCTAAGAAAATGGGAATGAAGTAATTTTGGGGACAAGGGATGTTCAAAACAAATAGAAATGAAATGTCAGTCTTAGTGGCAGGTATCAGGGTATCAGGGTTTACTCAGGCAAAGGATCCTTTTAGTTTCTATTACATTGCTTATCCTTCCTGCTTCAGCTGTATCTTGGGCAGAATAATAATAATAAAAGAAGGCTGTGAATACTGTCTCTCTCACATCTTGTTTTTCTGAGATAGCAATTGAATTGAATAGTTTAGTGATGAACACTCAGTGTAGTATTACACTGTAATACCTTTCCTGTTGTTGCTTTCTGAATGATATTTTTTTGATTTTTTTATTCCAGGAAGGGTCAGCTGTTGTATTAAATTTAAGTCAGCAGAAGGCAGAAAGTCTGTTTATTGATTCCTGTGTTACTATCACACTGCTGGGTGCATTGTTGACATAAAGACCAACAGTGGGCTTGATTCTTTTTTACTTAATCAATATGAACATGAAGAACAGAGAAATAAGACTTGCAGAAAAGATCAAATACATTGCCTCCATTCCTGAGAAAATCACAGTTTAACTGAGTATTTCACAAACTACTAATATATTCCCCTTCTTATCACCAAATTTTACAGGCTTGCCTCTGAAATGTGAGTGAATTTTGCCCACCTGCTTCAGATCTACCTTTTGAGTCTTTATGTAATTGTGTCTTTTTTGGTCCCTGTCAGGCCTCTTGAGGGGTTTGCAACAACTAGAGGGAAGTTTATCTCCTTCTTTCTGTTTTAAAATTATTCTGTGGTCATTTTTTGCACCTGCTCTGTGCCAATATTTATTTGCAATGTGATACCTGTGAATTCAATTCATCTCTTTTTGCGGGTATTTAGGGGCCTCTTGTAGTTCTGCCTCATAAAAATGAGTCATATCAGATTCCATGTCTGCCAAATCTCATTACTTGGGAGAAAATCTGTTTAGGTTACAAGTAAACAGATTTTTTTTGAAGTACATTCTAATCACACCTCGCTGGCCATAGGAGCTGAGAGTAGAGTCCTGCTTTTTCTTGTTTGTCATCTCAGACAGCAAAGATTCAAAGGCTGGAATTTAACCAACAGTCCAACTGTTGATTTTGAGAGCTAGGGAAGAAAAATAGTTCTCTTTGTTAGCTGTGCATCTGAAATGGAGGTAAAAGCCAGAGACCCCTTTTGTCCCCAGGTTTGACAGGTGCTATTTTCAATATGAGGAAGGATCTGCTGTGTTCTGGGGCTCGTGCAGCTGAGAGGCTGTAGGGGATGGGTGAGAGATTCTCTGCAGGGAGAAGGGGCTCACTCTTCCTGTGCTGTCTTCCCCAGCCTCAGGCTGAGGCTTTGGGGGTGCTGCCTCAGCGCCCTTGGGGTTCAGATGTGAGGGGAGAGGTGAGAGAGAGGTCAAAAAGGAGAACATTTTAAAACCAGTATCTGCCAGGCTGAGATTCTACTCACAGTCCTGATTATGGGTAGATTTTTCTTCCTGTTCCTCATTTGTTCCACACAAGGAGTCTTCGTTGCTGTCAGGTGGAAATTCCAAGCATTGCATACAGATACTGAAGAAGCCACTGGGTTTTGAAGTTGTCTCCTCTTTTTCTTGAAATGTTGTCAAGAAGCAGAAGTTGTCTTCAACAAAGAGGAGAAATGAAGCCTTCCTAGAGGAACCATGGAGCTCATCCATTTTTCATTTGTTTGTGCTTTTATCATTCATCGCTTAGGTGACTTCTTGCATGAATGGTGCTGCATAAATAGGATGACAATCAGACAGAGCTTTTGTTTCTGCAGTTTGCAGGTTTATTTTAGAGTGCAGATACGCAACAGTCATCAGGAAGGAAGGAAAAATAGCCCCGTTTTTGGTAGAATGCAAATGCAGTGATTTTTTAATACCAAAAGCTAGATGTGTTCTAGAAAATGTATAATTAGGTAGGATCTTGCCATCCTTCAGACATCTTACCTAGGGAAAGAACTTTGGTTCTGCATTGCAGTAAAGCATAACTTTTAGAAGGCTTCTGAGGCACAGAGCCATAGCAGTCTGTCTCCAGTTGGGAAGTGCAGTTTTGATTCAGGGGGTTCTTGTCTTAAGTACATGTGGAAAACTTAGTAGGGACTGAGGAAATGTGGCATCTTTTTCACTTACACTATGCATTTTAATTCAGTATCAACTTAGTGATTTGATCAAAGAGGAGGTTCATGCAGAGAAAATGGGTTTGAACTACACAGGTATTTTTGTGCCCCTTCTGGTAGAATGACTTTTATCAGTGGTGTTCTGTGGAAAAGTCTTCTCCTCTGAGGGATCTTTGCTGCCTGTCCTGGGGTGAGTTGGCAATGTGTGCAGGGCTAGAAGTGGGCAGTGGAGCTCCCAGCATTTGTCTCCATGAGTCTGCCCCCAATTCAAGAAGGTCTCTGTTACTGAAGGATCTGTGTACCAATTGAGCTTTACTCTCTTGCTTGAGACACATCCATGGGCACGGCTGGCTGTAGAGATAACTTGTGTGATTTGAGTCAGAAAGAAACCAAGTGGTTTGCCTGTATGGAAACTCTTTGACAAGAGAGATCATTATATTTAAGGCTTCATCAGTTGGGTGCTTTAACTTTCAAATCATCGCTCCTCTTACTGAGAAAACCAGAAGCTTTTAATGCAGGAATGCAAATACTTTTTTTGTTTGTTTGTTTCTTTTAACTTCTATAGGAATAATATTTAACTTCCTAAATTGTCAAGAGATGAGCAAGATATTTAGCATCTTAGGGGGCATTAGATCTGTTTGGGACTGGCTTAAGATTAATTTTTGAACAAAATATGTTTTATTTCCAGAATGGATTAATTTGGCAGCAATACTTCCTCATGAAGTAGTGGGCAGAAAAGGTTCAGTCTGGAAAGGTTGTTTATCCTCCTGTATCACACAAAGGTTGATTTTGTATGGTATGGTCTCCTTTCCCATAGTGTCAAATGATAATTTTGCAAGTAATGGTAACTTAATTGGTGAAGTTAATATCCCGCTTTTTGAAAAGGCTTGAAGTGAGTTATAAAATTAACTGAGCTACTTTGTGTTACATCCTGCAATTTGTTACAATTTGTTTGTGCATCAGTCCAAGGAAGCATAAATGCACACTTCACCATCTGCCTTTTTGTACTGGTCCCTCTACCTTAGTACACTCATTAAATGGATCATAATAGTCCTCCTGCAGTGAAAACCAAGGCATGCTGCTTCCTGATTTTGTGTGTTACATTAGTGGGCTTATGATTGTGTACAAACCAGGAGAATTTCATGCCAAATCACATCAACTCCTGTCTTGCCTGCAGTACCTTTCTGCCCAAATTTACACCTCGTGAGTAACATTTATCACGGCATTACCTCAGGACTGAGTTTGGCCTGTTATTTCCTGCACTTGATTGTTTTGGCTTGAAAGCCACCATTAAAGCTGTCTAAATTAAACTGCTTGTGCTCCTGTACCATGGGGGAAGAACTAGTTCATTGTAATGGTGATTTCATTTTCTCTCTGCTGCGACAACGCAGTGAAACAATTCATTTCAGCAGGCTTAATGGTATAGTATTGATTGAAGTTGTTCTACAATTTTTAATAGCACTTAATCTTTAAGCAGATGTAATAAATTAGTTATACAAAGGAGTAATGTCTGTGTTTAACACAATGCAGTGTGTATTTTTGCAAAGCACTAGGGAGAAACACCAGAACAGCCTCCCAGTCATCTATGGGCAAAGAAGACCTTAAAAAAGAGCAATATCAGAGCTTTAAAGCAAAGCAATCTGTTGCTTGTGCCTGTATCTGAACCTGATGCTTTCCCATTCAATACATAAAAATCTTCAGAACTTTTGAATAAAAGGTCAGATTGTCCGAAGATGGTTTTTTTGCTGTTCAAAAATTGATCAGTTTTAACAGCTGCTGCTTTCTAGGTCTTTTGTGTTGTCATAATGCACAGAATGAAAGATTGCAAGATGCTTTGTAGTATTGATCATTGTCTTTCAAGAGCCAGCTGATTTTTCATTAAAGCTCAAGTTGATGGTTCTTAAAAAAAATCCCCAAAACCCAGGAAAAACCAGCTTTAGAGAGATCATAATAAATTACTCTGATAAGCTGTTGATTGTACTTCAAAGTCTGCACAGCCTGAGACTGTGATCTCATACATAGTGGACTCCAGATAACTCAGAAAGATGTTTCCATGCCAGAGTGGTCTGGGAGGCAGACCTTGGCCTCCCCAATTTCTGAAAATTGCTGGAAATTTCTGTTCCAGAGGGGGCTGCTTAATCAGACTCCAAAT
Organism: Rhipidura dahli; assembly: GCA_013399225.1. Lineage (NCBI taxonomy): Eukaryota > Metazoa > Chordata > Aves > Passeriformes > Rhipiduridae > Rhipidura > Rhipidura dahli. The sequence continues at coordinate 610,730 of VXAC01005357.1, read as the reverse complement.
ATTTAACCAGTTACTGTTTTCTACTCTGTTGCAGTTCGTTTTATGAATGTGCTACTAAAAGATTTGCTGGGGGATTTTAGATTAATGTGTTTCTTGCTTGGTTACACTATGTTACTATATTAATTATTGGTTTTTTCTTTGGTGAAGTGGTAGGGTCGAATCTGTTCTTCAGATTTGCAATTCCTACCTTTATATTCTTACACTTTGCTGTGACTGAAGTCTAAAAATTTATTTGATTAGAAGTTGCAATGCTATGCTAACTGCTACAATAGTTACATGATAATTCCTTCAAATTTTTTTACAATGTCTTCTCCTGTATTCTTCTTGCAGCTGAGCGAGATATCAATGTTTTCTGTGGAGTACAGACAATTACTATGAAGATTAATTTTTGCACAGTTCTTTTTTCTGGTTATTCTGAGACAGATCTGGCACTGAATGGGAAACATGGGGATGCCCACTGCAGGGGCTTCATCAATAACAACACCTTTCCAGCAGTGGTCATTTTCATCATCAATCTGAGTACTTTGGAATCTTGTGGAAACACTTTAGTGGTAAGACCAAATCAAAGTGAAATTATAGCATGGCTATTTATACGTAGGATCAAGTGAGTGTTCTTGACTGAACTGTATTTTTTATAGATAGTATTTCCTTTGTCTTATCCAGTTAGAAACATATAGCATACCTCAAAGTAAGCCAGAGAAAGTTGGTAACTTATAATCTTGATTACTGTTGAGACACACATTTGTCCTCTATTAGAAAGTATAATTTTAATTTAAGTATTTTTTCAAGGTGTTTCTGAAACTCTTGCTGATCATGCCTTGGATTTTGCAGAAGTGGAGAGTTTCACAGTTTGTGTGTATCACATTGAGTAAGCAGTGATCACTTGTATCAAAGTATCTATGAATAACTTAAAAAAACAAGTGTAATAAAGTACTATTTTTAAGGCTTTTATTCTCTCTGGAATTCTTACTTGTACTTGGTCCCTGTCAGTTTTTATAACAAGCCCCTTGTTTTGTTGCTAATAAATTTGCTGAAACTGGGCTGAAATGTTTGATTGCTCTGTGACCTCTTTGCCTTAGGCTGAGTTTTCTTTTAAAATTTCAACAAAAAACCAGTTCAGCCAATTCAAGACTCTCTTTTCCAACTGTAGCGCCTCCATGACTTGCAGTAGAAAAATATTCCAGGAAGCAACTTCTTTCTGTTCTTGTGTAGCTGGTCTCCTTGTAAACTCCCAGAACTTGCCATTCGGTTACGATCATAAGGGCTTGATGTTTAAAAAACAAAAAAAAGACCCCCCCAGTCTGATAGGTCCAAATAATTGGAGCTCCTCATGAAGTCCCCCAACAGGCTGCACTGAATACAAAGACAAAGTAGCAGCTGCTAAAAATATAACCAAAAATATTTCCCCCCATCCTGTCTTTTTGTTTATGCTGTGCCCTAAAATGAAGACAAAAAAGGAGCAGGGAGCATTTCTTATCATGTTCCTCACACTGGAGTAGTACATTCCCCTGCATTTCTTGGCAATGTTTCACAGCAAAGACCTTCAAGCTAATTTTCAATGAAAGTAAAGAAAAGACAACAATTCAGGCAGAACTTGTGTAAAACCCAGGTCTTTCTATAATACAACTGACTCAAATTTTACCTCATGGGGGTAGGGTGGCGAGGAAGTTAACAGAGCTGTAGTTGACTGTACTACCTTAGCCTATAGTGTTTAGGTAAAACTCAATCCTGGAAAATTTTATTTTCAACATTTTTCTTCCATTCAGCAAATTACTAAATATTGGCAAAATGCTCGCCTGCTTCTGTCTTTTAGGTGTGTTTTCTGTAGAGAAAGAAATCGAAATTCCTGCTGTGCGCCCTGTGCTACTTACTGCAAAATGTTATAACTTGTGCACCTCAGGATGATTCTTCAATAATGAAATGGTTTTTTTAAGAAACCATGTATTCTAAAGCTACTGAGAACATCTGTTTTGCTAATACAGCTGTACAAAAGAAATGCTACAGTACAAGTCCAGTGCCATGTTAATTTACCTCGCTGTGTATGTGCCTGCTGACAAAGGAATTTGTGATGCTTCTCAGTTGCTTTCAAACCACCCCCTTACTCAGATCAGTAGCTACAGATGGAGTGGGGCTGGGCTGCTACCAGGAGCAAAGTGTCCCTCAGTTTTGCTGAGAGCTGCGTGTTCTTGCAGGCTGTGCATGCTCTGTGAGCTGAGCAATAGGCGTGCCCATGGACGGAATTTAGGTTGCATTGGGGTTAAGCTTTTATTACATTTCATCTCTGTAATTTCTGACAATTTGTAGTTTATAATTAAGATTTAAAATATATTATATAAACAAAGCACAGGCTCAAAGTTCAGCTATTCAGCTTGTGTCTGCTTATAAAGTACTTTGTTTTTGATGCGTCCAAACCAAAGCTCAGCAGTGAGAGAATATTGTTTCTGTGAATGAAACTGATTGTGTGTTTGCCTTTTTATTGCATATAGAAGCTCATTGTAAGATAATATTTTTTAACTGTAATAGAAAAGTTCCTTTAGTTCTTCCCAATAAGTCACATGAATTCATTGGGTATGTAGAGAAAAAAATTATCTACCAAAAGATATGCTTCCAAGATCCTTAATTTTTTTCAAATGTTGCTCAAGTCTGTTCTGAGAACAGGGATACAGCTTGTTAATTATATATGCATGATTCCAGGGACCTGAGAGTAGAACACAGGGAAGCTGTTATTAAACTAAATTAATTTTTGAAAGTTTTAGTGAAGATATTTCAGGGTAAATTATGGGCTAAAACACCACTGTCCTTAAGTTTTTTTTGTTCCACAGTTAACTTCCAGCTAATATTAATTTTCTGTCTTCCTCAACAGGTATCCTCAGCTCGAGGTATCAATGCTTATGGAAATACCTCAGTGGTACAGATAGGTAATGTTTCAGGCTACATTGACACACCAGACCCACCAACGATTATCAGCTATTTGCCTGGGCTTCTGTACAAATTTAGCTGTAGCTACCCACTGGAGTACTTGGTTAACAACACCCAGCTCGCTTCGTAAGTGTGCTTTTCCACTTGTGTGTTTCCTCCCCGTGTTTGTGTGAGCATGTGTATGTGCATGCCATAACAGCAGTGTCCGTGTGGCAATTTGTAGCTGTGTAAGAGTAAAGGGAAAGGAAAAAAGCACCGAAAGAAGAGGTATTGCAAGAAAAAAAGAAAATTCTGTAGCATCATTCTATGAGATAACATAGTTTACAAAGAGCTGCTGTTATGAAGAGACCCATAGATAATGTAAAACTTCCTTTAAAATTCAGATGTTCTTCCGAATAATTATAGCAGCAAAAAAAAAAAAAAAAAGGATAATTCTTCATGAAATAGTTTGTAAGCTTGTAAATATAGAATGCAAGAGAAAATATTTCTGTGAGTAAACCTTGTACATCATGTAAAGCGGGTTCCTTTTTTGTCACTTTGCCTCTCTGCTAATTATTTTTCTGATTCGTGTTTCCAGCAACATCCATTATTTTCTGCATAGTTAAGACTGTCAGTATTTCCACTATAAATTTCTGTTTCTGAAGTTTATAACCCAAATGCATAAATTAGCTGCTTGTGATATGACTCATTGAGTTTTTTAATGATAAAACCCAGTGAAGTATGCAAAAACAAAAATAAGGTATCTTTCTTCATGGTGGGTTTTGGTTTCTGGTTCTGTTGTAGGTCATCAGCTGCTATTTCTGTAAGAGAGAACAATGGTACATTTATCAGCACTTTGAATTTGTTGCTTTACAATGTGAGTATAAAACACAGTATGACCTGGACTAAATTAATCGCTGCACTATGTGGGTACAAAACTGGTTTAGCAGACCAAGGTATAGATTCCTCTTCATAATGTGCTATTTCCTTCCCACTCCTACCATGAACCAAGCCTTCCTTCCAGGCATCTTTCATCTCTCAATTCCTTTTCCCTTTCTGTTTGCATGTACCTGCTGTCTTGTATTTATATGGCTGGTCTTTGAGGACAGATACAGTCTTTTTGTCGCCTATTTATACAGTTCCTCAATTTACAGCTCTGGCTTTCAGATTGTAGTGCCATGTGACTAATCAATTGTAGCAATAACAATCATTCTTCAGAGTCCATATTTTTGTTTGCATTGATTATGTTTCTGTGTGTGTATAGATGCTTTGTGCCTAAACAGAGAATACTCTGTAGTATTCTGTAAAATTATTCCATACTTATTCCCTTGCAATAGGGACCTGTAGCCCTTCAGCTGGGGTGTTTTTATGTTCAAGCCTCATCAGAGTGTTTTGATCATCTGTGATTGTAGTGAGGGATGTATCTGTTTCAAATCTATAGCCTGATGCATATGTTGCCTCACAGTGTGGACTTTAAAGATTTTAAAGCTTTATGATTATAACAGTTTTCATCCAATGCTTCTTCCTTATGTTTTAGATAATTTAACTTGAATATGCATTATTGTAAAAGCTTTTACCGTGTAAAATGGGTTGGTGACACTAAAACATGAAAAATGCAAGGACTTCTACTTAACATTAATCCCTGAAATTATACTTTTTGTTGATTAAAATTTTTACTCATACATTTTAAATACCTGATTTAAATATCAATTTTTCAATCTATCAAGCATCATTTTTGAAAATTATGAATCCGATTTTTGTTGCATTATTATTCATGCCATCATGCTGCTGAGTTATAATTCATGCAACTGATTTAAAAGTCAATGCTTTATGCTTTGAACATAATGAGCTATAAATATTGCAACAGGGCATTTTTCAATGGCACGCTCTAAAAAATCATGTTTGTTTGAAAGAGCACAGCTCCAAATAACAACCTATAATCTGTTAAAATGATGATTATAGTTCTCTCATTTTTAAATAAACCTGGATCAAAAAGATGGGGCACAATGAGGGTAGGCAAATTTCTCAGTCAAGCCAAGCGTTGACCGCCAAATGTTCACTGCCTTTCAGGGCCCTAGTCAGCAAAGAGTCAGGAATAAATGCTGTTGGTGCTCATAGTGAGCAGATATTTTTCCTCAAATATCCCATGCCAAAATGTGCTGTCATCCTCCCCGCTCCTGTAAGGTTGCAAGCTGACCATGAACAGTGGTGGTGTTGTTTTCGTTCCGATAGCACTCATATTACTTGCCTTAGTGAGTAGCACTGTCATGAGTAATGCTGCTAAGTCTGGCAGATTCCAGTGGTGCATGTGCCCTCCTGCTTCACTTCCTAGGGCTGGATAAATGCATGGGGAGATTGTGCATTGCCTGCATTTTTCCCTGTTGGGAGTGCCTCTTTGGACACCTGTTGTCTTGTGGGCTCTCTTCATCCCTGTTAGCAGTCCTGGTTTTGGGAGAGGCCTCAAGGCTCATGTCCACCCTTCCTAGTGGGGAGGGGTTGTGGACAGATGTGTCCTTTGACTGCAAGCAGCTATTTCTTCCAAATTTACCTGTAGTGTTATTTCTTACCATTGACTCTACATCTTCTCAGCTCACCTCCGTGTTCCCTCACAAAGTGTTGTTTACATTTACTTTGTGATGCTGTCACATGGCATTGTTAGGAAAGATAAGAAGAGCTGTGATGGTAGACTCAGAGTTTAACAGCAAAATATTTAATGGGCTTTCACAGAGCCTAAGTGTCTATGTGCTTTTATGCCTTTTTGCAAACATCTGTCTAAATGAATAAAAACTACTCTTAAAGAATAAAAGAGCAACTATGGAATACAATAGTGAGGGCCTTGCACTTTTTAATTAGTTGCAAAATGTGGCACAGCTATGTGCTATAGAAATGTATAATTAATTTGAGAGAAGGCAAACCTACCTGAAGGCCTCTGATACTGCACAGATTGGATATTGGGCATGCTGTTAATTTTGGCATTGTTACCTTTAAAAAAAATCACTTGATCTCTGGTGTAAACCTTCTTGTTTCTGTCAGCTGCTGCTTGCTGTGATTTCAATTGCACAATGAACCTGGTCGAAATCCTATTTACCAGATTTTTTTGTATGTATTGAGTGTTTTGACCTTTCACAAGAGGTCTAAACAGAGTTGCTGTGCTATTTGCATTAGCAGTGTGTTTAACATAGGTGATTTTACCAGATAGTGCATTTTGATATTCTGAATTAATATCTGTCACACAGATCTGTTTCATGGCATTGTTGCTAAAGTGATATTAATGGTTCAGACTTTGAACAAAAAGTTCCAGTAAAACAGCTATATTGAAGTAGCAGTATATGTGGAATTCCCAAATTTTTTGTTGAACACAACATTCTTGAAACAGCTCTTTTGAAATACTAGTATTTAAATGAAAATGTTTGTTACTGGTAGTTTTCAAGAAGCCAGCTTCCACAGAAACTACATTTTTGCATAACAGAATGTCTCTGTTCTCCCATACTATATCTTAAAATATATAATACCCCGTGGCATTGTTATCTCCACTAACTCAAATAAACTTAGCAAACGTTCCTGGGAAGGAGTGCAGTGTGACAACCCAGTAAAGCTCCTCCTTTCGGAAATCAGAGTAGCTCCTATGTTTGCATATAAGTTCTGCTAGACTTACTGAACTGTCAGTGAATGATATATTTTCTTTAATTATTGCTCTCTTATTAAATCATAGATTCTCCCAAATTATTGCATGGGGCAAACCCAGTCCTTACAGACAAACCTGTAGGCAGGTGTTTCGGCACTGCTTTTTGCTTGTTCCCTTACAGAGGCCATAGTGAAGGATCTTTCTACATAGAAGGGTCAGAAAAATTGATGAGAGCTCAGTCTTTGGATGCAGATGGGTTGTTACAGTGGAACTTCTGTTACAATTGAGACAATGTTTATTTTACAGGATTCAACCTACAGCCAGCAACTTATTATTCCAAGTACAGGGTTACCTTTGAAAACCAAAATATATGCAGCTGTAAGAGCAACCAACCTTGATGGCAGGTACCTTAAAGGGTGTTATTTCTTGTCTTGTCTTGCTTTTCAGCTCTTGGTACTTACCTGATTTAGAAGCTCCTGTCCTTCCTCACAGCTTTTTGTGTTTCAAACTAAGGGTTGGTGTTCAATAACCATTGCTCTCAGATGGAGAGTGTCAGGTCCTTGACAGTGAATGCATATTTTGCTTCAGTTCTCATTATGAAAGTTTTCCTGAATTATACTTTAAANTTTTTTTTTTAATTTAAGAAAAGGCCTCTGTATGAGAAAACCCAGGGCTTTTAAAAGTGGGTTGGTTTTGATTCCTAGTCCTCTGTGGCCATGATTTCTGAGAGGAGGTGTACAATGTGTGTTGGTGTGGTGGTTGACTTGCATGAAACCAAATGATTTGGTTAATACAATTCTGCTGCTAAGTTGTGCTGTTTAATTTCCTAAATAATTGTAGAAACAGGATGACTTGTATGTGACCTGTTTAATACAGTTTCTCTGTAACAGGCTGCATTACTGTTTGTATGCTTTCCTGTACTGTCCTTTCATCTCGCCTCACTCACACCCCCCAGTCTTGCATCACCAGTTCCCCTGATCTATCACTCTACTCCCTGTGCAGGTGGAATGTTTTGATGGACTACTGTTACACCACACCCTCTGGCAATCCTAGTGATGATCTTCGATATGATCTTTTCTTCAGGTAGGCCCTGTGCAAACCCAGAGTTTTGCTGGTCCTTTTTTAAAAAGAATAATTATAAATCTCTTTGATAGTGGTGTCTTAAGCTGCCTGGAAAGTTTAAGCATTATTAGCAGGCAGGACCAAGGGCTAGGTTTATAGATAACATGTCAGAACTTATTTGTGTGTGAACATAAACATAGAAGCAAGTGCAAAGTCATAAGAATTATGAAAGTAGAAAAGCATATATCCAAAATAGTTCTACTAGAGATTACATAAGCGCTCACAGTGAATGGCTAAGCTGGCCTTTATTTTACCAAAGGTAAATGCGGGGAAGGAGAGTGATGTAAAACATCAGAGACTCCAATCCAGGAAAGTAGTTAAGCAAACGATTAAATATAAATAGATGCTCCTGCTTCTACTCCCTGTTATAACATTTATTTGAATTGGAGCTTTGAAAAGCATCTTAGCGGTATCTCAGATTACATTTTATCCGTGACACCTACTGGAGAGATACCATCTTCCTTTGTAGTTACCTGTCTATACTGGTTAGCATACCTGATTGCTTTTTGCTTCAAGTCTCAGGTTTCTTTGGGCACTGGAATTAAATGGAACCTTGGTTATAACTGGGGTGCTTCAAAACAAAACATAGTGTTTTTGTAGGAATGCACAGGAAGCGCCAGCCTAACAGACAGCTTGCGTCTGCAGACATTTGCACTGCGTTCTTCCCAAGGAACTAAAGTGTTGAACTTGCTGCTTAAGTTATCTTATTCTCAGCCAAGAGCTTCAAAATATTAATAGAGCTGCTCATCCCAGTTTTACTCTTCTCTGCAAAAACTAGCTGTGACAAGGATCCGCAGACGACCATAATTGAAAACGGCAAGAGCCAAATGGGCCGGTTTTCCTTTGAGGTGTTTCGCTTTGTGAAGCACAAGAACCAGAAGATGTCGACGGTCTTCCTTCACTGTGTGACGAAGCTGTGCAGAGCAGATGACTGTCCCTTCCTTGTGCCAGTAAGTTCTCAGTTATCTGGATATCAAATAGGCACACTGGGGTTCTGCATGCAACTTTTGTGGAGGTTTGGATGGCACAGAATGAAAGCGACTTGTCGAGACCGAAGTAAGAATGTTTTTTGTGTCTGAAGCAATGTGGAACAACTAATGGAGAATATGGAAATGAATACTGTCACCTGGAGATGAAATAATACTAGACCTGCAAAACACAGGCTATTGAATATATGAGTAATGAACTCTTTGCCTTGTGGTTTTTAGTTTTTAAAAGTAAGAACTCTGAAATGGCTTTCAGGTTGATATTCTTAGTAGTAAGGTATCCATCATCACAGTGGATGAAGAGAAATATCTTAGAGTAGAATTTATGGAAAACTTAAAGCTATAGGAAGTGCTGTTATACTGACAAGGAAAATCTGTGAAAGTTTCTCATAGTGAAAAAAAAATACTATGCCCCTTCTAGTTTGTTATCATCTCCCTTACTGTTTGGAAGCTACTCTTTTGTTGAAGTTCATGTGTTTATGTCTCTTAAAAATTAACTAATTTTAGGAGTATCAAGAACAACAAATATATTTTGGAAACTGAAACATTTAAATAAACATATAAACACAAGCTTCTGTGATGTCTTTAGAACACAGCATTGTTTCCTACTGACTATTAAAATTCGAAATGACTTCCCATTTAGAATTTTAAAGTGCTGTCAGTTCAGTATACTTGTGAAATTTTGTACCTTATTTCATATTTTCATGTTACACATTTACGGAGCACATTCAGTTTTGTATTCAATTTACGTTCTGAGGTTTTTGAAGTTCTTTCACAAGAAGCTGAAACTAAAGAAATGCTCTTGTTTGAAGCATGCTTGAGTACCCTAGATTAAGGTAGATGAGAGGTTACAGATGTGAAAGGTGGATTCCAGATGAGAGTGCTGGGGATTTAGTGTGAGCCATTGCTATTTAGAACTGCATGGAAGATATGCAAACCCTCACTCGAGAAGCTTGCTAGAATAGAGATTGTCAAGCAAAACAGATTTGTTGGGGAAAATTGTCTGTAAACATAGGTTTGGGAAATTAACTACTGAAAATTTAATATACTATAAGATGGATCTTGTATGCAACAGCATTTTGGTTTTGTAAACAAAATGAGGCAAAATACAATGGGAAGCCAGGCATTTAAAAAATACACTTCTAGGCAATACTGTAGATGTTTTTATTGTGAAGTAATTTAATGCATACTAAGAAATAAAATCAAAGTTGTAGTATTACTTATCAAAGAGTTTATATTAAAGCAGGAAGCACAAAAAGGCCACAATTCTGTTCCCTTCTGATCTGTGGTTGTTTTGATTGGCCACTCAGATCTGCAGTAACAGAGAGAGAAGAGACACTGGTGAAAGGACAACTTGGAGCCCTCAGAGCACATCTGGCAATGCTGTAATCTCTGCTGGCCCCATCATTACAAGGAGTGGTAGGAATAAACAATCTTTCTTTATGGGCTGCAGGAATTTCAGAAACCTGGGGAAATGTTTTGCAGTTTAATGTGAATTTGCAGTGACTTAAAGGGTGAATTCTTTGCGATTTTGCTCTGTATTTTTTTACAACTGTTGAGTATTTTATACTACATTTTTTACTACTTTGTTTGGTGGAAATTTTGAACTAGTATTTATGTTTGGCTCTCACATGCTTCCTCCTCCAATAAAATCATGGTGGGATGCTGCTATACATATAAGGCCATTATAAAAGCCCCAACTGAATGGGTTGACTTCTTTTTTTGCCAGATTTCACTGAAGATAATAGAATTTATGGTACTGTGTTCAGTGTTGCAATTTAATTTGGATGGATAATGAATATTCACTGTCACTTTCTATTCCCCATTTCTTCCAGCTTCCCTCTGGGTTTTTATCTACATGTTGCCTAAAATTAATGCATGCTATTCTTAGCCTTCAGCTATAAGAAAGAAAAGGGACAAAACCACTGTAAATTTTAAACAGTGGGCTCAAATCCACTGCTTTAAATTGAGGCTGAAATTCTATGATTTTCACTTTTATTGCTGAAGCTTCTAGGAAAAAAGAAGAAGGAAGCTCTAAATGTAACCTGCAGTCTCTGAAAATGTTTTATGTGACTGCAGTTTAAATTTTAGGAATTACAGGTACTTACAAGTAATTGCAGTTAAGCAACTGATTTCAGCGGTCTTATATTTAGGATGCTGAGAGTAGGACTGAAGCTGGTCAAGGAAAACTAATTTAAACACTTGAGAATAAAATCCTTCTTTAAATGACAAGTGGTTGTACCTATACACCAAGAGAGCAACTGACCCTCCAGAATGGGGAGCCACCTAGCAAGAGACCATTTTTAGAACAAATAGGCTCCATTACGAGCAGCGTTTCTGCAATGAAAACGAGCAATTTTTTGCATCATACATGGTCCATTCGAGCTGCTGCTATCTGGTTAGTTAAGAAAAAGTGAGAGGAACTGACTTCAAAGTTGCACACATGAGTACATATGGGAAATGAGTGATGGATTTGCTCAGCCAAACATGCACGCTGCAGTGGTGCTGCCTTAGGCAAGGAATGGAAACTGGATACAGCTTGTTATAGAGCAACCCCTGGTAGGTAATGTAGCTCATGACTCAAATGCTGTGAATGCTATTTTTACAATTCAAAACAAAAAGGATACTTATCAATTACCTTTAAATACTGCATAGCTTCAAGCAAAGAAATCTGCCCATGGATGTTTAACGGTCCCAAGGAGAGGATAAGCAATTTTGTAATTTCATGGCAACTGTTGAGGTTGTTTAAATGAAATCATGAATAAGGCCGAAGAAAGGAAACTATTTTTTTTAGGTGTATTCTAAGAGTGGGTGGGTAAAGCTTTTTTGATTTCTCCATCTTCGTAGTATGCTTTTGGAGCATTCCACTCATGCTGACAGAAGGATGGTTTAACGAGAAGTACTTGAAAAAAATGGAATTAAATTCCAAACTCTGCCACGAATTTCATGAGTGGCATTGGGCAAGTCCCTCAATCTGATTTGCATTTCTCTTTTTCTTCTGGAGCAGAAAGAGGGAATTAGTCCTGCTGGCACTTCCCATTGTGAAAATAAGCTCATAAAACCCAGGAAGTTTATGAATACTATAGTTAACAAAATAAAAGGGGAAGGATCATGAGAGAACTTGACCAAAACTATCTGGATGATGAATAAATTTGGATAAATTTGGATAATTTTGGATAATATTTTTTTTTTTTTAATTTTAGGTAATTTTTCAATGAGGAATGCCAGGGTGTAGCCCTGGTTTGCAGTGGTCATGCATGGAAGGGCTTACACTATTTTCAAAGCCAGCCCAGGTCTCGTTTTAGCAGACATGCATTTGTCCTGAGCCCATCAAACCTCTTGCACCTGGCTCGCTATGGTCCATATGCCAGGAGTAGGACTGCAGCTGCACAGATGTGCAGCCCCTCACTTCCCCCGTTTAGGGTGGAGCTGCAGCTGGCCTGGGGCTGTCCTGTGCACATCAGTGCCTGCAGAGGCTCCTCAGGGTAGCCAAGTCTCCCCATGAATCCTGCCCTCAGCTGTCCTGGCAATGGAGCTGCTGATGCAGCTGCTTTGGTAGGAACTGAATAGTGCAAAAGATGGATGGTCCTTCTCCCGTGTAGTTCTGAGCTCGTATTTCCAGCATTTGGCTCTTTCCAGAGAAACGTTATTCTTTTGTTGGTTATCTAAAACAAGTCATTACGGGAGACGTACACAGAAGAATATGTTTCAGTCTCTGTATGGAAACAAAGCGGGTACCTACTTGGGAAGTTGAAATTATGTAGCTTTTGATGGATGTCTCACTTAAGCTTAGGAGACAGCGGCTCAAAACAAATGTATAAGTGAGCTGTGCTTACAAATTGCACAAAAAAACCCCCCAGAATAGTGACAAGAAATGTAATTTTGAAATGGACACTCGTAAGTAAGCAAAAACTGAAGAAAAAATACAAATGTTACCCTGAATATAAAGTCACTATGTGACTGCCAAGAGGAAAATGAGCATCGTGAAAAGAGCTTTTTTGTAATAATTTATAGTCACTGACATATTTTTTCTTGTAAAGCTCAAGTTTTTTCCTGTAGAGCTATTTTGTAATCTGATTAACAGTGAAGGGACTTGCGTATAACATTGTGCTTATGGTTGTATTTTTACTGAGGGAGACAACAAAACTGGCCACCTTTTCAATTAAGAGGTTCCTGATTTAATAATGATGTTGGTTTGTTTTTCTATAAGACATTAAAAATATTAATTAATATTTTAATATCCATTTAATATTAAAAATGAGGCAATAACATGCAATTAATATTATTGTCCATATTCTAACAAAGATGCTAAAAGCTGCTAATTAATGTGGCAAGTAGAGCTGATGTGTTTTTAAAATAAAACTACGACTTTGCCTTTTGTGTTGCAAGAGAGGAGGAGGGAGGCAGAGGTATTTTAAAAAATATAACACATGCCACTTTTGTTTTATATAGATGAGACGCCAACCAACAATTCACAGCTTGGTAAGTTAATCAGAATTCCAAGAAACAGAAAAGAGGGTTTATGAGGGAAGCAGAACTGAGGAGATGAACCATTTTGATTAATATCTATGCACTGTCTTTTTTCTTTTTTTTTTTTTCTCCTTTTTTTTTTTTTCCGTTTGCTTAAATGAGTCAATATCAACATGCTGAAAAGAAAGCAATTGGTGAGCATGGAATTCTCAGTTTAATTTGTGCACCCAGCACCACCTACATTGCATCTTTTAATTCGTATGATGAAATTGAAATGAAAGTCTGATGCCACAGCATGCAAGCATGAAGGGTGCATTAGAGCCACCAGATGCAAAACCAGACTTAAACAGTAAAATTTCCTCATTCCACACAGGAGCAGAGCAGGAAAATGGTTATTATGGTTCAGTCTAGCTCAGTTCACATCTCAAAGCCAGAAGGTCAGAGGTTCAGCTCCTGTTCTCCTGGCATTTAACCACACAAAGAACCTGTGGAGAAACTTGGGTAGAACTTGTGCCCTGCTAGGGCAGTGAAGGTTTTAGGCTGTGGTGCAGATCAGCTTTTTAAGTTTTAGGGTGCTTCTCCTTTGGGCACTTGGAACACTTTTTTCAGCCTGTCTGTTACTGTTCTCTGCTGGTAACGAGGAGTGGCTGATGGCTAAGAAAGGATGATAAAAGTCATCACTGGGGCATTCCACCTTGTACTTCTTCATTAAGAGGACTGAATGGAACAAGGAATCTGTCCTGTCCTCTGAACTCTAACACTATTTTTTCCTTTCTTTTCTCAACTTAGAACATATAAAAGCAGCTACTGTTCTTGCCTGTCACGGAAACAAAGTTCTTCCTGTAATTAATTGCTCCCTGGTGTGTCCCTACCCATGGATATAATTAGAATAATAAAAAGCAAATTCTTTATTTGCTGTGCACAGTTTGCTGTGTTACTGGATGCTACCATTCCTTCCCATCCAACAAAAGCAGCAGCCTCTCCACCCCAGAGCAACAGCCCTTCCCTTGCCTGTTGCTGTCCCAGTGGAGCACAGAGGTAGAGTGAGGTGAGATTACTGCTGTGGTGGTCAGAAAGCTGTGCAGTGTTGAGAAGGAGAGGGTAACCAGATCAACAGCAATGATTTCCTTTCAGCTTGGGTGAGGAGGGTGGGATTAATGGTGTTGAGGGCAGGTGGCTGCTTCTGGGAGGAGCAGTCTGGTTTCTCACGTAGAGACTGTGCTGTCATTTCACCTCACTCTCCACCACTGGTAATGGCAAATGCTCATTGGTACTCAAATGCTTTTTCTCCCCTCCTGCTGGCAAAAACAGTACTGTCCGTGGCCCATTATCTCAGAACAGGTCCATGAACAGCTTGCTGAACTGCAATAAGTATTAAATATGTCATCTTTTCTATCTGAGAATTGATAAGCCTATGAAGAAGCCCTCTCTGAAGGTGTACAACAAGCTTCAAGAATGTCCAATATCTGGTGCCAAATATGTCTGCTGAGTTATATAAACTTCAAATTGAGATGTAGATAATGATAGTGGGGGAGAAATTCTTTCATTATCCTGATTAAGCCACAAATCCTTATATGTCTACCTTGTTAGTCCTTGGATAAAGATAGTCTTGCCTTGAATAGCACAGGTCAAGGTTGGTCACTAGCAGATGAGGGATAATGCCTTAGAAGGCATATGTCTTTATTCCCCAGCATGACTGATATTGAAAGAATCAATAACTTTTCAAAATGTACTTAGATAAGCTTTATCCAAGCAGACAGGTGCTCATTCTGAGGTACAGTTTTAGTTCCCTCACTGCAATTATACCGTGTATTGGGTGTTGGAAGGGCAAGGCAGAAGTGTTTGGCACTCCTGAGAGATTATAACCAGATCTTACCTGAGCATTTTTCTTCTCCTTGCAGCTCACCCAAATGGACCTCCTTTCCAGATGAACACAGTCACCAGCGCTCTGATTTCAGGCATTGTTGTCCTAGGAATTTCAAGCATTTTCTTTTTTGTATGTTCTCTGACCCTTCTGCACAGAAACTGGCCCAACAGTTCAGTCCTGAGTGGCATCCGAAACCCAGTTTTCAACTGAAAGTGATGATGTGTTTGCACTTTTTGTTTGGGGTTGCCTTTCTTGTCTGTGAAATAAGATTCCATTAAAAAGTAATATTAAGGCAACACTCCAGTGGTATCCAGCTTCTATTCCAGCTATTCTCTATTTGTAGATTTGCTAGATGTTGTTGTGTAGGTAAGCAGCAGTGATGTTGGTAACAAGCCTAGAAAATGTTGAGAATCTCAATTGTGTTTGCGATCAGACTGCATGACATTTGCCCATGAATGTGCTGACAATAGAGCTCATGTCTTCATCTTCTCAGTAAGGTCTAAAAGCTGAAGATGCTGTGGATGAGAACCTTTCCAAGTATGCCATTTTTACACAAAGCCTGACACACTGAGAAAAATTCATAAGTTCATGAACACCTAGTAAGATAAGGATAACTTCTCTTTTGTCGTTACAGTTTTCACAAAAACAAATGTGTCTCAGGAGGAATTTCTTTTCAGCTGCCTTGGCTAAAAATAACCCAAGAGAGACTCGGAACAAGTGACTTTTACTTATTAATAATTTGGAAATATTTTCTTAAATTTATCTTCCATTGACTTGTGGAGATTTCATGTATCAAGTATTGCCCAAACTTTCCTCACAGAAAATAATTTTTGGAGCACAACTTGGCAACTGAGTGAAACTGTCACTAATACACCAATTGGTAAGGGCAAGCTTTGCCCCATGAGTTTTTCAGTTCTCAGATAAAGCTTTCATTTCCACATGAAGAGTCATCAATCAGTGCTTATTTCTTTAGCAGATTTTCTGCATGAGTTAGACTTGTTCACTGCGTGGATGAGGGGAAGAGGGCAACTAGAAGGATACCAGGCTACAAGCAGTGCTGTGCTGTTGACTGTAGTTAATCTGATAAACATCAGACTTACCTGAAGTGAGTGTGAGCGACAGGTGCCCTCAAACAGGAGCACAAGGCAGTGGCTTAGCTGTGTAGAGTAGACAAAAGTGCTGGTACTAGAGAGGCCAAAATAGACACAACATATTAAGCTGGACTGGATAGACAGTTGGGATTTTGGTCACGCATACAGCAGTTAAATTTCATTTTTCATGTACTGTACATATTGGCCTAGAAACACCTCATTGATATTTATCATCATCCTGTGTTACCTGTGTCTGTGTCTTTACTGATGTGACAGAACTGGCTAATGATCAGGGCTTTTTGGCTCTCAAGGCTAAAGACAAATACAGTCTTGTTCTCAGTTTTCTCTGATCCTGCAAATGCTGTATAAAGGCCTGTTGTTTGCAAATTCCACTGTGCTGTAGGGCGGTATCCCTAACAACCGATACTGTGCCTGTTTTCCTCCAGTCTTAATACCTCAGAAACATTTTTGCACTTCAGGGGTTAGGTCTGATGACATGTAAAACACGATTGTTTAATAAAATTATTTTAAATGTTTCAGAATGGATGCTTTGTCTGAAGTGTTTTCCTCCCCCTGTCCAATTCTTAGTTTCGTACATCCTTCCAGGGACTTCATTCTACAAAGATGAAAGCTGCACTTGCTTTTTTAAGTTGGTTTGGTAAGAGCTTTCAATATACAGGATAAATTAATATAATTATAGATTTACTGACCTTTAAAGGAGTGTGGTAAACTCTGGAGATTTATATTCCAGCCTGGGGATAAATAAATTCAGATGATCTATTTTAATTTACTAATAAAGACAACCACAAAAATTCCATTAATGTAATTACTACTTAGTAAGGAGCAGCTATAGCTGGAAGTTTCCAGTGATGAAGATAGCCATTACCATCCTTAGAAAGTTGTTTCAGCAGTTAATTGCTATCTTCAGTACTTTTAAAAAGACTTACTAATGTGAATATGCCCATTTTAACTTACCAGCCATTAAAAACTGTCAAGTTAATGTCTGCTAGAGAGAGGGGGGGACAACTTTTTTTAACACAAATTCCCTATGGTTTGACTAAGACCACAGAAAAAGAAAGTGAATAATGTTGGAAAAAAATAAAGTTTCTTATATGATATTGTCCTATTGATTTTTCGGTGTTTCTGGAAGACAATTTGTTGCTTTTCTGTAGAAAAATGTATTTTATAGTAATTAACAAAGTCATGTTGACCAAATTTTTGGAGGCTCAGGAAACCTATTACAAAAATGGAGTTTCTACTCAATATTGTTATATGCAGAATGTTATTCTTCAGTTTGTTAAAATTTCTGGAGTGGTTTGTTTTTGTGAAGAACCAGGTAAGATATTTGTGTAACTTTTACTCACGTGGAAATTGCTAGGTGCCAAAGGGTGATCTCCCTCTAGCTAAATTAGTGGACAGAGTTCCAGCAGTCATCTGTAGGAGTCATTGCTGAGCTTGCAAAGCATTGTGAATGCATTTGTCTCCATCATTCATTAAAAGAGATACATATGTGTTCTTCATAAAGAAACATGGGGAGTCACTGGTGGAAGATGATGCCCAAACCAAGGCTTATCTGTTTACAGATCTGACATGGGAATGATTTGTGAATTGTAGGAGAGCTGAAAACTTGAGCCAGGCTGGCAAAATATTTCTAGGAAGGTGAGGACTGAGTGAATTTGTAAAAACATCCCCATCCTGGTTTGTTTGAAAGAAGTATACAGGTGTTAAGGAACACATGGAATCCATAACTCGTGACCTCACAAGTTTCAAGTAACAGGTAGGCAGAAGTTGAGTGGATGTGCATGAAGGTTGCACCCTACTATTTGAAGGGCAGGATGTCAGGTGAGAGGGAATGGGGAATGGACTGAAAATATAAACAACATGTAGTGGGCACTTGAAAGACCAAGTTTTAAATAAAGCACTGAAACTAAGAAGACACTTTGTATGAAGCAGCTCTGGTCAGATACAAAATAGGGGTCTTAAGGTGTTAAGTGGAAGAGAATTGCTAAAGGAATAGTGGCTCAGACAATGCAAGCACTTTATTAGGGGTGCCTGTTATGTGTATTTTAATGCTGTTTTTGCACAGAGGTCAGGGTTCCGCAGGTAAGCACAGTGTGCGGAAATATTCTCAGGCCTGTGACCCATATTGTGGATCAGGCTGAAAAGAAACTGAAATTTTAAGTTCAGTTCTAAATCCAGTAGAATTTAATGAACCTATAAAGGGTGAAAACACTTCCTGGGTTCCTCCTTGGAAGAGATAAATAGCATATACAACTGGAGCTGTGTATACCAGTGGATGGGATAAATTCAATTGACATTTGAGAAACAGGCCTTGGCCGAGGAACCTGGAAGTAAATCTATTTCCTGCTTTATTCAGCAGACAGTATTTCCTACTCTTGGTATCTCTTAGGCTCCACAAATGTGCCAGAAGGGGCAGACTTGCCCTGGTTGAGCTATCCATTTCTTCATCTGGAGGAGACATGGGTAGGAATATTGTGGTAAACTAGGAAATGCTCCAAGTGTTTCAAGATTGTCCTCCCTTAGGTTATTCCCAGGTTTTATTTCAGTGCCATTTGGACTTTCCACCATGCCTTTCAGGAAGAAAGGGGTAGGATGGAAGTGGAGAATAGCTCTACACAGACTGCACTGTCTGATATACCTGTGGTTTCAGTACTGTCATGGCCCTTTGCCATAATGTCTCTTTTGAAAAGTTTTATTAATTTTTCTGTTATTAGTTAATTAACTCTTCCCTGGTCTTTCAAAGAGTATGCTTGTACAATTAGGAAGAACATCCTTGAGATTAGACAAATAGAAAATGTAAGGTGGAAAAGTTGTTTAAGTGACTTATTTTGTGAAGAAGGTAAACTAATCACTGTTGGTAAACTGAGGAAGGTGCTGGCCAGCCAGATTTCAAATGCTGCCGCTGCCTTTGTAACCTCTGCTTATGGACCTCAGGGTGTTGTGTGAAAAGTACTTTGTGCTAAAGCAGGATCTGCTCCTGTCCTTATAACCAAAAAATACTATTCAGCCATAGCTGAAATGTGTGCTGCAATAACCTGCTACAAGGGGAAATTTTCACTCTTTTGAACTCATAAGATGGTTATAGACATTCACTATCCTCACCTGAGTAGGCATCAGATGCTCTGCTTACATCCTGAACTGCTTGTGTATAGACTCTAGGTCTCTGAAGTGTGTTTATCAAACTTGCTTGTTTTGCACAAATAAAATAAAAAATAAAACCAGCTTTGCTTCAGCACGTTTTAAACCCCGTTTTCTGGACTGAAGATTGAATCAGGAGACGCCTTGTGTTTCTGCCAGCAGTTTGCTATATTTCCCATCAAGACAGAGAGGCTGAATGATATCCATTACAGGCACTCTTCAGAGTGGGTGAAGAAGAATCTGCTCTTGTGACTGTTTTCTCCTCCGTGCTGTAACCCCTTGTCTCTTGAGTCAAGCTGGGCTTGAATCAAGCTCTATTCAGGCAATTTTATTACCTTTATCAGACAGTAATATCTCCCTGCTCAGCAGCTGTTTTGAGGGACAGGCATAGATTTCGGTGGTTTTTAAAATGATTTTCTAATTTTTTTTTTTTTTTTTTTTTTTTACTTTATGAAGTGGAATTAGTGAACTGGACCACTCAGTACAATCAAAAGTTACTTTATAGAGCAGATATTCCTGATTTGTGTTTTCACCTCTCCAGATTCTAACAGATAAAAGTAATGATCCTGTTATTTCAAATGTGAATGGCAAATGACTTTTAGGGCAAAAAATCAGTGTAGGATGTGTACTGGATGACTCATTGGATCATGAACACCCAGCAGGTGTGTATTCTGCACAGCATTACATCCATTTTGGAGTCAGTGACAGGTCAGGAGGTAAGCAGACTGAGTGCTATCTCACTTCAGGTTCAAACCCTGCTCCTGGATGTTAGGGCCTGCACAGCTGAGTCAATGCCAGGTGGTGGAGCGATGCTTTGGGGCTTCCCTCCCTCACCCCAAAACTCTGAGCACTGGGTTGCACACTGTCAACACAGCACTGCAATTGCTGTGGCCAGAAGCACGAGAGGGGTGGCCAGGACAAGTGCTCTCAGTCAGCCTCCTCTCTGTGTCCTGGTGCTTCCCAGGCTGCAGGTCAGGCTCTGGAAGTGCTCTCCATGTGTGCTGTAACTGGGCAAAGTGGGAGCACAGCCTCGGCAGTGCTTGTGCTGCTTGTTTGTGCAGCTGCTCATGGAGACTGCTGGGCAGCTTGTTCTGCTGCACGTGAGCTCCACACAGACTTGCTCTGCTGGGAACACTGCCTAAATACACCAACTGAAGTGTGGGAGTTAGTGGGAAGTCACTGAGGAAGCCCCTTTCCAGATAATTGTGTTTGTTTCCACAAATGAAGGCAGGGCAGGGAGATGGGGAGGCGGCAGCGCTGTGGCCTCGGGTGTGAGGGCAGCAGCCCCTGCAGAATGGGCTGTGGAGATGTCAGGTGGCAAGGAAGAGAGGAGCTTTATTCCATGTGTTACGTGGCAGGAATTTTTAATGTTTATGGTGTCTATGAGGTAACCAAACATCTGTTGTTGACCTGGTACACTGCAGGGCAGTTAGTGCATAATATAGTCTCCGTGGTATAAACTAGGAAGGACTGTATCATCCTGGGGCAATCTGCTTTGATACCAAGCTTACATCAAGATCATAGGTGGACAGATTAAAAACTTAGGCACTCACCTAGGTTTCTCTGGTACAGATCACTTTTGCAGCAGCAATGTGTGTTTCTCTTCAGTGGCACTTGGGTGCTCTCAATGCTGTCAGCTTTTTTATCAGTGCTTGCAGAACACTGCACAGGCACAGTGCTCAGATGGGAAACTCTCCCTGGAAGCCGCTATTAAATTAATTTCATTTAATAAAAGTGTGTCTGATCTGTCAGGCCCAAACTCTGGGTGTGACTTGTGCCTTGACTCCTAATGTGGAACTCGGATATGCTTTGAGTATGCTCCTGTTTCAGTTGCTACCCTAATTTTAAATGCTTAGAGTGGAAATTGCCAATAGCTTATGATGGTGCTTTCTCTTTTCTTAGCATTTTTCAAATCTTCAAATTCTTTAAACTGATTAGGTTCTTCATTCCCCCAACAGGTGTTCTAGCCACTGACTATCTTGTTGGCCCTCCACCAGACTTCATCCTGTTTATTGATGTTTTCCTTCTAATGTGGGGACCAGAAAATGACACTGTATATCTAGTTTGTGCAAAAAAATGGTGAGTAGCAGGGGAAATGACTGCCCTCAATCTCCTGACCACGTTCCTGTTCATACAGCCCAGAACACTGTTGCCCTGCCTGGCTGCCAGGACCCACTGCTGGATCCTGTGCAGCTTTCTGTCCACCAAGATCCCCCAGTCCTTTTCACCAGGGCTGCTCCCCAAGCAGTCAATCCTCAGCCTGTATCACTGCAGGGGTTACTCCCATCCAGACATAGGACTTTGCAGTTGTACTTGTTGAATTTCATGATGTCCCTGTGAGCCCATTCCTCCAGCTTGATGAATGGCAGCCCTGCCTTTAAGGATATTGGGTGGTGATTCCAATTTGTGTCATCTGAAAATTTGACTGTAGTCCGCTCTGTCACCTTCTCCAGATCATTGATAAAGGTATGAAAGAGGACAATCTCAAGTAGACTTCCACAGTATTCCATTTGTTGCTGGAATCCAGGTAGACAACGACCACTACTCGCTGAACTAAATCATTCCTCTGTCCAGCTGAAGGAGATTGTCGCTGTCTGTTCAAGGTTCATGTTCTGCTGATCTTGTGTGACAGGGACAATGATGATGCTACATGGCAGAGGTTGTTGCACTGTTTGTTTTTAATCAGGAAATTACATCAGAAATCCAATCCTGACAGAAGGCTAGTGGTACAAAGCAAAGCACTAGGGAGTTATGCTCAGGCATGCTGTGTTTTCTTGGAAAGGCACTTATTTTCCTAAGAACCTTGCTTTGCTTGCTAGGTACAGCTTGAACAGTGAACCAGGGTAGTTTCAAGGAGTTTCAATGTTTGAAAGCAATGTTTGAAAAGGAGTCTGCTGCCTAGTGGAGCCCTATGTCCCTTACTAAAGAAGTTAAGTTTCCAGTGAATAAGGCAGGGAAATGGTTTAAAATACAATGGGTGCATGATGACACCGCTTGATTCTGGTTTGCCCAGTCAGACTGGGCAGTGCTTCTGGCTCAGTCTCTTGTGGGACATGGCTGGAATGTCAGTTTAAATTGAAGTCATGCTCTGTACCTTAATTCTTAACCCTCTCCCCAAATCCTATGCACTTGATCCAAAGCCTTAATCCTTGGCATGACTCCTGGTACAGTTTTCCACCACTCTGTGTGTTCTGGCCGTGTCTGCTGCTTAAGGACTTCTCAGGGCTGTAACCCCTGTGCTCTGCCAAGGCCATAGTTTCTGCTGGCCCTGACTGGGTGGGAAGGTGCCTGCCTTCTCTCATGCCTGGTCCCAGCCTGCCCTGACTGCAATTCTGCTTCTGTCCAGCCAGCCCAGCTGTGACCATGCAGGAGCTGTGTCAGTGTTACCCCCATTGTATTTCTGGTTCTGAGTGGTAGTGTCCCCCCTCCAGGTGGTTAAGCCAAACTCTTCTTAGGTGACTGTTGTCTTTTCTATTTCCATTTACTTGGGATAGGGCACAGGGGACCTCTGGTTACAGTAATGAAAGCATACAGTGGCTAACAGTCTAGAAAATGAGTTCTTGTTTTGGTAAATGTCAAACTTACTGTTCCTCTGGGTAAGTCTTAAGGAAATAAATTTTGATGCTCAATATATTGAGCATGGTCTGCTGCTGTTGTCATACTGCAAAGAAGATCTAACAGTATTAAGAGGAAGGAAAACATGTTAAGAAACAGCAACATCTTTCACTAATATTTTTTCATTTGCCTCATAGTTAAAAAATAAACAAATCTATGTGCTTCAGTAGCTTTCTTGGTCTATTCCATTTTGGACTGGAGTTGTGCAAAGAATGTCACTGATACACTCTGATTTACATGGATTTGAATATACAGTGAGGGCCTTTTAGAGTTAATAAAATAAAGCAAGCAAGATACTTGTGTTCTCAGAGGGCATCCCTCTTAAGGACTTTCTCAGCTCTTTGTCCATAGAATTTGAACAGGTTTGCTCTGATGCTACAGAGGCTATTTGCCATTCTCATTGTTTTACATGTTTTGCCATGGAAGAAGTCTGGAGAGAGACATATATCCTGCTTCTTGTTTCTGTTTCTATGATTGACTGGGTTAATTTTGCTTCCAGGTGTGTTGGAGCAGCCAATAATCCCTTTTAAGGTAGGTAGGGAGATCACTTGTCATTGCCTGCCTGCAGGTAGAGAAGTTGAATTTTGCTGCTGTTTTGCTGTCTGAAAACAGCTTCCTCCTGTGAGGAATATCTCTGTAATGATTACCAGGCTGTGAATACACAATAGAATAGCTAATGGTATCTGTATCTGATTCAATCTGGTAAAAACAGCCTGGTCTCTCACAGAGTTGCCTCACAAACAGCTCCCATCTGAATTGCTGAAAGAAACACTGAAATGAGTACACAAGGAAGAGCATTGCCAGCAGGTGGAGGGAGGTGATCCTCCCCCTCTACTCAGCCCTAGTGAGGCACATCTGGAGTGCTGTATCCAATTGTGGCCTCCTTAGGACAGGAGAGACATGGAGATCCTGGAGCAGGTCCAGCAGAGGGCAATAAAAGTGAATAATGGACTGGAACATCTCTCTCATGAGGAAAATCTGAGGCAGCTGGATCTGTCCATCCTTGAGAAGAGATTGCTGAGAGGGAACCTTGTCAAAGTCAACAAGTATCTGAAGGAAGGGTGTCAGGAGAATGGGTCCAGACTCTTGGTGGTGCCAATCCATGGGACAAGAGGCAGAGGGAAGAAACTGATGCACAGCAAGGTCCACCTGAATATGTGGAGGAACTTCCTTACTGATCAGTGACTGAGCATTGGAACAGACTGGCCAGAGAAGTTGTGCAGTCTTCCTCACTGGAATATTCCAGACCCATCTGGACACAGTCCTGTGCCATGTACTCCAGGAAGACCCTGCTTGAGCAGGGATATTGGACCAGATGGTGCACTCTGGTCTCTTCCAACCTACCTGGTCTGTGATTCTGTGACATGGGTGTATTTTACAGAGAGATGTAAATTCTGTGGTGTAAGCTGTATGCTTCCTATTCCTAAATATTTTTTCCTTCTGTACATAGCTCCCTTTCCTTTTAAATTTTAGTTTCCCATCTCAGAAGCTCTCTGAAAACTTTCCTTCTCTAACAGTCATCTTTCAACACCTTCCTCAGCATTGTTACAACAGTCCTTCACCCTCTAACTTCTGCTGTAACACACTGGTGTCTTTTACATTTATAGTGCTTCTGTTTCTCTGTTCTTTTTGAAGCTGCTAGGGACATTAGAAAAGGTGTCTGCAGAGAAAAATAAACAGCAATCTGAATTTTTTTTCTCGGTTGATTTTTGAAAGATAGCCTTGATTAAGTATTTGCTGAGGTGTAGCAATTAAAGTCAGGACTAGCAAAGTAGCCTTTGAGTAGGCTTTTCTTTGAAAAAATCTACGTATCCTTCCAGCTAGGATGAAATATCTCCTCTGTCTTCCTAGGTTATAGAGAATGGTTTATATGCTCTTGATTGTAACTGGGTGACTTGGCTGATAGGGTTTCTTCCAGTGCAATATCAATTGGAGATACTAACATACAAAGAACACATGAACTGTGAAGGCCATGAGGAGAGTTTACAAAACAAGTTATTTGTTACCATTTTATTCATTATGAAGAGTTATGCCATTCTGAAGAGTTATGTAAAATGGAGGAAATGGATAGACATTCCTGTGTGGTACAACAGACATCTTGACCTCATGTGTCCTGCTTGATCAACCAGATCTCCTTCTATGATGAAATGACCTGCTGATGAGGGAAAGCCTGTGCGTGTTGTCTGTTTAGACTTCAGTAAGGAATTTGACACTGTCTCCCACAAAGCTCTCCTGGAGGAACTGGCTGCTCATGGATGGGATGGGAATGCTCATTGATGGGTAAAAAAATGGCTAGATGTCCAGGTCCAGAGAGTGATGGGGAATGAAACTGAATCCAGTTGGCAGCTGGTCACTGGTGGTGTTCCTAAGTACTCAGCACTGGGATTGGTCCTGTTTAATATCTTTATCTGGCATCTGGGAGAGGTGATGGGGAGCATCCTCATGAAGTTCACAGATGACACCAGGCTGGGTGGTAGTATTGGTCCGCTGGGGGATAAGAAGGCTCTGCAGAGGGATCTGGACCCACTGGATTTATGGGCTGAGTACAGTGGTGGGAAGTTCAACAAGGCCAAGTGCTGGGTCCTGCACTGGGGTTGTAACAACCCCAGGCATCACTCCAGGCTTTGGGAAAAGTGGCTGGAGGAAAGCAGCCCAGTGGAAAAGGACATAGGGGTGTTGGTCAAAAGCCATCTGAACATGAGCCATCATGTGCCCAGGTAGCCAAGAAGGTAAGTGGCATCCTGGCCTGGATCAGCAATAGTGAGGCCAGGAAGTGATTGTGTCCCTGTGCTTGGCACTGGTGAGGCCACCACTTGAGTGCTGTGTCCAGTTCTGGGCCACTCTCCTCAAAAAGGACATTGAGGTGCCAGAGTATGCCCAGAAAAATGAAATGAGGCTGTTGAGGGGTCTGGAGCACAAGTCTGATGAGGAGCAGATGAAAGAGCTGGGTGGGGTTCTTTAGGCTGGAGAAGAGGAGGCTCAGGGGGATTTTACTGGTGTCTACAGCCATCTGAATGGAGGGTATAAGGTGGGGGAATCTTCTGCCTCAAGTGAAAAGACCAGAGGAAATGGCCTTAATTTGCACCAGGGGAGGTTCAGATTAGATATTTTAGGCACTGGAATAAGTTGCCCAAGGAGGTGGTGGAGTCACCATTGCTGGAATTGTTCAAGAGTTGTCTGGATGTGGCACTTGCAGATATGGTTTGGGGCTGATAATGGTGGTGCTGGGTTGACAGTTGGACTAGATGGTCTTGAAGGTCTCTTCCAACCCTGGTGACTCTGTGCTTTTGAGGTGGCAAGAAGCTGTTTGGATGTGGTGGTGTTGCGACGGTTTGGTTGATATCCAAACAAGAAGAATGGGAGCATGACCTAGCTGGAACTTGTGCATTTCCTTGATGGGCGACCTGGCATCTGGTAGTGTTCTGAGTCCTGTTCTGTTGAGACAATCCTGTGAAGTCCTCAGCTGAAGGATTATTATTGATATTGTAGCATCTGTCTTCAGGAAGTGACTGGGAGGAAATCTGAGGTACAAAGCTGTGGTTTGTGAACTACATTTTGGTACTTGGGCATCCTTCATCTGCTCCTAGGGCTGAGTAAGACAGCTGATGTGGGGTAGCTACCAGAAGATCACTAAAACATAGATGCAAGCCCAGCTTAGGGTGTACCTTCCTCCTGGCTTTCTGGAGTGCAGAGAGCCCATCTCCTGCTGTGCCGGAACAACGCCCACGAGTGTTGTAGCTCATCTTTCTCACAGCATAGGCCAATGTTTAACACTGTGGCTGGATAATGATGGAAAAGCAGAAAGGAGGCAGAATTAAGATGAAGAAGGAAGAATGAAAAGAAGTTTTGCATGTGAAAACTGAAAATGTGTCAAACCCGATTATTTTCCTTCAATCCAGACTGGAGTTTTAGGGGTGTATTGCAGTACCTTCCTTGCATGGGCACATCAGCTAGATGGAGCACAGCTCTGGACAGCAATGCTTTGAAGGTAATTTTACTGACTAGGGATTAAGGAGTCTCACAGGTAATAGTATGATAGATGCAGAGATATGATCAGGTCTTGCAGATTTTTTTCTGAGCTAGAGCATGTCCAAGTCAGTCAAGGCAGCATGAGGGACTGACGAGCAGCTGCTCTCAGTTTATGGTTTATGTTAGTAAATTTACTGAGGAGTCAGTGGGAATCATTCAGGTTAGTACACTTAATGCTGTGGTGTCTGTGATGTTCATGTAGGATCAAAAACTGCCCAGAGTAGCACTGCTGATAGCACCAGCTATATCAGAGAGTTTCTTGGAGTAGAGTTGGGAAAAACACTTCCTTTGCAGTTGTCACATTCTATATTTAGCAACAGAGAGAAGGTACATAGTGATTATAAAGATGAACACTTAAAAATAAAAATATGTGGTATTTACAGGGAATTTATATATCTGTACATAAAGAACTAAAATTCCTGACCTTATCTCTTGCCCTCTTTTGAAAGATAGGAAGCTTCTGTCCTGTGGCTTCAGATGACAGCTCAATATCTCTTTCCTATTGCTACTGGTTCATCCCATGAATGGTGAGAGAAATCAGAGCTCTGCAGCTCATATTATCTATCTTGATATTTTATATCAGGTCTGTCAATCATTATAGTACTGTACAAGGCCATTTCACATCACCCAGATGAGTTCTGAGAAAATGACTTTGTGCTGCTGAGTAATATCATGTTTTTCTTCTATAATGCTCTACATTTTACTGCAATATGAAGGGATTGGTTTTTCTTACTATTTGGTGCCATTATTTGCTTTTTCCATGGACAAAGGCCATACAGATGCCCTTTGCATGTGTAATAAACTCTTTGATGGCAGTGGCAAGCAGGAATAAGTTGGGTTTTTCATGAGCATTGCCTGAGCAATTAAAAAACCAGCTGAAAATGCAAATAGATATTTGTCCTCTTATATTAAAAAGTTTTATTCTCTGCAGAAAAGAGACAAAATTATGAAGCAAATTGCAGTTTTGAAGAGTACAGCACTCTTTTGACTAAAAATCCTTATGTGTCTGTAGGAAGATAGTCTTCATGTTAAGGCCTGTCCTTCCAAAATTAGCCCTGGAGTAAGCTGCTTTTGAGGTGGGGATCTCCAGGCTCTGGGGAAAGGCAGGAAAGCCACTGCCAGAGCTGGGATTGTTTGGAATAAATGTCAAATACCAGTAAGAGACAAGAAAAGGAAAAAAAAAATCTCTTTTGCTGCAGTGACTTTGTAGTCAGGATCCTCATGGTTTGTCTCCCCTTTGCTTGCAGGCAGGTTTGGGCAATAAATAAATGGTACAGCACAGAGAAGGTTTGTGGGGTACTGAGGATGTCCCAGGGTAGTGAGGCCCAAGCAGTGCTCTGCACTCTCATCTGAAGGAAGGGATTTAAAGGCTGTCATTTCAGACTTCATAACATCCCTGCTGGCCAAGGCAAAGTCCTGTGTTTGTTCCACAGTGAAGCAGGTGGCTTTTTATAGTGTCCCTCTCCTGGATCTCAGGCCTGACCACGATTTTCAGGTAAGACATCCTACCTGAAGGTAAGTGGGATGCAGCAGCACCATTAGCTTAGTGTTTCAAAGTTGCTGCTATGCCATAGGTTAAAACCAAAACTGCTGGAAGCCTAGTAGATCCAGGAGATTTTTGACCATCCTCTTTCAGATTGAATTCCTATAACTACCTTTTGCCTCTGCTTTTCTGTGATTCATTTTCTTGGAGCTCAGGAAGCGTGAAGGTATCAAAAGAGCTAAAGCTTTTACATTCTAAAAAGGCAGCACTTCTGTACCATAAAAAAGTTCACTTAACTGTTTATTGATAAGATTTTAGCAGTCTGGCTTGTCACTGGTCTGATTTTTCAAATTATGCACCCAAGATCCCTCCTCTCTCAAACAGGGGAGATAGTTCATTGCCAAGAAATGGTAACACGGAAAGGGAAGAAGAGCACTCCTTGTTATCCCCTCTCATATTTATTTATTTCGGGATCAACTAGATTGTCTTTGTTGTCTTTAACCTGCAAGCCTCTAGTGTGTTGTAGAGCACCTCCAGAGAGAGCAGATACTTAAAACAGAACAGTCACTTAAAGTGATGAACTTTCAGCTGATAAAGAGAAGTGTTACAGCCCTGAGCATCAACTCACAGAAAGCTGAGTACCCCGGGTCAGCTATGGTTGTAGCAAAGAAGTTCTGTGGACTCATCCCTGCACTACACAAAGTATCTGCTAAACCCTGAGCTCCTCAGAACATAAGCAGAGAGCCTCAGAGGCTTTGGGTAATAGTCTCTGGTTTGTTTTTGCTTGTGATGTTGGTCTGCCCTGGCTAGAAAGTCAGTGGATGACACACACACAAGCCTATTGTGTTTCACATTTTTCTCATATTCTTGGTGTCCTGTGTGAGAATGGCAGGAGGGAAGCTGTGTGCAGAGACTTGTTAATATCATCAGATGTTCTCCACAAAGCAGGGAGCAACCTCTCTCTCCACACTAGAGAAGACAGGAATATTGCTTTGTTTGTGAGATGGTGGGGGGTGAAGGAGTGGAGAACAAAAAGCCTCAGCATGATAGCAATCTATGCTTAGGAATAAACATAGAGGGTATTGTACAATGAAGATGAAAAACATCTTAGGGGTAGCTTACTCAAGCCAACAAAACTCCCTCAACATTAAATGATGTATGAGAAACTCAGAACTGAAGCTTGAAGACAGATGTCTTCCCAGTTACACTCCTTCGACTTCGTACAACAATTTCTGTCAGCAGCTACTGCAAAGTCAGTACCATTTCATGAGCTGCCATTGATGTTGTAGGAAATTGCTTCTCTCTTTTTTTTTTTTTTTTGTTTTTTTCTTTGCTGGAGATTTGCCTTTTATTAGCCAAGACCTAGAAGTGACTGATTCTTGGAAGGAAAGAGTGACATTTGAATAGTTGAAGCTGCAGTGACCCACTTCTTGTAATAGCTTGATAAGAAGCTCCGCAATGGGTTGTGCTTCTGAGCAGCTGTATCTTTCAAAAACATTTGCTTCATGGGAATTTTAATCTTATCTCTGCCCCTTTGTATCTAACTAAACATGTGAAAATATAAAGATTTTCCAATGGGTGAGTTTGCAAAACTGAGTTTGTAATGAGTTAAATGGTGCAGAAAGTGAGCCCTGACTGATATTTCAAAATGTGAGAAATGCCGTAATGTCACAGCAAGTAACTCCCCCTTGGAACAGGGCTTAGGGATGGTGGCAGTGTGTGTGTCTGTGGCTTGGCATGTTGCTTTTGCTCAGATTGCTTGCTTATCTCCATCTTCTGCCTCTGTTTTGGAAAAGTTCCTTAGCTGCTGGCACCGCTCTCCGCATTTCCTCCCATCCTCACACCTTTCTCCCCACTCCCTAATTTTCTTCCTTTCTTTCTCTCGTAGTCATTATGGCCTTCCCTGCTTCTTTCAACCCAGAGTAAAGATGAATCTTTAAACCTCTACTGATAGTTTCAAATCAGGTCTTGATTTTTAGATAAAAACTGGGTTCTAGCACTTGCTCTTGTTAAACATGACAAAATAGAGAAATAACGTATTAAATAGTTTATGGGGAAATTAAAAAAGGAAAAGCTAAGTGTATAATATCTTGACTTTCCCAACTTAATTATATTCTTTTTTAGGTCAAATAATGCCTAATAGATCTTCCTAGAGTTAACTTTTTAGTTGGTTAATATTGAGGCTGTTTACGTCAATAAGTTACTGCTCTGTAAAGTAACAAATTTGCAAAAGGTTCAGGACAATGATCTTTTGGCTGTTTTTCAAATCAATAGGAATAAATGAGGCATTTCAACAGTTATTTTTCCACTGAAATTACGTTTCACTCAGGAATAATTTTGTGAAAATAGGCTGCTACAATTAGAAATAACTTAGGTTAGCGATGATCCATTCCACAAAATCTTTCCCCAAAACAGAATGGACAAAAATGTCTCTCCCCAATAAAAATACATCCTCAAAAAAGATCTTTCTGTTTGTGCTTGTTCATTTGAATAGAGAAAAAAAATCAATTTGATGTTAAAGCTTTTCTGTTTGCAAAAAAATTCCACCCTCAACACAATCAAGTTAACTAATGGCAAAGCTATTTTTCTGCCAAGAGGCTGCATCATTAAACTGGGAATTAGACAAATGAGATCCTAATGCGTTTTAATAAAAACAATATATTTCTCCCTTCACTCTAAACCCCTGTAGTCTGGCATATTTTTTGTACTTATGCTACTGGCTATGTGGAGCTCAGTTATAATTGCTCACCTTATAACTCCTTCTGACACTTATACCTCGAGCAGATTGCATTACAAGAATGTAGATGTATTCTGATTGCATGAAATATTTTTTAGTTATTCTAGAAATGTTTTCAGGAGAAATTAAGGTAGCTTTGAATGCCTTTTCAACCACAGAAAATGTGAATCTTTTATGCATTTTATGCATATTATGCATATCTTGCTACTCCTCATTGTTCCATTAAAAACATGTGTTTTGAAAAGAAATGGCAACATGTAGACACAGCATTTATCTAGGCAGCAGTTCTGTTCCTCGGGCATGCTGAGACATACTTATATCCTTTTGTAAGTAAAACTGAATGTTGTGACTTCTATTTCTTTTACTTGCAGCTAATGTTCCAGAAAAGCCCACCATGGATGTGGAGGCAGACCCTTGTCTCCTCCCTGCACTGTTGGTTTAAGCCATTTCCCTGGATTCCACACTCAGGATCCTTCCTGAGAATGCAGTAGCCCAGGACAGCTTGCTTGCCTTTGGGCCCTGAGCTGGGTTTCATGCCTACCAGAGGGAGGCTGTGTAAGACAGGGAAACTGGTGAAAGGGGAGCTCTCTCATCTTGTAAGTCATGTCTAATTTGTGAATCGTGTCTATATGTGAATGCCTTGTACATAAATCTTATACATTTTTTTAGTTTTCCCATCTGCATGAGATGTTCTAAGCCATGCTTGCTAACTCTGTGAAT
This sequence comes from Rhipidura dahli, assembly GCA_013399225.1. NCBI lineage: Eukaryota > Metazoa > Chordata > Aves > Passeriformes > Rhipiduridae > Rhipidura > Rhipidura dahli. The sequence goes on along the minus strand of VXAC01005357.1, from coordinate 578,928 downwards.
TCATGAGCATCATTCCTTTCACCTGTTTGAAATTTCCTCCTATGTGTCTGCTGCTGCTTAAGCAAACCTGTTGTTTGATACCCCTGCTAGATTTCTTGCTTCCCTGTTTCAGTTGGTTTGTTTTTTCCATTTTTCCCTAATATGCAAAGCTCACGTAAACTCCTTGGGATTTGTTTCCTTCTGTAACTTTCCTAGTGTTTCAAGCAGGAAATGAGAAAGCTTTCAAGTAGAAAACAAGTTCACATGTTGGCAGAGCAATCACAGAATCATCGAGGTTGGAAGAGACCTTCACAATCACCTAGTCTAACATGGGCCTTAAACACTGTTCAAGAAATGCTAGTGATTTAATTCCTCTGTGTGGAGTTCTTTTTCCAGTGGGAGAAAGGATTTAAAAAGCTGTTCCTGAGTGTGAAGTGAGTTAGCATTGTGCAGGGGAAGCTTTGGCACTGCTATTTCCCGTTTCTAGTTCATGGTTTTCACCTTCAGGGAGCTTTAAACACAAGAGATCAGACACACTGCAGTTCCTTGTCCTGTGCCTTTCCCTACTGTGCCCACTGCAGGCACTCCTCCAGTGGAATCCTGGCTGCCAGGGCATTTCTCCAGGCTACACTGAGGTGTACAGATGTGGCCTGCTGCTCCCCTCCTCAGCAGTCTTGCTCTTTTCTGGAAATTGCTCTGAGGGAAAACATTGAGAGGGTGCCTGGCAGAACCCCCACGCTTCTCCAGCTGGGAGAACTCAGGTAAAGAAGCCCTGGCTGTGTGTGGAAGATAATGCTCCTCATTACAAGTATGGCCAGAGCTTGGGCCATAAAGGTAAGTAAAGTGCGCCAGTGGAGAGCATGTTTAGTGGATGGATGGGTCCTGGTGTCTGGCTTGGCCATGAAAAGAGGGATGAAATGAATGTGGTGCTGCTCTTTTCAGCATTTGCCTGAGCTTCCCATTTGTTTCATTTTTTATGTTACTCTCTAGGGTGAGAAGAGCAGGCTGAGAAGAACTGGAAGGACAAACAAAATGCTGGTGTTGTCCTTGTAGTCCTTCTGGTGGCACTCACAGATCTGAGTTCATCTGGATTACTGGTAGGGAAGGGAATGTAGGGAGTTCACCAAAGAGAAGTATTTTCCTTTATGCATTTGAAGGCGAACCCCAAAAATCGAATGTGTGCTCAAACCACTGCCTGTCAGAGACTCTGAGCAGAGCCTGGTCAGTGCCCAGGCATCCTGCACAAGTGCAGGCAAAAAGCAAATGCCAATTTTAATCCTTCCCCCTGACTTTACCCCACCCATAGGGGTGGTGACGTCCAAATGCAACCTCAGACTTCAGGTGAGGTTGCCAGAGGGCTGCTCACTCTTTTCTTCCTCATCCAGACAACAAGTGCTGCAGAATTGATCACATCACTGCTAAAAAATAGGTGAGGCTTGTGGTGTGTACTGATGCCCTGGTAGATGTCATTGGGCAGATAAACTTACTCTTCCATTGTGCTTTGCAGTTTCTGTGAATTTTACAACATTTGTTACCTTACTCTCTGAAGCTGCTGAGTTGTATAAAATACAACAACATGCTTTGCCCAGTGAATTGTAGAAATCTCATCTCTTCTTACACCAAGTTGGAGGTGAAGGTCTTGACTTGCTTTGTCTGTCATGCTTCATCTATCACAATAGGAACAACAAAAAAAAAAAGTTTCACGATCTTGATTAAAACGAAATATAAGCATGGAAATTGCCCACTAATTACCATCAATGTCAAGTGATTTTTCTCCTATGCAGTAGTTATATTTGTTTATTACACATGTTTATTGCAGTCTTCTGGCCACTGCTTACGATCGATACCCATTAAGGAAGAGGATGTAGAAAATTCAGGGTCTGACCTGCAAAGCCCAGTCAGAAGTACCATAGTTAAGTTCAGACTGAGAAATATAACAGGGTAGTATTGTGAGTTTTGTTATCCTGTCCTAGGTTCTCGGATACAAAACTCTCTTGGGTGTCTGAAGGCCTTTTATTTTGTGAAATAGTGTAAGTCTATAAAATTGGTATAGTTCTTGGGATAGTGTTGTAATTCCTATTTCACTTGCTGTCCTCTGGTGCAGCTCTGAACATGAATCTCCCTGTTCATTCCTAATGTTTACCTATGGACAGTCTTGCCAGCTCTGTGTTGCTGCATGTCCACTGATCCTTTTTTCTGTAAAAAAAAAAGTTTCATTTTCTGGAGTTGCACAGTTTGATTCTCAGGCTTTGTTCAGAGAGTTCCTGATCTCTTTTAGTTGTGGAGAGGATTTTGAAAACATGACCTCTAAGGGCTCAAAGGCTGAATGAATGAAAGCCAGAGGCATTACTTTTAAATTTTATGCATTCTGATATCTGATGTGGCTTCTCATGGCTTGAAAAAGGCATTACAACCTTAAAGAATCTAACACAGTTCTATTATGATGAAAAGGCAATAATTTTGCTGCTTTAGCAAAAAGGCTTGGCACTCAGGCACCTGAATCTGCATTTTTGGTGCAAAATGGTTTTGTGCTGCCATTGTGGAATGAAACAATTCTGTATCAGTGTGAAAGGGTTTTCTTCTGTGTTCTGCTGATTGCTTTGCACTAGCTGCACTGGCTCTGGGAAATGGTATCTTCACATAGGAGAACTCGATGGGTCTGCCTAAGACTAAGACAAGGAGCCTTCTGTCCTACTTAAGATCTCATGCTGTAATAGCTATGGGGAGGTATATTCCTTTAATTGTTAGTTGTACCTTGATTATATTTTTCTCATTTCAGTAACCCAACAATTTCCATCCCTGTCTCCCAGGAATGCTGCCCAGGAAAACATTCCAGAACAAATGAAATTCTGACCTCAGTCATCAAATTGATGAGCAGCTTTTGTGGCATCTGACTGGCGTGAGCAGAAGTGATTCTGGGTCCTGCATGACTCTTTGGGAGAAGGCTTGATTGGGGAAGAGGTCTTTGTGGGCTTTTATTTTGTTTAGTCACATGTGTAGTGGGGTCAACAGTAGTTCCTGGTAGTTTGATTTGTGCTTCACACCCTTTTCCATGAGATGGATCTTCTGGGACCAGAGTCCAGTTTGTTTAATAAGGTTTTATGTGCCAAGTAGCTCACAGCCTGAGTTGCTTTCATCTGTGACATTCAGAAAAGTTTTACTGGCATCCCCTCAGACTTAGGACTCTGAGCCCTCACTGAATGTAAGTTCCTACTTACTCAGTTGAGAGATGGCTAAAACTGCCCCTCAAGGTTGTAGAAAGAGGGATCATCCAGAAACCATTTTGGCACAGGGGTATAGCAAATAAGTTCTGTTTAAGGACTTCTCACTGGGACACAACTGCACAGCACAGCACCTAAACAGTTTCCAGAGCACAATGTTATACAACAGCCTTGGAGCCCAGGCAAAGCCACCCCTGGGCACTGTGCAGCTCCTGAAGTAGGTGTGCCCTCCAGTTGCTTTGAAATTCCAATTTTTTGTCTCTATAAATCTCTTGGCAATACTTGCAACAAAATGCCTCTGTCAGAGCAATTTATTACTACTACTGACATGATAATACAAGGCAAAAATCATACATTGCTTAGAAATTTGAATTTCTGTTATAAAAATGCCACTGCCGGGGCTGCGCATTGCACAGCACCTGCATTTTCTCATTTTAAGTAGAACGTCATCTTCAGCTCTACTGCTGGCTTTCAGCTCTTCCCCCCCTCGCTAATAATTGGCAAATGATGGGATGTGATTACATGGCCATTTACAGTACTTATTAGCATTTCATTTATAACATTATCATATAAAACTGACTTAATTGCCCTCTGGGTGTAAACATTTAAATTTTGTAAATGGCAGCTCCATTCACTTCTCTGCCACTGAGGAATACAGTATATTACTTCTCAGAAAGGAAAACACAAATTTGTCACGGATGGCTACATCCACTGTATGTGAAGAAGAAAGGGCTTAAAAGATGCTATGGCTCCTTGGGAGTATACACAAGGATAACAACATAATTTGCATTCAGGCATTTGCATATATGGTACAGTAATTTGGCATGGCTCCTTTGGTTTTTATCTCAAAGGAGGGAAGGATTGTCATTTTTCCAGTTATTATCCTAAAAATCACATAGCCTAGCGCTGAAAAAAGCCTTTGTAAAAACATCCATGGCTTTGTCACTGCAGAATTGTTCTCAACAGAGTATTTATTGGTGCTTTGTGAAATCTGCATTTATATATACCAATTGATAGCTTGGCATTCTTTTCTGCTGGGGACTATTCCTGAAGCTGAGCAGAGGTCTGGGGACCTAAAAAGTCTGGGGGCTTTTTCCTTGATGCTTGGTCTGAAATTTCACTGCATTTCTCCTTCTGTTCTTACCTGTCTATGGCCTGTGTGCTTATTCAGCCAAGCTGAGCATATTTTTAGCCATGCATCTTCTTGCAAGGGATTTCTGAACCACTTCAGGGAGCTGTTGCTTTTCACCTCATGGTGCTTTTTAAATGCCCGGTGCCAATCTCTTCCATAACACTCTGCCCTTGCCTCCAAATGTTATTGGCCATTTTCTTCTGAACTCTCTTTGGATACCAGCTCGCTCAAACCAGCCATCAGTGTGCCAGATGCTGCTGTGCCAGGGCTGTCAGCCTGATCCAGAAAGCACTGAAGCCAGAGGAAAGCCTCCGTTGATTTTGGATCAGTACCATAATGAGGAACCAGGGAATCAGATAATGGTCCATAATGTAAAACACTGAAATGTGAGCCTGCATCACAGTGCAAAGATTGAGCTGTTGAAGGGTAAAGGTCTTCCACAGCCATAACCAAGAGGCAACAGCAAGTAGCTAATAAACCTAAAAAAAAAAAAAAAAAAGGGCCCAGAGTAATTTTTGTGGCTGGAGGAGGCTGGAGACATTTGCCAAGCTGGGCTGAGCTCAACTTGGCAGTGGTGGGCTAGGGGCAGTGTAGCTGGCAGTGCTCCCTCTGGGGTCTGGGGTGAGAGGAGAGCTGTAAGGGCTGTGGAGCAGGATGGGCAGACATGGGGCTTCCTGAGGACTGTGAGGGTTTGGTCACAGACTGACACTGTGTGATGACATTTTGCTTTTGTTGGGGTTTGGTGGGAGGCAAAGGGAGAAGAGGTCTGCAGTGCTGGTGGGATCTCAGCAGCTTTGGGAGGGTTGTGACTGTGATGAGGGGGTCAAGGGGGTTTGTCTCTGCTCCTGCAGCCAGCCAGGCTCCACTCCTGCCCTGAGGATGGGCAGGAAAATGCTGTGTCTGAAAAGGCAGGTGATGGGTGCTAGGCCAGTGGTGGTAGCATTCCTGAAAAACAAGGTGCTTTGCTTCTGTGGTGTTGGGGCAAAGGTCACCCCTGTGACTCTCTCAGCAAAAGGCTGTGAAGATGAGAGATGGGAAGAGACTGCCTGCAGGAGAGCAGCCATGAGTGTCCTGCCTTTTTCCTCCCCACAGTGCTGCTATTTCCAGCAGCGCTAACTTGTCTGCCCATGGGTCTGGCATTCAGAGGAGGGGGGCTGACATCTTCCCAAGGGCTTCTGTTCCAGTCTCACCTCTCCATCTGAGCATGCCTCTGCTCTTGCTGTGTAGTTGTATGCCTTTCTCCTGCTTGTGCCAAGCTTGCTTCCAGCACCTTCCTGTTTGGGCGTGATCCTGCTGGCTTCCTCTATTGCCAGAAAGTCACCCTTGAGCTTTCCTGTCCCAAAACTGCTGCCCCACATCCTTTTTCTCTTTTCTCTCAAGTGGCCAGCCCAGCACTTGAGCAGTTGCTTCGTATGCTAAAGTCAGGATGGGGAAGATGAAGAGCAAGGTGATTTAAACCTGCATAAGGAGCTTCTTGGAGTTCACTGCAGTCACATCAGTTGGGGGCAGCATCTGAAGGTGCTCAGTGCTCTGCTTTCCCACCGCCCCTCCGGGCTGGACTGAGGGCAGCAGGAGAGCTCCTGCTCTACAGCTCTATCCATACAGTGCTTTTCAGGTGGCAGTGTGATGAGTTCTTCCTCATCCCACCACCCAGCACCAGGAACAGAGCCTGTTGTGCATGGAAGTGGTCCCTGGTACAGGAGATGCTGCTGGGATGCCCCAGCGTTGTTCCTAAGATGTTGTTTATGGTTACCTGAAACACATTCAAAAAAATGATAAATGACAATTGCAGTGGCCACGTTTCCATGGCTAATTCCTAAGGATGCACTGCCACCTGCCAGCCTTTGAGCGAAACGCATGGGAAAAATGGTGGATTTCATTCCTAATTGTACTGTTTAACTGCCCAAATTGCTGCATGGCCGATAGATCCATTTTAAAAAGGAAAACTGCAATCAAGGATTTACACGTGGATTTATACCCTTGCACTACACATTATGCAAAGGAGCAGAATGCATTTGCAAGATGAAGCACCCTGAGCCCAGCCAAGGCTGGCCATGGTTGTGAATCAGGGCTGAGGGGCATAAGGCAAGGTTTCCCAGAGACCCTCTTGCCCTGCCCTCAGCTGAAGGTTTGAAACATTGTGAGGGGAAGGCACAAATAATGGAGGTGCTGAGGATTTATGCTCCTAGAAGAGATTAAATCTGCTGCGTATTATGGGATTGTTAAATGGGAGCAAAAGGGGTGCGTGGCTGAAACTTGAAGGTGACAAATAATGGAAGGAAAAGAGATATTGATTTAGGGTGGGTGCCCAGGAGTAATGGGATGAAATTTCAAAGGGAAACATGAGTGTTGTGTATTAGGAAATGCTTCCACATACTGAGATCTATCAAGCTGTGAATAATATCTCAGGGGAAGCTTCTTCACCCCAGGCACTTTAAACTGGAATAGAATAAATGATATGAAATTATTATAGAATGAAGTCTTATAGTGGTAAGGGGATGAAACAGACAATCTAATAGGTTTTCATTTCCTCTCTGAGCTGACTCTCCATTGTCTTTCATTATGCAGCACAAGCTGTTCAAGCTTGCAAATCCAGCAGAACACTACCACTGCTATGCACGCAGATGTCCGTCGTACAACACCTGGCAAAGGATGCATGGAGCACAACTTCACCTTGAACCTGCTGCAAGGCAATGTAAATTGCATTTCTGATCTCTCAGCTTCTTAGTCCTGGCTTGGATTTAGCTTTTCTTTAGCACTGTGTAGGGTCCATTACCATGAAGAATCTCATACATGCTTTGTTCAGTGTATTTCTTAGATAAAAATACTTGTGCAATTTGAAGCAGTACACTGCCTTAAGACCTGATTGAGTCAAAACCAATTTAGCAAGTACAATCCAGTTACCTCCTCCTAAAGTGACATTGTCTTCTCTTGGTGAGGTTGTGTGGGAGGTAAAAATTCAGAATTGCCTCTGGAAATTAAACAAACCTTCTGCCTCCCTTTTAAACTTTGAATGCTCTTCTCTGGGATGGCATTGGGATAAAAGTAACAGTCTTGTGTTTGTGACTGAATGAACATTCTTGTGTCATTCTTAACAGAGACCTTGTGAGAAATGGCAAACAAATTAAAGAAATGGTTATTTGTGAGAGTATGTCTTTTTGCATATGAAGGTTAATATTAGTGAAAATGATGGAAACACACAGTTGGAAAAACATATTGAGAGCAGAATCAAACCCTGATTTTTATCACCTGGTTAAGTGGGCTCACTCCAAAAATATTGACTACAAAGTCTTTCTTCTTCTTCTTTTTTCTTTTATTCTGTAATAGAGTTTTAAAAGAATCTCTCTAACTTTTGCCAAAAGCAGTCTGAGTTCATTCACACCCATTTACGAATGCTTTCCATAAAGGCACCACACCAGCTGACTGTGGCCTTACAAGCCTCATGCATTAGCTGCCATCATAACATTGTGAGTTCAACTGTCCTCTTCCCTTGTGAAACTGACTATATTTTTTTTCTTTTTCTTCACTTTGGGAATCATTTTAAAACAAGCTGCACTTACAGATACTAAGAGAAGTCTCAGTTTAAGGAAGCAATTACCATATGGTTGAAACTAGGCATATACTGAGCCCTATTTACCTTAAATTCATATTAAGAACATGTGCTTGTTTCCAAAAAGCAGTCCTTGTCTGTCACTGAGCTTTTGGGAACTGAGTTGATGGATTTGTTCTTGGAAAATGCAAAGTTTAATCCATACTGAATATAGGAAGAAAAATGTTTACTATTACCTACAGAGTGATGGCTACCTCACTCTGAAGATCAAAGTTGGCTGACTGCACATGGTAGCAGCTGAACTGCTGCTTCATCTCTGGTAAGAGCAGCAAAATTTTCGGAGCCTCAGCTCTTGGTCCTCTGGCTGGACTAGAGGTTGTCATGTGATGGTGTCCAGTCTGGCTTTCCTCAAACACAGCTTAGAGATCTCACATGCATTGTGGAGTCCCTGCTGCAGATAGATTAAAACCCAGCTGTGAAAGTCAGAAGGACACCAATCCCCAGCATTCTGTGTGTGGCAGCTCACACCTCTCCTTGCAGTTCAGACATGATAAGTGACCAAACCAGAGGAAGTTTTAGGGTACAACAATGCAAGTGTAGTTCTCTGAACCACTGGGTCACCCGGCATAGTGTTATGGCAGAGCACATAAAAATATAAGCTGGGCCGGAGCTGTGATTCCTAGAAATCTCCTTTAGAAGCTGATTTGACATTGGGGCAGCTGGAAAATGAGGTGGTTCTTGCTGTAAAACCAGTTTCTATCAGCCTTCTTTCAGGACAGGGGCACTGGATGAGGAGTGCTTTGGCAGGGAAAGGTGAAGTTAGTGCCTTGTGGACAAGGGACAAAGGTGCTGGGAAGTGTGTGGGGTGGAGGAGTTGGGTGAGAAGAAAAGCAGCTGTAGGGGTTGGATGACATACTAGAAGAAAGAATAAATCAAATGGACTGTATTTTCTTCTTTGTTTTGCCTTCTGGATGGAGTGTGCTGTGAGTGGGGACACTGGGATAATTGATTGGTTCTTTATAGGGTATTTTTTAGGACTTCTGACTTGGTTATGCCACTGACAACTTACACAGGAGGTTGTTTGATTTGTATTATCTGCAGGACAGGAATAAAATGAATACCCACCTCATTAATCCCTTTCAAAATTTTGTGTGGGTGGGCTAAACAAACTTCTATGGTTTTAGTTCCTAATAAACAAGGAAATAATTATGAATAGTTTATCAGCTTTACTTTGGTTAATCACCTCTATTGTTTCACTTCTATTGTGTTGTCTGCAAGAATAAATTAAGCTAAATCAGTCCTTTTTAACAACATTTTTGTTTAGAGTTTCCATACCAGCTCCATAAAACTCTTTACATTTCCAGGTTCCCAGATGGATGGTCCAACATCTCTTGTGCTTGCCTAAATGTAGAGTAAAAAGGAAACCCTAGTTCTCTTAGATCTACCCTCTGGGACTAATTATACTCATTTGACTAGAGTAGCAGTTAGATCTGAATTATAGTCATGAATAAGTTAGATCTTAATTAAAGTCATGTTTGGGTGCAAAAGGCAATGTCAAACATGCAAAGAAGCTGCTTTGTAATATGCGGAAATTAGTGTTAATAATAATTTGTGTATGAGATTTGGATTTCAATTTATTCTTCATATTGCTCTCTCTGGCACTTTAGCCATTTAATAGTGGATCCTGCTCCCTTTTCCATGTTTCAGTACTCTCAAAGTAATAGAAGGTAAAATATTACTAAGCCAAAAAATAAAATGACCCACTCAATTCACATCAATATTTAAGGAGCTCTGTAATTGTCAAGACCTTATCAGGTGTTTGACAATGTCTCACTTCTATTTGGAATATGTTGAAAAATTAATGATATTACGGTGTAATGTAAAGTCTTTCTTCTGAAGACTTTCAGAGTTTCCCAGGAGGAGAGCTTAATCTCATTTTTTTCCCTGTTCTGATCTGTGCTCATCTCTCCCATAAAATTGCCAATAACACATAAATTAAACTGTAAGAGGGTAGGTTTAGATTAGATAACAGAAAAAAATTTCTTTATTGTGAGTGTAGAGAAACAGCTTGCACAGAGTAGTTGTGGATGTCCCATCCCTGGAAGTGTTCCAGGCCAGGTTGGATGGGGCTTTGATCAAGGAAGGGAAGGGACAGGGTCCCTGACATGTCAGGGGGTTGGAACTAGATGAGCTTCAAGGTCTCTTGCAACCCAAACCATTCCATGGCATGTACTACATAAATAATAATTCAGCACTCTTCAAAACACTGCTGCACTTGGGCAGCCATAAACACTTGCTTTGCTTTGGATGAGGATTAAAGCTTCTTAGGGGAACACCTACTCCACACAGCAGATAAAGACAACTCAAAGGCATGGAGAACTTGTGTAAGGCCAGTTAACACTGGGCAGAAAGATCAACATGTAAATGCCATCTGGATTAGGCATGCCTACATGGATAACCAAAACACTCCAGTAAAGCAGTGGCTGTGGCTGGTATGAGTCTTTGTGATCTGCTCCTCTTGCTGAATGGTGATCCAGGTCTTGTAAAGAGAAGTCACCTGCTTAGTGTGAGCAGGTAGCCTGAGCCACAGTGTGAAAGCTCAGCAGACTTCTTATCACGTGTTTTCTGCCAAATTCTGCATCTGAATATGTTTGGTGACAAAGGATCCCCTGCATTTTTGTGACCATCCTGTCATTCTTCTTTATTTCTGAAGAAAACTTTGAGAAAGTACAAGTACTTACTTTCTTTTGATATTCTCTAAGGAACATGTTGTTTCTTGGAAGAAGATGCTATCTTTTAATCCCAAGCAACTTCTTTTTTGACACTTTGATATATTTATGTAGAAAAATAAGGAGGACTTGAAGAGATAGGAAACTTAAAATAGGATAAGCCTTTCTGGCACCATCCTGAAAGAATTATTTTTGCCTTGTGATAATTTTTTTCCCCATTAGATGCACTACAGATATATTTATAAATATATATATAATCTGAGAACAATGCAGGCAAGCATGATAGTCTTGTATTTGTTTCACTGCTGTGGTCAATGAGTCTGGCTTTCCACTGAATATCATTAAAGAGCCTGGGTTTGTCCCTCATTGTCCAGTGGGTGTGGATGTCTGGAGATCATCTTGGAAGATGGATCTGGTGCATAAAGTTGCACTTGGAAGGAGGTCAGATCATGGTGCATATTTAATTCTGCAGCCATGGTATCACTGACAACATTGTGCTTGTGGATACTGCAATTCTCTCTCTGTACTTCTCTCTCCACTTTTAATGGTCATTTGAAACCACTCAGTGGCCAAAATACCCAGGGCAAGGATGTCGAAGGCGATCTGGTTTTGGGGGGGGTGTTTGCCTTATAGGACACACAAATAGGGAAAATCTGGATGGGTTTGAATAGCAGCAAGGAACATTTAGACTAAATACTGAGACAAGATTTCTAGCACTTCAGCACTGGAATTGTCTATCCATAGGCCATCTCAATTTCTGCTTCCTAGAGAATGTAGGAACAAATAAATAAAGAATGGTTTTGGTTAACTTGATCTGTATTTGGCTAGAAGATAGATTGGTGGGTTTCCTGAGGTCTTGATGCTTCGTTTAATTGTTCAAGTAAATTGCCCACAAGATACCAATGCTAGCTCTTTACAGAGGTTTGGATTTAAGATGCAAAATATCTTGAGGAAATAGTAGACATTTTAGGACTTGATCAAATGGATGGTAATGAAAAATAAAAGTACATAAAGTAAAGAAATATTTAAAGGTATAATATTAGCCTGTCGTTCTACCATTTATTGTTATTTCAGAGATTAAGATAACTTGGTAAAGTGAAGGACAGTATAATGAATTTATACAATTTTTTTTTGCATTTTTAAAAAAATTTACAAAACTCACTCTTTTGGACACTATTACTGAGGTTTTGTATTTGACTGCAGAGGGTTCCACTCAGGTTAATGTCTACGGTTGCACTAGCTGGGATGAAGTGTAATATTAAAGATTTGAGCCCTTCTGCTTCAAGACATTAACTAGACTTAAGCACCTTGGTTTTGGAAGAAACATCCTCTATGGGAACATTACTGCATGACTGTCTATGAGGATCTGAAACACCTGCTGTTGGTACCTGTCAGGGACAAGATACGAGCATAACAGACTCATTGTGTGGTTCAGCCCAGCAATTAATTCCCTTTGTAGGAATCCAGTAAATCACAGAGCAGAGCAAAGCCCTGCCACTTCTCTTTTGTCTTAGGCATTGCTTCTTTTCTTCGAGGAGAAAAGTAATTATTGCAACTGGAGAACATGAATTACAAATACAGGTAATGTTCCTGTAAGTGAGTCTGAGAACAATTCAAATATATAAAAATCTCCATAATTTAGAAGTTAATTACAGGGTATGGGTGCTCTAAGATGCAAAAGAAGTCCTGAGTGTCTTGCATGGATGCATTGTGCCACAAGGGAAGTGCAGCTGGCCCTCTTCCTTGGCCTTGTGTGTGATGATGTTTACATGAGTTATTCACATTTGTTTCATATCCTCTATGTGCACTTATTTGTGGATTACCAACAGTCAGCATCAGTAATATTTTTACTTTTGTTTCGCTAGATATATCCATGCCTGTTTCAAGGTGCTTTATTCCTGTTGGCAAAGGCAGAATCTCTGTAACTCCCATTCATGTGAATAAACCCAAAACAAAACTCAGGGGCTGATATAATTAGAACACATTTATGCTTGTTTTCCAGCCTTGGTCTGCTGAACAGCAATTACTTTGAAAGATAGTTCATGTGCCTATTTTTTATTTCTTTTTCTTTTTTTCTTTTTTTTCCCCAGTGTTCCTTTTATTCAGCCATGGGCTTGCAGTGGAAAGATGGACGAAGCAGAGAGGTACATGTTTTGCATACTTCTCAGTGAAATGAAAAAGAATACTGTGCACCAGATACAATAATCTGCAAATTTACAAAGAAACCTGCAAAGAGTAAGGGCCTTGGATGGAAAAAAATTATTTTTGAATGAAGATTAGAAATAATGGGCATACATTTCCCCAAATGAATTTGAGATTGGATATTACATAACCTCATATGTAGTACAAACTAATGCTGCTTTAAGAAATCATGGGCTTCTATCACTGACAATCTTTAAAACAAGTTAGACTAACTGGTTGGGAAATGCTTAGGAGTACTTGAAGCTGCTCTGTGAGAAGCAATGGACAAGGTTGCCTCTCCACATCTCCTTTAGTCTTCATTAGTTGATGTACACCTTTTTTTGGTTGTGTTTCAACCATATAGGTACAAAACTCTTCAAAATGTAGTTACACAGCCCCCACTCAGATGGAAGCAGTCTAAGTATATGCCACCAAGATAAAGTTGCTCCTGTGGAAATGCCAGTCCTTACCATGCATTTTCAAACAGCAGAAGGGATGATTCTTAACTTAATTACAACAAATTAAGAATTTGTTAAAAGAATTACAGTTCTTTACTTAATTACAACAGCATTGACAACAGGGTTCACACACAAATGAGTCTACTGCATGCCATCTGCTCCACTGGTGAAGGTATAAATGCTTTGCACTGGGACAGAGCTTTCATCTGAGGATTTCAAAGTACTTTACGAAGTGTAAATATAAAATGACATAATCTTAATTGAAGAGTTAGATGAGCAGGATTGCCACCTTCCTTAATTGCGTGCTGATATCATAGCCTGGCATCTTCATCCTAAGGAAGGATTAGGAACATGAACAAAGGTGGTTTTGCTTAACTCTTCTGGGGGTATTTGGAGGTGAAATTGTTCTGTTGTGCCACAGGCCACATACAGCTGTGTGTTTATAAGCACAGGTTTATTTTACCAACAGAAATTCTTTACGCAGTGGCTACAGGCCCTCTCCTGTGCAGCATGCTTTCTACCAACACAGGGGTAGCGTGCTTGTCAACAGACACGTGTGCATCTCCTCCCTGCTGCAAATATTTTTATAAATAATTTGCTGGCCTTTATGCTGTACATTTAGGATCCTAATTGGGAGAGAAGTTACCATTTTACCAGGCAGTGAATAAACACGTAACAGAGACGTCATGACGGAACGTGTGTCAGTGATGAACTCGCATCTGCTCCAGCTCCTTTGCAATACCTCTCTAAGCCAAAGTGCATGAAAAATATCAGAGTGCAGCATGGAGGCTAAATAAATCTGTATTTGGACCCTAACAATGCCCTCCAAAACTTCCTTTCAGCAAGTCATTTCTCTTCCTTCTCTCATTTTTTAAATCCACTCCGCAGATGAGATAAGAGGATTCTTTTTGCCCTTTAAATTATGGTAGTTACAAGTAATCCTTGCCATCTCTGTATTTAGGAGGCTTTTTTTTTGTCTTTATTTTCTTTTTTCCCACCCAAGGAAAACAACTATTTCATGCTCATGGAAAAAACAGAGATTAGCTGCACCAGAACACAAAATATGATTTAACCTGAGGCAAAGCATGGCTGAACAGCAGCAATACAAACTTCCCCTCAACTCTGATGCCAAATATCTCCAACACTAAACCTTTGCAGGCCATTAACCAGAAGCAAAGTGTCCTTTATCAAGTTTTCTTTTTTATTAAGATCAGTAAACATAGCTGAACATCTGATAGCAAATAACTTCCCTTCACCCTTCTACAGATAAAGGAAGTATCTGAAGGGCAGCAGGTACTTGCTCTCATAAGAAATAATTTAGAGATGGTTTAGCCAGCAGCTGCACTTGTGATCAGACAGGTCAGTGACATTAATATGGTTTCAATGCATACTTAAAGACTCTCTGACCTACATGCAAGTATTTTCTGGACATGCACATTCTTCTTCTAGCTGGCATCTTTTATTTGATTTGAGTAGCCCACACCTTTCTCTGCAGACAAAGGTGTTACCTCCCCCATTTCTCAACCATGGAGAGGATTTGGAAGCTGCTTGGATGAGTTAATTTTTGGTGGATTTTAACTGGGAAGCACCAGTTCAGTTGTCTAGAAGCTAGGCACAAACTTAAGTTGCATTCATCAAATACAAGAATCTGTTTTTTAAAAGAGAATGCCCTGGGAGAGAGATGCCATTCAGAGAAAGGCAATAATAATGGCAGCGTGTGCTCTTGTACCACTAGAATAGGCAGAGGCACCTGGGGACACAGGAGAGAGGTCAAATCACATTTGCCTGGTTTAGCTCAGAGGCTATAGGGCAGTCTGGAAGAAAGACCCCTGTTGCAGCAGTGCTGCTTTGTAAGGATGCAAGAGAAATATGAGCAGGAATTAGGCTCTTCACCAGGACAACCTTGTCAGAGCCTGTGCTCTGCATTAAACAGAGATAAGCTGCTGAGACATCTCCAGCAAGTGTTGATTACTAAGCTTTGTAGGCAGGGCCATAGAGCTGTTTTCTTGGGTGATTTTCTTATTAAACAGGCAATAAGGCTGTTGTGATTTGTTAAAAATTTGAAAGAGGAGAAATTTTTTAACTTAAGAGGCTTACTGGCCTTCCTCGGGAGAATGGTATTTTGACTGTGGTGGGAGAAATCTGGTTTGTCTTGAGCTTGTAGGATGTTGGGGAGGATAAAGGAGCTTGTCAACCTCTGTGACTAATCAGCAGCATGGTAAGTGACCACCCTTCTCCAAGTGTTTGGGGATGCATGTGCTTCAGATGAAATGGGAACTTTTCCTCAAAATGTTTCTGAACTATGTCATTATCCATGTTTTTCCAGGGTCTTTTGCTGGAGCAGGGACAGTGTGGCTCTGCTAGGGGATTGCTAGAGGTTTTGAATTTGAACAAGGACTTTTGAAGCTGTCTCATTGTCCCAAAAGGCAACATCTGCATGTTGAGAATAAATCAGAAAAAGCAGTATGGGCATTTTGTTTGCCTTTCAGGACTTGTAGGTAGGAGGATTTTTGACTTGGCCTGGCCGTTGACTTGCTAATAATGAAAACAAGAAGTGGCCAGCATAATAGTAACGGAGTGCAGAAGTGTTGATTTCTGGTTTATGACAAATCTAAGAGGGAGAACAGGTGGTCTCAGACTCACTCATTCAGAAGAAAAATGGAGACAAGCTGGGAGAACTTGAAAAATAATAATGGGAATATGAGAGACATCTTCAATGGTATGCAGTAAAAGATTAAGGGAAGAAAAACACTTTCTTAGTTTTTGTTGTTTGACTCCAGGAGGAGTATAACTTATTGTTTATTTATAGGACTGTTGATAAAGACATGGCTGAAAATGACAAGACACTGGTTTCATCCCCAAGAAAGAAAGGATTAAATCATTACTGTCATTCACATCTCAGCAAAAACAGAATTGTTCTTCTGATGCCCACTCAGGGGAAGTTGGTGGTCAGAAGGACAGGGGATTGTGTTCCCCTGTTAGTCTGAAACATGTAATGAGATTTCACTGCAAAATAGCCATGGAAATGTTGATTCTAAAGTACGTGGTACACTGTGGAAAGAGCAAGTGGGAAATGATAAATGAGCAACATCGATCAAACACCAGCATGTGCTGTGATTGCCAAGGGCTTAGACAGATTTCTTTAATCCTTAGGGATTCTTCTCCCTAAGAATCACATAAGAGACTTCTCTGTTGGGCAAAAGTAATACTGCAGAAATCTGTGAAGTGTTCATTAAGTACAGTAGGAGAAGGAACTTTGTAAGTGACTGAGTGTCACTTTGATGGATAGACTACAGTAGGTTCTACTCAATAAATCCTCACGATCTCTGTGTGCATTGTCATTCAAAAGGAATTATTATTCCTAACTAAATAGCCACTGAAAGTCTAAAAGGTCTGTGTGTTATGCACTGTCATGTCCTGAGTTACTGGGCTGTGTAACACAAGTCAGTGTGGAGACAAGAGAATCAGAATGCTCTTGGACCCTCACAGGGATGGGTCAGAGGGAAGTGCCCTCCCTGTGTGTGGAGTCCAGAGGCAGCTGGATGGCTGTGACTTGTGTCTCTAGGACTTCTTAAGGTCTAGACACTAGCTTCTAGACCAATGTACAGTCATTCTAGTGTGTGTGTAGGGAAGAGGGAAAAAAATAGAAAGAAATCACATTTTTTGTAAAAGTGGATTGAAAATGCTATGGGATTAAAGCAGAGCCCAGTTCAAATTTGTAAAATTCCCTTGACTTTCACCATATTAAAGCTTGGGCACAATTTCAAGACTGAAGAACTGCTGGGGAGTTCTTTAGCAGGTGAGAAAGGGTGGGAGGATAACAAGGCAAATGTGTAAGTGGAACTGAACTTCTTTAGACGGGTGATGTCTGAGAACAAAGCTAACTTTGTTCAGTTTTTGACCAAGTTATTGGGAGTCATATATGAACTCATTTAAACTTCAGCATTAGATTCCATGCCTCATCTGTGCCCACGGACGTGATGAGGATAGAAAGAGGCTTACTCATTATCTAATTGCATTTGTTGGACCACGGGTGGAAAGCAAGCATGACAGATGTGGGTGCAATATTCCAGGGCCAGAACGGGGCATTTGTTGATCATGTCATTGTATAATGTCACATCACATAAAAAGCACACAGTATTGAAAAATATAGCCACATAATTTCCTGGAATCAGTACTAATTAAAAAGCAAATTGGAGTGGGAAGCAGCTGAGGAATATCCAGCTATTTCTATTATCATAATTTTTTGCAGTAAAGGACAGATGAGTAAATGCTGTGTCTGAATTGGTGAACATTAACTGTACAATTTCAAGGCTGCTGAGAATATTTAATTTGCCTTTTTTAAATAAAATGTGTTTATTCATGTTCCTGCTATTTAGTACACAATGGCCTTAATAAATACAATACAACAATAGGGCTGCTGGATTGGGTCCAAATAAACCCTACAATGACCAGGACCTATAATGAGAATATCAGAGTTTGACATTTTAGTTCATTGATTTGTCCTCCTTGCTATTCTTTTCCAACATCTATAGGCAGTGCTCCTGAAAAATGCCCACATTTAGAATGTCATCAGCACCAGGTGGGGAAGGAGAACTCTTGGCTGTGAGGAGGTTGGGTTCCTGTCTCCAGTGCTGGCACGTGGTACAAGAGGTTTGTGGAGGGGTGCAATGGAAGCCCTGGGTGACAAGTAATGAGCAGGCATTGTGGAATGTGTCTGCTCTGAAATGTGTGCTTTTCTGACATCACCCTTTGCTTCAGTTGATGCTAAAATTGTGTGGAAAAGTATTATCCACCTCTTAGTATTTCCTATCCTTGCTGAGGTGAGCAGTGATGGAGAGTATACACCACAATAGCTGTTTATCCTGGATCTTTGTGGCTCTGCAGAACTAGATATGTTGTCTTCCTTAATCTGCTTCCCTTTATTTTTAGGCCGTGACTATGAAAAAGCTAGCGGTTTGCTGGAGTCAATTTTCACAAAAAGCCAGTGACGGAGTTAGAATTTCTGCCAATCTTCTTAACTTGCACTGAAAGCCTCCTGTTTCTCAGGTTGTGAGAGCACAACACTGAGAAAAAAAAATGGCAGCCATCAAAACTTGCTCAGAACAGAAATATTCTGCTAGCTCTTGTGACTCCTTGTTGCACACACAAATTCCCAGATTTAGAAGGCATGACTTGGGCATAGTCATATACTTAGTCAATCTAACCCCCTCCTTTCCCCCTCAGTCCCTTGTCCTTGACTTTGTGCAAAGTATTTTTCTATTGGTGGTTCTCTTGGCATGGTTCTTCCCCTGGGACTGCTGCTTGTTTCTCCTTATTGCTGAAGAGGTGTAGGACTGGCTTCTTCATGAAGAAGGTCCTTCTGCCGAGATTTAACCTGCAGGTGGGACACATTGGAAGAGGAATGTGGCCCTGCAATTTTGGTAGCTTTATCCTTAAAGAGTGTGAGGAAGGATCAAGATTTCTTTACTGAAAATTTCTTCTATTCATAGCCCTCTTCAGAAGGACAGCATTATGCTGGCTCTATGGCAATGGAAAATTTGTTCGAGGAAAGCAAGATTCTCATAGGTCCAAAGGTATTTTCTTGCCTTACTCAGGATTTGTGTATGGTGTGAACTGTAAGCAAAGGATGGTGCTGCCATGGCCCTAACATGCCCTGTGTTTAGGGCAGGATTGGCAGGCAGTAGGTGCTGAGGGGCAGAAAACAGGAGCCCATGTATGAGAAGTAACAGCTCCTCAGAAGGATGTGACGTAGTGAGGTCAGGTTTTGCCTTCTCTTACAGAACCTGTACTGAATTCTCTGTGGGTTGACGAGCGTGGTTGGTGTTGGGAATTGGCCTTGGCTAGCTGTGAGGCTGCAGTGACTCTTGTGGACAGTGATTTAGACTTTAATAGCAGCACAAGGCACTGGGCTCTGTGCTGTGAGGGTTCCTGCACAGTGCACGTGCTGGTCTTGGAACAGCTCGCTTGGTAACTCAGGACTTGCTTCTCAAGTTGCTCTGGCTTCTGCAAGAATTTGCCTGCAGTGTGCACAGGCTTCATGCTCAAAACATAAAAAATTGGCTGTCGTTTTACCTGATTCCAATTGTTTTGGGTGCTGTGGAAATGAGATGCTTAGAAATAAATAAGCTGGCCATTAACAGTGTTTTTTATTTGGTTTTAATGGCTTGCACTAATTAACTGGGTGCTGTCTAGTTTCACTTGAGTGGGAGTGACACGAGCACAAAGATTACAGGTTGGCATTTACATTAGTCTGTTTCATTAAACAGGAAAAGATTCCGTTTAGCAAGAGACACCTCCAAGGAAAACAATGCCAGAGGGAACAAAACTATTTCTGTGCTTGAAGAGAGCAGGGCTTCAATACAGTAGTCTAATTAAGATGGTTATCTGCTGGTAAACAAACATAGCTGACTCTTGTACAGTGGACGGGGGAATTTAAAGAGAAAAATTATCGATTGAGTCTGGAAAAAGAGTTGCAGCTCCACAATGCACTGGATAAATACATATGCTTTCTCTGTCTCGTTCTTTCACATTGAACAGATCTGATGGTGTTGGGGAAACAGTTTTTTTCTAATTTGTGGTCTTCTTTTTTTTTTTTCCATCGGGTTTTTCTATGTAAGACTTCTCAGGGATGGATTGGCAACATGGGTCAACCGATTCCGCTCATCAGTGAATCCCTTTGTTTAATTTCTTATCCTTGGTTTCTGTCAGCTCTGAAAACACACTGTTGGTGCCACTTTGGTTGAAATTCCTCTGCAAATCCCTGTTGTATGAGTTAAGACTTGTGCAGATGGTGGCAGTGCTGATCAAAATGACACTAAAGGGTTGCTTTCTCTTTTCTAAAGCCAAGCAAGTGCATTTTAAACAAGAAACGGGCAACTATTATGATTTTGGTGGCTTTTATCACTGCTCTGTAAAAAGGTATAAAAGCCCTCTGGCTGTCTCTTCCACTTTTCTAATTTGAAAAAATAAGAAACAAAACATCCCCAGAAACTGGTGGTATAGCAGTTATCTCTCCTCAAAATCTTTTAGGAACCATAACTTTATGAAGGGGCAGATGCTTTAGTTTTGATGTGAAACCCTATTTGGCCCAAAGGCACTCAGGAGTGTGAGGGCTGGGGAGGCTTCACTGAGGGCGGCCCAAGACTGAAAGAGCCGCATCCAGATAGCCCCGAGGATGGGCTGGACAAGGATGTTGCAGAGGGCACCTATTGGAACCAGCCTGGTGCCATGCCCTGGGAAACTGTCCCTGGTGGCTTTACTTCATTTGGTTAAGTTCATTGCCTGTTCTATTGTAAATGAACAAAACACTGCTGTTGTCTTTTTCTCATTTTTGGAATAAACTGAAGTTATATCTGCATCATTCATGTAGAGGTGTCCAAGCTGCATCCAAACAAGGTGAGGTAGACTACAAAGAAAGAGAGCAGCGGGGTATAAAACAAAAAAGCTTTGTTTAGTCAGGTCTTCCTCTACACATAATTTTATTGACTTGCAAGTTATGGACTAAATCATATATGAAAGCTGTGGGAAATACCTCTGGTTGGTGAACACAGGCAAAGCAGGGAATTGGGTTATGCTCAAGTCATGAATTGGGTAACAAGAACCACCCTCTCTTTCTACTGCTCTGGTTTCCATAAGTGTCTCATAATGATAACTCAGACCTGAAGCTTAGTCAATGGGAGGTGTCAGATAACGCTGAAGGGTATTCCTCAGAAAGTCTCAACACTTTGGAGGAAACATCCAGCCAAGGGATGGGAAAGCCATGTTGTTCCATTGACAGCTCACAGGCCATAAATAACAGTTAGTTGAAGAGCTAGAAGCACTGACTAGCCCACAGACAGAATCCATATGTTGAAATATGTTTGCATTAATTTTTCACTGAAGGGCTTTGAATAATGAGGAGATTAGTAAAAATCAAAGTCCTTTGTGGATAATTTATGAACAGGAACAAAACAAGGTAAGTTATGAACTGCAAAGAGTTCTCCTAGTTGTAGTCACTGGCTCGTGGAATTCAATCAATGCCTAATAATTTAGATCTTTTAAAAAATGTAATTTAAATGAATACAGTGAATCTGGCAGAGTGGACAAGTTCAAAGAGACCAGATGGTTAAAGAAATGCTATGAAATAGCTGGACAGAGGGATCTAGCTGGTGTCTGAATAGTGCTCTTTGATGGTGCCTTTTTGTGTACCTGGTATCTCTTTTCTGCAGAGGCTTTTGGACAATACCCAGTGAGCATAAAGGATTGCCATGAGGACAGGAACTGTCCATAGTTTTGGCTAGGCTGGCAGATCAGACTATGAGCAAAAGATACAGACAGAAATTTCATCACATCTCACAGAGAAAGCTGAAGTGTCAAAAGTTTAAAAACAGCTGTTTAAAAACCTGTCTGAGAATTGGCAGTGGGGAGGGAATAGAGAACTGCCAGCTAAAAAGGGCTTAAAAGATGTGATTTGAGCATACTTGTTAAATGTGTTTTTCCCCAAAGCAGCCATCCTGGTGGATTGGAGAAAGGCAACTTGCAAAACTGTGTCCCTTGGTATGCACAAGAAGGGAGGAATAACTGTTCTGAGTTTTTTCCAGAGCCTACCCTAGCAGCTTTTGTCCCTCCCTCCTGCTTCAGCTCAGGCTTCACATCTTAGTGCATGTGCCAAGCAATCTGCCAGCCTCACATTGACTCTCCCTCCACTTGTCACGAGCACTGACCTCCAGCACTTCCATTAACAAAACTTTTCCTGCAGCTAAGATCATTAGATTACTTTAAGCATGAAGTGGCTGAAAAACATTGCAGAGCACAGGGTGATTGGTAAGAGTGTTACGGAAGCAGAGAACATCCACTCTGAGTTCCTAAGAGCTGGAGTTTGTAAAGGGCTTACAAACCTGCTCTTGTTAAGGATTCTTTCAGCATTTTCTCAGCAGACATGAAGTCATTTCTAAAGCACTGCAATCTGCTACATGAAGGCAATGAGTGATTTTCGAATGCTACTTGAAAATCTTGTGTGAATCTCTTTCCTAGCTTTCCAGGCTTCACCACACAGAGCATTTGTTGAAGTTTCTTTTCTTCTCTTCTCATTTCATGGCTCTCCAGTCTGACTTACCCTTCCCAAATCAAGCTGTGCCATACACAGGATCTCCTGCTGGAATATGCAAGGCATGGCATACATGTCAGGTAGGAAACACATGCCTCTGTACAGATGATGCAACACTGCTTTCAAATCAAGTTTGTAGGATTTCTTGCAAACAGTATCTTCAGGCATTTTGTATTATAAAGTATTATTTGCTTGATAATAGTTTAAAATTGATCTGAATATTTCCTAGCCCTCTTTTGATCAAATGGCAAACATTCAGTGCTACAGGCCTTGAAACCTTCTGCTTTTCTTTGAAGTATGGAGGGGGCAGAAAAGCCCATTTTTCTTTAGATGCCAGGTGTGCAGTCCCTGCCTCTCAGTCCATGTCCTGGGTAGAGCTGCATCACGAGTTCACTCTCTAATAGCACATGTAGGGGAAGCACAGCAATCTGATGGCATTAGGGGAGAGCTCAGACAGTTTAATGTGGTCCTGGCATTAGCAGGAGGTCAGAACTGCGTGCTGGTCACAGACTGGTAACGCTGTTTCAACTAGAGAAGGGATAGAACAAAAGGACTACCTCTGAAAAGAAAATCAAAAGTTTCTTCAACCTTGGTTTAAGCAATAGCATGTAACTCCATCATTTCTAAGCCTTATCGGAAATGCTGAGAAAATACATATTTAGAAGGAGTGGGCAATCACTTTTTTGCTTAGGAAAAAGCATATTGTACACATTGATTCTCTTTTGTGTTCTCTTGGGACTTCCCCTTTTACCCATTGCCAGAAGTTGAGGCTCCCACTCTAACCCTTTATTGAGAGTGAAGTGCCACCCCACTGTTCTGATTTGTCTTATCACTCATGGCAGAGGCTAACAGCTCAGGTAATGTCCTGTGGCATGGTGACCTTTTGTGGCCACAGTTCTGCTCTAAAGCAATCCCACAGGACTGGAGCACCCAGTGCTTTCTGCCCCTGGAGGGCAACTCTGTCCAGAAGGGTCACAAATTTCCTGTAATATTTTGCAGCCTGTGTATGTGCCTCTTTGGGGAAATAATCATTCTTCCTCAAGCTTCCAGGAGAGTTATACATACATAAAAGGAAGAGAGAATACTAGAAACATACAGGGCCTCCTTTAATATCTCACTAAGCATACTGTGCACTTTCATGTCTGCTGTGCTCCAGGCTGTATTGCTCTGGCACTGTGATGAAAAGCAGTTTCTTTGATTCACCCTCAGCTTTCTTCTCAATAATACCTGAGTAACACTAATTTGTAGTGGAACAAATCAGTATGAATCCAGAAGCAAGTCCTCCTAAATGGCTTCAGCATCTGCTTTCTTAAGAGAAGCCTTATGAAAATACAGGCATCCAACTTGCCTCTTAATTCAGTGCTGGTTGCTCTGACAGTGCTTGTCAGAGTTCAGCTGCTTTGGGAGCTGGCACTGTGAGTTTGAAAACTGTTGAGATACATTGGCCTCTTTCACTGATCTTCTACTGACTCCTCACACCAGGAGCAGGCATTCATTTATTGTCCATCTTAGTTGGAAAGGAAAACACAGAGGGTGCAGCACAATGCTGTCCAGCCCTGTGGCCTTTCTCATTGCACACATTGTTTTCTTTGGAAAGAAAGAGAAACAGTGAGCTGTGACAGACAATGACATTTACACGTGTTGACTTGGTAAAGTAAATATATATAGTCATTTAAGAAAAGCCAAGTGTGATATGTTTCAGGAAGAGACGCACATGGGTGAATTGCAGTGTAAAAGGCAGGCTAAAAAAAATAGGGATGCTTGCAAAAAAGAAAAAAAAAAAGGTGCTATTTAAATACCTTGAATTGGTATTCTGCACCTCTGAATACCAGTGCCTGGAGCAGTGTGGATTACACTGCATGTTTAGTTTTGTCTGGTTTTTAGTGTGGTGTGGGGAACCATGCAGGACCTGCTGTGTGTTTCATTTGCTGCTGTGTGCCTGAAATAATCTCAGATTCCATCAAATGCTTCTTATCTTTCAGTCACTGGCTGCACACAGGAAATAAGCTCACAGGTATTTAATGTTGAACAGGATAAAATCAGGCTTGGAGAGCTTCCTCTGATGAACTGTGTAATAGTGGTCTGGTTCAGGGAGGTCCTCTGTGGAAGCTGAATGCTGGTTTTGGGACTCCCTGGTTTGGGGTGGAGGCAGAAGGGGGTCAGAAGGGCTGTGACTGGAGGGAGCTGCACGTGCAGCAGTGTGAAAGCAGAGCCAAGGTCTGAGATAAAGATAATTTTGTGTCTTTCAGAGGAAAACCTACACTTCTCTCAAAACCTGGAAAAAGGGAGGAGAGAGAGGAGTGAGAGATATCAGTTTGAAGAGAAGGAATGGGAGTAGCTCCTCCAGACCCTGCTGGAAACCAGTCTCTATGTGAGTGACTCTGGTGGATCAAGTCAAAACCAAAAAACTTAGGAAATAGATCATCCAAAATGCTCATGTTCTTACAACAGAGGGGACAGAAAGGAATGTCTGAGATCTGGAGGGAAGGGCAGTTTATCTCAGAGACTGTGAGACCTTGCTATAACTATCAGAGAGCTCTGTGTCAGGGAGGAGTGATGGAGACACGTCTCGAAAGGGCTCTTCAGCTCTGCCAGCCAGTAATTTCATTTTAAGTCCCCCCTTCTTTGTCCTCGAATGCCCCATGAAAATTTCAGCATCGGTTTGGTTGAAACAGTGTGTGAGAGAATGGCCTGATGAGGTCTGAGCTACACAAAGACAGAGCAGTGTGAATTCATGTGTGTTGTCTGGGGAAAGGGGAAGAACCTTTGTGCAATATTTGCAAGGGGAGAGGTAGATATGGCTGTTTGGGTTCGGTGCATTTCACATGACAGACCTATTGGCAGCTATTTTGTTTCTGATCTCCCTTCAGTCAGAGGTGTTTGGGGCTGGCTAGTGATTTGCTTATTTGCTTTTAGGGCAGCAAACATCTGACCTTGTAACAAAGGCACTGGTCCTAGCCTTAGAAAATGCTGATGCTGTCCACGTGAGGGAAGCTAAAGGGCTGCCCATGCTCTAGGAGATGACAGCAGGTAACAGGAGGCTCCCACACAGTGAACAAGGCACCTGGGTCATTTGCCCATTTCTTAAGTGCACAAAGTGTCTTGGTGGATGAGTAACCAGATTGTTCTTTCCCCCTGGAGCATCAGAGATACCTAAGAGATTAGTGGTAGCACCAGCCAAACGGCCTGTTATTCCCCTTCCTGTGGAACCCTTCTCAGCACACTCTGATGTTAGGATCAGTGAGCCAGACTCAGGTCACAGCACTCTCCTGCCCTGCTCCTTTTCCCAATATAAGTGACAGAGCAGCTGTAGTTTGAAATATTTAACTCAGTTTAATAGCTCTCTTTCCACATTCTACAGCCTTGAAAAGTATTGTTTTGGCCCTTAGCATGTATTTTAGGGATGAAGAGTGCCTCTTGTTTCAAAAGGTAGATAACCACTGAATTCACAGTCCAGAATTACAAAGTTATTTTTTCCTCAGTTTGCTTAATACTGTGTTTTAGTTCTAAAAAGAACAGTTTTGAAGAAGTGATTCATAAGTACCTCATTTTATAAAGCCAAAATGTAATAAAATTACTGACAGGTTGACTGAACACTGTATTTGACACAGTATCTCTGAATTGGCTGCTTGACAACCAATGACACTTAGAAGCATTTCTTACACATTAAATGGGGAAAAAGAAAAACCAATGTGGAAAGTTAAAATGGGATAGCCTTAATGTAAACCTTCATGGAAACAGGGAAGAAACAAACAGATTTGTGTGGGAATGTCAGACTCTGAGAAGAACAAAGTGGGTAAGCACAGCAACCCCTTAAATTTCACTATGTCAATGTGGTTTTTTTCACCAGCTGCTGGTTTCCATTCGATAAAGTCTTTTATTGTAAAGAACTGAAGAAAAGAACAGCAGCTTTGTTGCAACCAACCAGAGGCAGGGCTGTGGACAAAGATAAATTTTTGCTCTTTTAAAGCAGTATGAGCTCTGAAGAAGCTGGGATAAACATAAGCAGGGGACAGAAAGGTGTAAGAGACAGTCGAAGGCCTGAAATGCAAACTCAGAGTGTTAGATAGAAATGCAAGGCTGTCCTTTCACAGTGAGTAGGTGTCAGCTGAGATGATGTGACACTTCTGAATGTAGGAGATCCCAGCAGAAAGGCTGAATAAGTCATGTGCCTAGAATCAAGTGTCTCCACATTTCCAGTCAAGCTATATATGTCTGAGGGCTTAAGCATCTAACGGGTCTCACATGGCAGCTCTTGGACACATCCTTTGTTATTACTTCTTTTTCCTTATCCCTTCAGTGAAATTGCTGGTGATTTCTTCTAAAATCTAGCATACAAAAGGAACTATTTTATTTTCATTTTTCATACGACTTAGAAGAGTCTGCATCATTATGAGGGAAGGAAACTTTGCTGCTGCTTTATATTACTGCATACGAGTAAAAGTCTTTTTCTGGGCGTCTCAGGGGAACAGCCAGCTCAGTATGAGCTGAGGGACTTTCCTCTGCATCAGTTTCAGCTTCCTTTCCTTCTTTCCAAGTGTCAGCTAGTTTATTCGAAGTCAAACATTGACAAGGAAGCACATATCATAGTTAAAAAAGAAAATCTGTAAATGATCTAAATGTTTTCTTCTTAAAATGTGCTCCATTAACATGCATCATTATAGATAGCTTGAAATAATTTTTGAGTGAGTAAATGAAAAGAGGTCTTAGTCTGATAAATGCTTTGCATTAATTCTGTGCTATAACAGACTGACATGTTACATACAAGAGAGAGATTGACAGCTTCATAGTGAAAGAAAATTGTCTGCAACTATTAGACTGAGTTAATGAAAGAGGGAAGAAAGAGGGGGGAATGCTTGTATTAAGCACGATATGATCATTAAACTAATGAGAGGAACATTATTTTTCACCATTAGCTTAAAGACTAGGAATTTATAGCAACCTAATGTTGGAATTACACCGAGTTTTGTTTCCATTTCCTGCTGAAGTAGGAAAAATAATCCCAGCCTGCAGGAGCTGGTGTGTTATGTGCAGACTCATGCATTCATATGGTACATGTCACTTTACAGGTGTAATAAATACCTGATTCTTGGGAAGCAGTTGGGATTTTTTTGCCTGTTCTGAATTGTGTAAACATGACTAAAGGTAACGTTCAGCTGACACAGGGTTTAAATCTGACATTGTGGATATATTCACCTGAGCTCCCCACACTGTTCCCTCCATGCTGGGGTGTGGGGGACTGGGGACTTTAGGACACTGTCTGTTTGAATTTGTTCATGCAAGAAGTTAAAATGAGGGGCCTCTACAAGTACTGTTTCTTTCTCCATTGACTACAAATGGTGTTCATGCTGTCTGCCTTGTGTTTGAATGTAAACACATTTAGCTGGATAAATGCTCTATTAGGGTTTGAATTCAGTTCATATGTGATACTTAGGCATCAGTATTTGAGTGTAAAAGGAGTGTTTAAGATCCCATTATAGCTGAAGAAGAATCTAGTAAAAAAAAAAAGTTTAAGATGTGATACCTGCTTTAGATACTGCATGTAAACCATGAATTTCATGTGATCAGGAGAGGGAGAAAAGTATTATTATGGTTTTAGATAAAAGTGGAGATTCAAACAACCAAACCCTGATAATAAAAATTGAGCAAATTAGCCATTTACACCTTTAAAAAGTATGAATAACAATTTTCCTTGTTGTTTTGTCTCAGCTTCTGACAAACAGTGATTTAAGGACTCTTTGAACGTGAGCCTCCATTAGAAATAGCATCTGAATAGTCACTCAATAGTCACTTAGCCTTTGTGATCTTGGCTAGTCTCTGTAAATATATTTAACCACCCCAGTATCCTACTGCTTTGAGTTCTACCATATACTAACACATTGTACCCCAAAATAAAACAATTCCTTTGTTTAAAACTAGTAGCTTGCCAATCTTCAGAAAAATTGTGTATTGTGGAGAATGATTGTTCCCTATACTCCTTTTTGGACATCAGTCAGTGCCCTTTTTTTCTTGCCCTCTGCCATATTCCCTCAAACAAACGTGTCTTTTCCATGCTAAAGTTTAATCTATGTGTGTTCATTTCCAGCTGAAGCAACTTCAAGTCTTTCTCTGTCATCCTCTCTATGCTGTTTCATTTTCTCCTAGTCTTTTGTTGGACATGGTCTGATTGAGGCAACATGCTGTGTGTGGGAAGAACATGTGGTGGCTCACGGAAATGGCAAAATGCTTTCTCCTCTCAAGTCCTTTCACAGACAGTGCTGATATTTGGTTTTCTTTGTTTGGCCTCAGCTGGCATTTTCTGAAAGGTATCCACAGTGACTGAATTTTTGCTCATAGTTAATGCAAACCCATTCATTATCTACATATAGATAAGGCAGATTATTTATCTCAAGTACTTTGCCTTTAAGAACCCTGAGCTTCACCTGCCACTTTATCTTTGGGGTCACTTGAATATTGTGAGATTCTTCCAGAATTACTCACTGATGGTTTCAAGCTTTACTGCCAAGAATTACTTGCTGTTAGTGGCAAATATCAGCACTGTTACATTTCCTGTCCCCTGGATTGTTTATGAATGTGATCAGTGACACAGAACGCAGCTCATGGGCGGCGTGAGCCCTTGGTGGTGGGTAGCAGTTGGTAACCTCAGGATTCCTCACCTGCTCTACTAAGAAATATGATGAAAGATTTAAATAAAAGCACTGCTAAAAAAGACATGAGAACCTAGAAATGATTTTTATATAAATGTTATCCCTTAGATCTTGTGAGCAACGGTCCATGTTGAAGGAGGCTGCTCTCCTGAGGCTCTTACTCAGTTGTGCTTAAACCAGGCAAAGAGCTGCAACAATGCTTTAGGTTCTGCCAGCCTAAATACCTCATTGAAATGTTGGGTACAAGATCAAACAAAATAATAGATGCTATCTACCATCCTAATTAGATGACTTTAATAAATAATTATCGGGCATTGATAGTACAAGATTACCGATGGAATTAATGAATGTCTGTAGATTCTCACATAAATCCCTGCCTCAGTGCTGCCCTGATGAGGAAAAGCCAATTGAAAAGATTAGGTTGATTTGGTCCTTTAAGTAGATTTGGCTTGTGTGATCATTTCTCACCTTGATTTTGTTGCCTAGTCCACAATCGCTTTGATTTAAAAGGAGGTTAATTACTTAATTCTTAAAAGTTATGCAAAAGAGCAGGACATCCCCTTTCACTCACTTTATTTATCACTCTTCTTGAATGGTTGGAAATACAAATTAGGGTTAATCATAAACTGCAGTGTATGACATCAGGAATGTGTGAGGTTAAACTATTTATGCTGATGAAATACTTTTATTTATATCAGATTGACAAAAACCTTCTCCTTATGTATTGGAAATGGTATTCAACTTTAGGAAATGTTCCTGGCATAAATCAATTGGACTGAATTTGGGTTGATGGCAACCTCCCAAAGTATAAGAAAGACAAATCTAATCAATAGCACTTTTCAATGGCATTAGACTAGTTTTAAATAGTCAGATGTTCAGTTTCCTAGGAAAAGTAATGAAATTGTTAGAGCTAATCTTAATCCTTTAATTATGGAACTGACTAATGACTTAAACAGATGGTAGGCTTCCCCCCCTCTCATTATGGGGGAAGGTTAATACAATTAGAATGAATATATTACCCAGCCTTCTTTCCACCCTGAGTACATTACCAGTTTCTGTTCTATTTTTCGTACTTTTTTGAAATTTAATATGTTTCAAGATCTTGGGGATTAAGAAAGAAACAAACAAAAAAAAATCATTAAGGAAATTTAGGAACCTTCTACTACCCAACATTATGTTGCATTATATGCCTGCTATCGTGAGGGCAGGTGGCTTGATTGCTAAATGATTATTTTTAGGGTCCTCGGTGTGGTAATAGAGAGAAAATTACCATCTTCCCTGCATTTATGGGGCATTTTGCATTCTGAAACCTTGCCTTCTCCAGGACATTTGCCATGGTTGGAGGCAGCTGGAAGTGTCCTCTCTCACTGGTAGAATTTTCAGCTTGGTTAAGCTGCAAATCTCTGCTGCTCAGCCACCTCTGCTGTGGGAAAACTGGCACAGAAAGTCCTAGAAGCCTTATGGAAGCTGATGAGTATATGGCTTTTGTACATCCTGAGGAGAAACATGCACTGAAGTCCAACAAGAAAATTGATACAGGAGAGAGAGAGAAACTCAAGCATACAATCAGAGGACAGTTTGGGATCAAATACTGCCACTGTGCTGAATCCTCCAGAACCCTTTTTGCTGGAGTGCTGTGGCCCCATTCAGCAGGATTAGAAGTGCCATGAGCAGCCAGAACCTACACAAAAATCCAGTCATGGGTGTAGCTACCAACTGCTGGCATCTCACATTATTCAATCAAAAAACCACGTGACATATCTCTTATGACTTAGTCATCTGATTGTCTTCACAGAAAATTACCAGAAGCATATATTAGACTCATGTAAATAATTTTAATTTGATTCTGTATGTAGCCTTGATCACTGACATTGTCTGTGAGGATACAGGGATAGCTTGTGGGGTAGTGCTCCCCACAATCCTCCCATGAATCCCTCTTCCTCATAGTTGTTTATATTCCCCTGCTTCATCTCCTCTTCATTTTTATTACTCTTTCTGCCAGCTAAATTTTATGTGATGTGTTTAAGTTAGTATGATTGGTAGTTTTACTTTTTGTATGGTAATATCTGTTGCTGTAAAAGAAATCCAAGAAAAACTGGAGGAACTGAAAATAACATTGGACTTATTTCTGAAAATGTTTGCATGATGCAGAGAACAATTTGGGAAAAAGACAGCAGTGTCAGCAAACTGCCAAATGACAGCTTTCATACTGTATTTCTGTCTTCCTGTCAGGAGATTATGCAGTATCTTTTTATTACAGACCACATTTTAATAGGCAGTTCTGATAATCTCATTTACAAATTCACCCATTATAAAGAGACATTGATTTTACATTTACTTCCAAAATATTGCTGTTTTGTATAAGCAAGTGCTGCATATATTCTACAAAATCTTTTGGGAAGATCTTGTGCCGTAGATGTTTGGAACTTGTAAAATATATTTGTGCACACTTGCATGGCAGCTTTCTCTGACTTCTGCATTCAAATGTGCACATAAGTGGTTTCTTTGGATGGGCATAATATTTGGTATGCATCTTGTCTCTTTTATGCCTTGCCCCTTTGTTTATCAGTGGGTTCTTTGGTTTTTTTTCTGTTTCTTTTTCTAATTACCCTGAAGTGAGTTTTGAGCACACATCTCTAACCTTTCCTAGCTCAATAAGAATTAAGATGACCCTTTTCTGCCACAAATCTGATTAGATGTGGTATGGAAGAAGAAATTAAAGAAGAAATATCAAGGGATAAGTATAGCATTCCTGATGAGAAGGAAACTTTTTTTCCTCATGTGGTCAAGGCAGGGGAAATTTTTCAGGACAGAAAGAAATTCTAGAGTAGGGGAATTTGATAAACATCAGATGAAACGGGATGAATGTTTTTTGGGTAGACAGACTGTAGCAGCCTCACTGAAACACACTGATTTCAGCAGTTCACCTCTGTTAGACAGAGAACTGCTTCCAAAGGACTTTGACACATGGGTGAAATCTGGGGCCAGCTGAAGTCAGTGGGAGTTGTGCACGATTTTCATGGAATCTAGTGTGGTTTCTGATTTCTATCTGTGTTCTAAATTAGTTTTTAAAGTGAAATAAAAAATAATAAAATAGATACATGCTTCAGAAAGAATTGCCAGGTAGAATGTAAAATCACAACTTTTAAGATGGAATATATGTATTTTAAAGATGGTTTTATATGTGGGTTTTTTGTGGAGTACCACACATGGAAAGGAAATAAGGATTCACAGCTCAGTGGGAAGAATTACTGAATATTGATGAATCATATTTTTCTATCACACTAGGATAAGACTAGAAAAAACACTGTGAGGGAGTTGGGTAGTTATAGAAAAAAATGAATATTTAAAATTTTTTTTTAGTGAATTGAATTGAAGCCTACATTAAAACTGTAGTCTTGGAAAGATAAGCATTGCTTTGCAAGCTTGGGTCATATTCAGGTCATGTAGAAAAGATGTGGAGGAAGCACTTGAAAAGGTTTTAAAATTTTTGACAATTTTCTTTTAATGATAGAAGAAATAAGATCAAGAATTCAGCTACAAATGAAATTTATTTTTCTTTTGAGTTTAAACTCTCAGTCTCTTTCTGCTACACAAATACATTTTAATCAGGTGAAAACTGCCAAATACTGTTATTTCTGCAGTGTCATAGCAAGTGGATACAGATGGTACCTGAGCAGAGGGAGAAGCTATCAAAGTCAGATAAAAAACCAAAAAGGCAGATAAGTTTTACAAGACAGAGACAGGAATATTTTCCCTGCATTCACTGTTCCATAGAGCTTTGTGGCCAACCTGAAGAAGGCCGTTCTGTGTCAATGGTAAAGGTAACTAACCACTGTCAGAACAAAAGACTGTGATTTTTGATTTGGATTTCTGCTGCTGGATTATTCTGGTCATTTTTGGCCAAAGAGAGCAGCACAGGTAGGTGGGCAAAACTCTATAATCCTCACAACTTCACACGTTTCCAGGAGTAAACTGCGAGGTGCCATCTGTGTTCAGTGTTTGCTTTTTTCCTCAGGTGTGTGAGCTTTAACTAGAGGAAAAAGAAATTATCCTCCTTTTGGTACCAGATGTTTCCTCATGAGAGGCAAGATTTGGGTGCTTACAAATTGACTTGCTGGTGAGATGAGTTCCTTCGTACACTGGTTAAGAGGTTGTTTATGCTCCAATACCTGAGTGTTCAAATTCTTCACAGAATTCTACATTTTCAGGTGTTTATATGCAACCTTTATACAATAAAGGAAGAATGAGGACATAAAATTGTAGGTGACAACATTGAAAGATTATTAGATTATTCTGTCCATCCCTCCTCTCTCTGCTAGGCAGCGCGATGTAGACTGTCATGGTGGATAAGGGAAGAGCACCAGGCATCATCTGCTTGGACTTACACAAAATATTTCACACTTTCCCACAGGACATCCTTGTCTGTGGGCTGGAGAGATATGGATTTGGTGGATTGACCACTTGGTGGGTAAGGAATTGCCTGGATGGTCACACCCAAAGGGTGTGGCTTGACGTCCATATGGAGAGCAGTGACGAGTGGCATTCCTAAGGGGTCAGGGTTGGCACCAGCACAGTTTAACATCTTTGAACTCCCATCTGTTGCATCCAGCTCTGTGGCCCCAACAGCAGAAGAATAGGGACCTGCTGGAGTGAGTCCAGAGGAGAGCTACAAAGATGACCAGAGAGATGGAGCACCTCTCCTATGAAGACAGGTTGAGAGGGTTCAGCCTGGAGAAGAGAAGGCTCTGGGGAGACTTTAGAGTGGTCTCCCAGGACCCAGGGGCTACAGGAGAGCTGGAGGGGGATGTTTTATAAGGGCATGGAGTGATAGGACAAGGAAGAATGGCTTCAGACTGGAAAAAGAGAGGTTTATGTCAGATATTAGGAAGAAATTCTTTATTGTGAGACAGATGAGGCTCTGGAACCTGCTGCCAGAAGGAGCTGGGGATGACCCATCCCTGGAAATGTTCAAGACCAGGTTGGATGGGGCTCTGAGCAATGTAGTCTGAGCGTAGTCTGGTGGGAGGTGTCTCTGCCCATGGCAGGCAGGGTGGAACAAGATGATCTTGAAGGGCCCTGCCAACCCAAACCATTCAAAGATTCTGTTGTGCTTCTGAGACAAA
Source organism: Rhipidura dahli (assembly GCA_013399225.1). Classification (NCBI taxonomy): domain Eukaryota; kingdom Metazoa; phylum Chordata; class Aves; order Passeriformes; family Rhipiduridae; genus Rhipidura; species Rhipidura dahli. The sequence continues at coordinate 544,817 of VXAC01005357.1, read as the reverse complement.
TTGGTATTTCTCTTTTTTAACTGACCATGTCTGTCTGAGTCTGCCCTCTATAACGCAATATGTGTTTGTGTTTATAACCCACCAATTTAGTAATATTTTTAGATGTCTGTATTATTTACCTGAAGCATGTAAAATATTTATGTTTGCAAAGCATTTTATGAAGGATGCCAGAACAACAACAGAGATTGCTTGACCTTGGTATATTTTGATTTATTGTAGATCTGCATTAATTCAGTGTCTGGAGCCAAACACCTATAATTTGTTTTTGCTTGCACTTTTCAATTTTATAATGTATTAGACAACATCTTATATTATTTACGTCTCTCAAGTTAGTGGAGAGTTAAGGAAGTAATTAGTCTTCCTCCAAAGTTTGTTTTAGTTCCTCATTTAACACTTTAAATCAGATCTCAAAACCAGCCTTGTGATTACTTGGCTGTGGGACAATTGTAGTTTTGTTTTGGGTATCAACAGCTGTCAGCAGTTAGCAGCAGCCATTTTGTGCTCTGTTCATTTGCTACTCATAGGCCTATTTGGGGAAATGGGGATATCTATTTTTCTTTTATGAAATGGGAAGATACAGAGAACTCTCCTTACATATCATTTAATGTTCTGCTTCCTTTATTTAGTCTTTTAAATATAAAAGTGCAGTTTTCATACCTAAAAGCATTATCTCCCAAGACATGAAAATGGCAGAAAGTTAAAATATCAGTGAAAAATGTCATAAAAACTCCAAATGAAAATTTAATGCAAGGTTACATGCAGTTACACAACTGTGCAAAATTCCAAGATGAGACATCAAGTTGATAATTTTATAGCTGCTTATTGTAGGTTTGATTTTTTTTTTCTTTAATTGCATTTATCTTGCAGGCTAGAAAAACAGGTCTTATTTTGAGTTGAAAAACTCAGTGAAGGCCTCATAAAAACTCTTCTTGTTAAGGTCACTAGTAATAATCTTAAGAACATACAAAGAACCACAACGGCAAGAAGATTCTGTAGCACTCTCGTAAATGAGGAGCAAGGTTGCTAGTCCTTTCATAATCTCTATGCAGTGCTTTTGCATCCACTTGTCCTTATGCATAGGCTGAGTTGGTAGAGAGACCTTTCTTGCTGCAAAGGTTGACTGAAGACTGGACTAGTGCCTTCTGTGCCCTCAGCAGCATCTTCCAATTTTAAAATCCTGGTTAACACCGGAGGATGTTTTTCACCTCAGATCTGTCATTGCAAGATGTGTAATTATAGTATTCTGAATAAGCAGGGTTTTCTCCATATGAATATAGTTAGTGTATGTGTCATGGCAACAGCATGCAAGTACAGAGACTATACAGGGCAGGCTAAATGTTCTGAAAGAATAAATTTGGAAGGTGCATGAGCACCTCTGGACATCCTTAAATTGCAAGATTTATTGCTGTGTAGTGGGTGCATGGAGTACAGAAAAATTTTGGAAAGGTTTGCAAATATTCTAGACCTTGGAATGAAAGGGTCTTTTCTGTCTGGGCAGAGACTTGAGCAAAGAAACAGAGTTACATATAAACTCAGTTTAATTTTACAGCCAAAACATAATTTTCCTACCTTTTCTCTACCTTTCCTACCTTTCTCTACTCAGTCTTTTTGAAGATAAATAATTTTCTGTCAGGTCTCAGAACCTGACAGAAATTTGATGTCATGTTAATGATTAGAGCCAAGAGACAAAAATGGAGAGCTGTCCTTGGAGACAGCTTACCAGAGAAGAAGCATTGAAACAGGCTGCCCAGGAAAGTGGCCGAGACACCATCTCAGGAGGCATTTAAAAGACATGTGGATACAGCACTTAGGGACATAGTTTCATGGTGGACTTGGCAGTGGGAGGTGAACAGTAGGACTTGATGATCTTAGAGACCTTTTCCAACCTAATTTATCCTATGAGTCAGTGATTATGAGTGCCTGTCATCCCAATGGGGAAAAAAAATCATTAGGAGAGGGGCTCAGATGTGCAATAGCCTACAGATGAAGCCCCGTGTGGAAAACAGCTTTAGCCCAAGTTGCTGTGGTTTAAAATCACTGAAAAAATGACCAAACTGATGGCTAAATCTGTCTAGGGTTTTCTCTTGAAATATAAAGTCATTATTAAGTGACAGTGTAAGGGGCTGGGAATTTCAAAGCAGAGACAAAAACAAGTAAGACGGAAATTGTTTCTTGAGTACAAGGTAAACAATTTTGGAAAGAGTTCCAGATTTCACTGCATGAAATGCTTCAGAGGAGATATATTGAAAATGCAGAAAGTTTATAAGCAATGGAAAAACTCGTAGATCAATTAGAAACAGAGGACTGTCTTGAGAACTGATGAGCTCAAAAGGAGCTTGCTCAGGATAAAAATCAGAAAGCATTCATCAACTATTAAAAAATATAAAAGACGTGAGAGAAACACATGGCACATATTTCCCTCATAAAATATGGGATGATACAGAATTTAAAAACGAGAAAAATCAGAAGTGCCCTTCTCCTCCTTTCCTCCCCAAATACACTGCTACATTTTAAAGAAAGGAAATGTGGGCAAAAGACAACAATTCCAGTCTCAACATTTTCTCTGTGACCCTGAAAGAAAAGCACATGAGCAAGGTTCTAGCTCTACAGAGTATAATACCTATTTTTATAATACAGTATTTAAAGGAATCTGAACAACCATTCATCCTGTCATGTGAGCTCAAATATAGGCAAGACTTTTTCAACTGAGTCTGGAAATCTTTAAGACCAAGTATGGAACAAAATTCAGTGGGAAAAAGGGCATGGTGGGAAGTCAGCTTGGGTTGCACCATTTGATTATTCTGTCATTTCTATCAAGATATTCAGAAGATAAATTGAAAAAAAGGCAGTAGATCTAATCTCTTGGACATCAAAAATATTTGCCACTGTGCAATTGCTGGTGAAAAAAATCCACCTGTATTTGGAGTGGTGTGATTACTCCAAGAATCATATGGCATGTAAAAGCTCATAGAAAGGAAAACAATGGTGATGAGGATCAAACTTTCTCTGGCTTCAGCACTTTCCTTTTAGTAAATAATAGGTCTTGAACAGATACATTTTAATATTTTCACTAGGCCCTTGATTTAAAAAGTTTGGTGTCCATCATTAAGGCCAACAAAATTTGGATATGGAAAAGCTGAATGGCCTTTGTGGTTTGGGGGTCTGGGAGAACAAAGAGAGGGGGTCAGATTTAGTAGTGCAGTGTGTAAGACATTTAGCACTTGGGATTAAATAAGATCTTTGTCTTTAAACTGGGGCTTATCCACTAGAGGCGACAAAATTAAAGTGGTTAGCGGATGCCTGTGATTCATAGCATGATGGGAAAGTCTAATACAGTCCCATGGTCTGCCAGAACAAAAAAGGGGGACAGTCATAGTAGAAAAACAAATCCTGATGTCACTGTATCTTAATATCGTGTCACCTAGGTCACCTGAAATATTGGTGGCTTGTGTTTGAATGAGTAGCTCAGGCTGGAGCACAAGTGAGGAAAGGCTACCAGTGTGACCAAAGACATGACGAGCTAGCGTGGTATGTGGGAATGTGGGACCATGGAGCAAGCCTTCCCCAAGGAATAGTAAAGGCAAGACCTCTGCTGGTTTGTTAGATGGATATTGGTACATTTATGAGTGTGATTATGATATGCCTGCCTGCAAAAGCAAGCAATAGATATGATCTCTCAAATTCTGCTACAGCAATGTGTTTCCAGGCAACCCAGCAGACAGGGATGGGAGAGGCCGTCGTTTAATGTTATTGGAGCACAATCAAAGGCAGAGCCTAAATGGACCTTTATTTCTCAGAGAAATGTTCCAAAGGTATGAAAGTCCACAAACCTCTTGCCACAGACACAGGTCATCACCACATATTACCATCACAGACAGTACAGCTGTAGGCATGAGACACTGAGTGATCTAACCTGCTGCTGAAGGCTGTAGAGTTGTCAGTGTCTTCTCCTTTTATGTTTGTTTCTGATTCTTCAAAATAAAAAGTTCAAACAGACTAGTATCTTAGCCAGCAAAAAAAAAAAAAAAAAAAAAAAAAAAAACCCAAAAAACAAAAACCACCCAAAGAACAACCTTCTCTAAGGATGTGTCAGAACTTTACATGATAAACCAAAGAGGAACAAGAGCATAAATACTTAAACTAAGTTTGAACTGCAGCCAAGCAATATTCTCCTATATGTAAGCACGTTGTTCTGTACCAGGACTTCAGCATTTTGTGTTCAGTAGGTGTCAGTGTTGAATCTTAAAAATCATAATAATACTTTCAGAAAGTTAAACTGTTAATGAATGCAACTGCAGAATGATAAGAACTGTTTGGGATTTCCATGTGCTCTTGGAAGTAAGTTTTTAGGCTACTGCCCAAGAACATAGGCATTAAAAAACAGGTTTAGTGGGTGTCATGACCATCCAGTTGAAAATTTTTGGGGGTTACTAATAAAAAACATATGAATGATGATCCCCAGCTTTCTGCTTTCCAATACATGTGGAAACTTCCAAGCAAAGCAGGTAACAAATTTTAACAACAACTTTAGATATCCCTTTTTCAACAGGCAAACCTGCTGGACAACATAATCTTTCTTTCTCCTTCTCACACATTTACACAATTCAGGACTTTGAACCTTCAAGTTTTATTTCCTCAAATAGTACAATTCATTGATTTTGTTAGCTGTTTTCTTTTTTTGGTCTCTGCTTATATTTTCCAGAAAATTGCTGGTCAGGGTCATATAGCTTCATTTTTAAAAAACTCTGAAAGACTTCTTATGGTGAATTTACTACTAGTGTATAGAAAATGGGCAGAAGCATTTGAGAAACTGCAACATTCATATACAAAATTTGGGGTCAGCCAATTTTAAGAAATTGCCTTCTGCAGTCTAAGAAATTGGAATGAAGAATCAAATTCAAGGGAAAAAAAAGTAAAACTAATGACTTTTGCGATTGATGATCAATAGCCCCTTACAGGGAAAGTTATTTTCCACATTCCTGGAGCAATGCAGAACTCACTCTGAGGTCTGGAGACCCCAAACTTCACAATAGGATTGAGTAACTGCAGAAGGAATCATAGAATCTGTGTCTGGCATAGCCATAACTAAACAGTCTGTGAAATAAACTGGAATATAAAAGACAAGAACTAGGCAATTCTTACTCTCTCATTTGGACCTTAGATCTCTCACTGATGCTGCTGGCACCTGGTGTGCTTTGCTGGGTGCAGTGCCACCTTTTTCTTCTAGCCAACCCTGCCAGTGACTGCTCTGTGCTCCCTTGTGTTGATTCTTCAATCCCTGCAATAAGCAAGTCTGGAGAAGAAAACGTTGACCCAGTTTGTGTCCTTTACAGTAACGATTATCAGTATTGTGTCTCCCTGTCAAGAAAAATCATCTTTAGAGTCACTATTCTTTTAGAGTAGCAAAAGCAAAGCTTTTCTCTGGCATCATTAAGTAGACTTCATAACCTACTTCTTTCCTTAAGGAGTACTGGTGTGTAGTTTTGATTGAATCTTGTGTTTTTCCTGTGCTCCCTCTGTGTGCTTTTTCTCCTTAGCTAGGATATTTCCACGCAGGCCTGTTTGTCTCATTGCTTTGCTTTCTTCTCTATTCCCTTTAGGATGCCTCTCTCCTAGAAAAGCATTTTAATATCTTTAAAGGATGTGTGCTTTAGGAGGTCTTGACAACTACGTTTCCCCACTCATTTGTGGTATCTGTGCTTCATATTTCTAACAATCCACCTTTGCCATCATGGAGGTTGACCAAGCTCATCACAACACAATAAAATAAATAAGCAAAGGCTATCACACTGCTGTTTTGTAAGCACAGTGTGCTTGGCAGGCTCTTAAACACAAACACATGTTCTCCTGCTAGCTTTTATGTGTCTTCATTAAACTCATCATACCTACACCAGAAACTAGCTGGCACTGTTACCCTGCTTTGCTGTGCATTCCTGCTTTTCTCTAACCCCTTTGGATATTTTTAAGGTTGTCTAATTCTACAAGATGTTTATCACATGTCTCCTGCACGTGTGCTCCATGTGCCAGAACTCCTTCTTTCTTGCCACATCATTGCCTGTGACAGTGTAATGTCATGGAGAGAAAATTAATGCTGGTAATATATAACTTATTTTTGCAGGGAAATACCTTCCATTAAAGTAGAGACAGCACCTGGCTGAAGTGAATAAAGAAAAAAACTTTGTTCTGGGGCTGGAAAATGCAGACAGAATTCAGCCTTCGTTGTGGACCTTGGGTCTCACATGAATAAAAAGTCAATGAATTAGTAACAAAACTGAATACTGCAGAGATCCATAAAATCAGGTACATGACTGTGTCCTTGCTTGGTCTAAACACTACTAAAATTTGGATTAAGTATATCATTTGAGTTCTGTTAGAATACTTTGATGCACATGAATTAACAAAGACAAGCATGTTGACAGCCAAGATTTATTACCAAAGTATGTTGAGTCTTTGCAGCTTTGATAGTGGTTTCTTTTTTTTTTTTTTTCCACAGTGCATCAAGCCTTTTAAAAATGTCTATCCTTTCCAAAAGGCTAGATTGAAAAGATTTAAGCCTTTAGGAAGTATATGAACTTTTCTTTACAAACCGTTTCTCTTATTATTCCTCCCGTATAAATCTTGAATTGGAGAATCACAGAATGGTCTGTGTTGGAAGGGACCTTAAAGATCATCTCTTTCCAACCTGCCTGCTGTGGGTAGGGACACCTCCCACCAGACCAGGTTACTCAAAGCCCCATCCTACCTGCCCTTGAGCACTTCCAGGGATGGGGCATCCACAGCTTCTCTGAGCAACCTGTTCCAGTTCACAGAAAAGAATTTCTTCCTAATATCTAATCTAAACCTACTATCTTTCAGTTTGATGCCATTCCCTCTTTTCCTATCACTCCATGCCCTTGTAAAAAGGCAGATCTCTTGGAGGTTCCTTTCATGTACTGGCAGAGACTCTAAAGTCTGAAGCCTTCTCCTCTTTAGCCTGAACAACCCCAGCTCTTAGCCTGCCTTCATAGGAGAGGTCCTCCAGCTCTCTGGTCATTGTAGCCTCCTCTGGACTCAACTCAACAGGTCCATGCCCTTCTTACCTTGGGAGCTCCAGAGCTGGATGCAGTGTTCCAGGTGAGCTCTCACCAGAGCAGAGAGGCAGAATGCCGTCCCTCGCCCTGCTGGCCACACTGCTTGAGATGCATCCCAGGATATGTTTGTCTTTTTGGGCTGCAGAGGCACGTGGCCTGCTCCAGGGAAGCTTCTTGTCCCCCAGCATCCCAAATCCTCCTCAAGGCTGCTCTCAATCGATTTTCTGCCCAGCCTGTATTTGTGCTAGGGAATGCCCTAGCTTCCATGAAGTTGTAAAAAGTCTTTGATAAGAAGATAATTGCTGCCAAAGACTTTGTCAGAAGTGGTGAAAAGGATAACTGTGTAATGCAAGGGCATCTGGTATCTGTTCATATTGAAAACCTATTTACATATTTTAACTGACACAGCGAAGTTGCCTGAAACACAAGTCAGAGATCACTCTATAGATTGAAGTCACAAATAGTGCTCAATAAATGCCAATTAGCACCTTAAGCTAGACCCCTCCAAAGCAGATGTCACCCTTGACACTACGCAATGCTCACAGTGACAAAGTCCAAATACTTCCTAACATTTTCAATAGTTCATAATGCCACCAGCTCACATTTATGACAATTATTATTTGATGAGCTCTCATTTCTATTCAGAGAGGCAAAGGGCAAGGTTGCGAGAATGATTAAAACATAGAAGAGACAAAAAGCCCCCCAACAAACCCCAAACTCTCTTACTTTCATCTTGTGCATGCTTTCCTTGAGGCCAGACAGAGAGCCAGAGTTTAATGTAACACCACCAAACCTCAGACCCAGCAGGGTTTTCCTCAGTTAGTTTTTGTGGGCAAGGTCTCTGTGAAGGCATTTGTCCTGGATCGTATAGTGCAGGAAATGCAGACAACACCCTGAACTGCCAGCACAGACACCTTGGAGATAAAGGTGAAATGGAACCCAGCACCCCATGACCAGCCCTGATATTCCAGATGAAGGGCACCTTCATGGCAGGGATGGAAGAGATGGGCTTAATGTACAGCATCATGCTCTAAGCTGCAATTTTATTTTCCTGTTTTCATGTCTTGTCACACCTTCGAGTACTGGGAAGCACTGTTTGTCCTTTGTTTGTTTGACAACAATTTATGTAAAGGCAGTTTCCCTTAACGTTTGTCCAGACCTTTAGTTCAGCAGTGGAGAATCTAATTTATTGCAAAACAAAAAGAGAACAAAGTAGAAGGTGATTGTAAAACCAAAATTATTGGCAGGGGACAGTCTTGTACCTGAAAGTACTCAGACTTTTTAAGGTATGGAATTTCAGGCTGTGTCAGTGTCTTTCCAGTGAAACAAAACTGCATTATAATTTTCCTGTCAAATAAAAAGCCAAAAATAGCTTTTATGGACTACTGTCCTGAGAGGATGAATCAGAGACCCTTCAGGAAGGCTTTGCACAGAGCACAGGCTCTCTAAATGAGCAAGGTGAAGTTAAATGGATCCAAAACCTGCATGGACACAGAAGTGACAGTGCTGCAGTAAAGGAACTGCATCTTGTAACGTGAACTCTGCCCTTTTTTAATGCCCACATCTCTTTGTTTTGATGACACAGGAGGACATTTCAGGCTGCCCATGGCCGTCAGGCACATGAGGAAATTGTGGGAGTTGCAAGCATATCCTTGTGAGTGGCTAAAGGGAGAGCTGGGCAGTCCTTTCAGTGACACCTTAGGACAGGAAAAGCACCCTGCTGTGCAGTGCAGCCATTGTGCTGTGCCCAGGTGTGAAATACCTGCCAAACAAACCAGAAGGCTTCAGAGGGGCCAGGGCACCAGTGCACACCTGAGCAAGCAGGTATGAAATAGACCAAAGCCCTGAAGAGGAGACTGGAGGAGTAGAGGTGCTCACCTGCAGTCAGTCACTGCATTTTCCCTTGGCATGAAGTAGATAAGAGATGGGAGAGAGCAGCTTTCCCAGCTGCCTGGGAACACCCTTGCAATGTAAAGGCAAAGAGGTGAATTTTTGTGTGTCCTCCCTCTCTCCCCTACTCAGGGGTGTGCTTAAGAGTATCCCAATGAAGGTGTCTTGCCCTGTGCTGTTTCACAGAAGCAAAGTGTGAACACTTCTGCAATGGCTTATGGCGTGGTTGTACTTTAGGAAGCTACTGATATTTTGGGCATTTCTCCTCTCCACTGAGGATTCACAGCTGAGCAGGACAGCATGGACCAAATTGGTATGAATTAAGGCAATAGGGAAAAGTGCTCATTAGGTATGTTGACAGATTCTCTGTGAGTAAGCTCAGGGTTCAGAGATCAGTTGTACAGACACAGTGTTTTACAAGTGTGGGATGTTGTCAGTGAGGCTCTAACAAAACTCCCTGCAAGGCATGCTTATAAAGCCTTTAAAAGCCATTGAGGATATGTTGCTGATGGGGAGAATTTTTCATGTAATATGATAAATTCTGAGGAGAAGAGCATAGACTCACCTTTACTTTCTTTTTAAACTGAGATTGAGAAAAGGCTTAATTTATTTTATAAATATGTATGCAATTGGTGGCATGGCAGACTGCCATGTGCTGTTTTACCTTGAGTGCTGATAACAGAAAGCATGTTACACAGGGATTAACATTATCTTTTCAGTTCCAGGAAAGAATAGTACTAGCTTTTATTGTGTTTAAAGTCTGTACTGATGGCAATATCTGTGGCAGGTGGTCTCCCAAACACATGTCTCAGAATCTCACAGTTTTCATGCCAGAGTGGAAGAAGTGTCCTCATGACTGCAGGTCTTCTTACACATAAGAAGCTTTGCTCCTTCTCTTTCTGGCAGCAAAGCCATGCTTCATTAACTGATTGTTTAGTTTTCTGCTGTGGAGGAGGCTGTGGGAAGGAGCATGAACTGAGTAGCTGCTGTCATCTAAACACAAAGGCCTAACTGAGATAAATCACTGATATGCACTTCTGGTTAGGGTAATTTGAAGGATGATTCAGGAGCTCCTGGTCTGGGCTGCTGCACAGGTAAAAGTCTATATGAGGTAGACTTCTGACTCACTCTATCCCAACATCATTCACAATCTTTAATCTGAAAAAAGCCTACTATTTAATTAGCCAAGTAATGATAATGCCATAGGGGCTTCATGGTGTCACCGCTAAACACATTCACATTCAAGGCAGTGGGACTGCAGCTACTTCTTCCATGTTCAACAAAACACCAAGGAACATACTGATAAGTGTGGATATCACTTCAGGCTTGATGAGAAGCTTGCTTCTGAAGTGAAGCTCTCCACCCTCACTTACCACAACTTGACCTGCCTGTTGGAGTGGTTCCGTGTTGCACAAAGCAGGCGCCTCTCACGTGAATAAAACCCAGAATGTCACCACTGCAGGAGCTGTGGTATTCAGTCCATGGGAACAGACTGCAAATGGTTTGCACTAAACCCTTCACCCCAAAGAGGTTTGAAGTGTTCGTACCAACTTCCCCTCTGTAGGTCTGCTCCTCAGTAAACTTGCTAATACCAACATCGTCTACATGTCACCTCTGTGGCTCTGGGTCCAACTGCATTCAAGTAATTACAAATCTTTTCACTTCCCTGAGGTCTGGATCAGGTGCCATGTTCACAGACTTCTATGAATAAGGTCTTTGGGTGACTTTGAATTACACAGAGTGGGTTGAGAAAGAGAGGACAGAATTGCTGAAGCCTGAAAGGCTAGATCCATCAATATTTTGAAAGCTTTCTTTACCTTAAGATCAGCTATCAGCTGAAATGGCTACCTGAGATCTGTTGAATGAGAACTCATAAATCACATACAAGCAGGAAACTTTTTCCTGACAGCTGATCTGCTGTGCTTTGGAGCACGAGTATGAGAAGGTCTCTAACATATATCTGCCAGTATAACTTGGCAGTCCATCCAGAGATACTTTCAGTGGAAAGACTGCCATGCTAACTGCAATCAATTTCGACTGATACACAGCAAATGAATGTGTTTACCTGGCATTTTTGGCACAAACATAAACTTTTTGTTAAGTGCATTCAATATAATTGTATAATGGCGCACAGCATGCAGTTTCAAAGACGTATTGGAAGTAATCCTAGTTCTATTTTTTGTCCTTAAAAACAGGTACAATCTTGTAACTTTAAGGTAAAAGTCACCTGCAAGTTACTTTGTCTGTTGTGGATGTGTGATGAAAATCCCGAGAGCCTCAGAAATGGAATGTTGGCAGCTATGAGATTTCATTTTACTCATTGATGATTGGATGCAAATGTGAGCCAAAGGAACTGACACAATATTGCTCATAGCTCACATGCCACTGCTGAAAAAGTGTCATAAAAATGAATCACCTCTGCCCTGACATTATGCAAGTTGTCTATAATATCCTTGCATACAAAAATTAAAATCAAAATACACAGAAAGTGAAACCAAGTGAAAAGGCAACATTTCTACTGCTCTGGACTGCTTCTTTCTAATGCCAGTGGGCAAGAAACTCCTAATAAATGTGATGGGCATTACCTGAGCCCTCAGGGGACTTTTTATGAAGACTTTGCTTAAGCTGAATTCCTGCTAATGTTCCATGTAATTTTCATCCATGTGCATCTGGAATGACCTCCATTCCCCAGCAGGAGGTTTTAGCAGTAGAGAGGGAATAAAGACTGCACATGGACAGCTGAAGTTATAATACTTCACATGGCCCAAGGTAATGTTCCATCCCATGTTTGGATAGGTATGATTTAAAACGCATGGTGGAGCCTGATAAAGGACAATTTTCAGAAGAGGGTCTACTTAATGCCAGTGAAGTATTTTAACTCTTCCAGGGGTGGCTGATGATTTGTGCTGAGTTTCTTCTCCAGCTCACCCTAGGGAGGAGTATGTTTTTTCACGATTACAGTGGATGTGCAGAGCTGGACACCCCTGGGTTGAGGACACCCTTTGAAAAGAGACATTGCCACATGTATTCCACAGCAAAGGGAAGGTGCAGTGCAGAAATGGTGAGGCTTGGGAGAGGAAATGATGGTGGGGCAAGGAATGTTCTGGTGATTCTCACCCTGTTCCGATGCAAATACACTGTCATTCATAACAGTGGAACTCCTCTTAAAGGAGGAACTCCTCTAAATATAAAAGGCCTTGTCTGCCTTATTTTTCAGTAGAATTCTTGGCTGATCGGTTCACACAGACACTCTACTTTTACTCAAGAGATTACTTCATGCCTGGAGGCACAAAGCTGCTCTGTGTGCCTCTCTGAGCCCTCAGACAAAATACGCCTGAAATGCCACTTGTGCCATGGTTGCAAAGCTGAGTCTTCCACAGCTGGCAGCAGCCCTGCCAGCTGCGGGTGGATGGGATAACAAAGAGACTTGCTTCTGAGGCTGGAACCAAACTGCTCAATTACCCTTTCTTCTTTTGTCTTGTGGCTGCATACCCACCGGTTTACTCAGCATTGCTAGGAGCCTGGATGGTTTAAGCCTGTGGCATAGCTTTTCATGTTTTGATAACATCATTTTGATGTGTCAAATATCACCTTGCAGGGACTTTCCTCTGCACTGGAGGATGCTGTTCTGTGTGCTGACATGCTGCATAAATATTACTGTTTGTTTCACTGCTGGTAGTTTTAATATGCTTTTTTTTTTTTTAATGCTGCAAACAAACTTTACCACAATATAACTAGAAATGGTTGAAGTGCTCCATTCTGAAGATACATCCATGCTTTCCTCAACTGTATGTAGCCTACATACAACAGAGGACCAATCTGTAGTGTCACTGACACAACAGACACACTTATCTGCTCTTACACATTATTACAACTTTTTGAACAAGCTGTCAGGTTTTTCGTTGTGAATTCTGTGTTTATGGCAGATAGTCCAAGCGCTATTAGTCATAGCCTACAGCCTAATTCACCCTCCCTCTACAAAAACCTACTGTATCATTATCAATTTCAAGCTTTGTCTGCCTGATAGTTTTCTCTCCTAAACTATCAGCATTTTCTTTGCAATAAATTGACAGCTGTACATTGGTAGCCATTCAAATATTACATCAGAGCCCTTAAAGGTCAGTTCCAACACTAAGTGAACAACCTCATTATACACGAGCTCTTGGTGTAACTTGACCTTCCTGTTGTAATCCTGCACTGAGTACTGAAAAGCCTACTTCAGGCATGCATTGTTAATTCATTAAAGAAATATAACATTTTAAATAATTGAAAATCCTGTTTTAAAGCCCTGAATCAAGTGTTTCTCTGCAAATAGTGTCATACTGGATTTTTTTGCTTCTGATGTTTAGGATGTTAATAACAAAATTTCTTCTCCTGTAAACTGTCATCAAATCGTAATGGGCTCAGGCTTTCTAAATGCTTAATGGTAATGATAATTGTAGTGAATACAGTCCATCTTATTCAGGTACATTTTTAATGCCAATAGAGTAGATTCCTTTATGATAACAGAAATTATTATAATGCTGGCTGAAAATGAATACATTTCTGCTATAGTATATGTGTTAATACATTCCTAAAATTAAATTGCAAGCATTTCAGTCTTTAAAAAACTTTTCAAAGATTGAAATATACTGGATAATAGAGTATCTCTTATGCATTATAGCATACTAAAAATGCTCAAGCAGTCATACTGCTCAATAAACGGAATTTACTAGCCTTACAGAGAAGCACTATAGGGTTTAATAGAAAAAGGTAACTTTTTTTACATGCTTTTGAACCTTTCCATGTGATGTAGCAAAGAATGAATGCTTGTGGGAGGATGGCTTATAGCTACAGATAGGACAGAACAGTGCTTGGAGCTTAACTCAGCAAAGCATTTAAGCATGTGCTTGTACTGGAGTGAGAATTGTCCCACTGAGCTTGAATGGGAGACACAGATGTGCCTGTTTCTCACTGACTTTCAGGAGAGAGAGTGGTGGTATGCACTACTTCCCACACAGCAAAACTTGGAGAATAAGATATTCTGTGATGGGTTCAATGTGAAAAAATGGGATTTTGGAAGTTGCAGATTTTCTGCTGTCCTGTTGTGTGCCTTTAATTTCCAGTCTGTCTGAAGTTAGGCTGGTTCTCTTCCCTTGCACTGTCTGCTGAGGGAGCACTCCTGGCTCAGTAGGGCTGTCGGTGACCACAGAGCTTCCTCTGCAACTGCATCGGACAAATGAAGAATAATTTTGGTTGTCCCAGTCCAATCTCTGGCTTCAAGCAGGGCCAGCTCCAGAGTCAGATCACGTTGCTGAAGAGTCAATATGAAAAGCAAAATCAAGCTGACAGAGTTTTTAGCTCACAGTAGGCAGTGCAAAAGGAAAACCATTGCTGGAGCTCATTCTCACCCAACTGGAGACTCGCACGAAGGCTGCAAATGGTGGAGCCCACAGTTAACAGCTGTTGCCACAGGTTACTAAAGCCCAAGCTTCAAAGGATACCACTGTCTTTTTCAATGGGAGACTTTTTCCTAAGGAAAACTTCCAGTTATGTTTAAAAACAGTGTTTGGTAGAAGGGTTTTTGCCACAATTAATTGCTAGAGAAATGTACTTCAGCAAAAGACACCTTCCTCTCAGACATCTGAGTCCTCAGAGGAAATTGCTCTCTGTGTGAATGCCTGATATAATGCTTCCCCTGCATCCTCTCTCCTCATGGGCCTGGCTGTCCTAAAGGTGTGTTAAAACAATGGCTAGCTATACAAATGTATACATTGAAGATGAAGAATAGAGGAAAAGTCTAACTTTGCCTTTTTCGGTGTTTCTTTGTCTTCTCTCACCTTACAATGCCTCCCATATGCACAATAACAAGAGCTTGGACATCATCCTGCAAAGTGCCAGAGTGCTTGTCCTTCCTGGAGTTTCACCCTGGCTGCCTTTTGAGGCACACAAGCTGTGCAGTGGGGTGACACCAGGAGCCCCGTTGAAGATCTGAGAGCAAGAACGTGTTCAAAGGTCTGTGTGATGGGAAACATGGCACACGTCAGCTTCGAGAGGTCACTGGGACAGGGAACAAGCCTCCCTGCTTAATCATGGGCCCCAGTGCAGGAGGCAGGAGCAGGAGAAGACAACACATTTTGTTCAGGAAAAGTGCGGGACAGGTCAATATGAGAAGTATTTATGCATGGGTGTTTTCTTTCTCTGGGGCTGACCTGGTGTAGAAGTTTGGCTTCACAAGCTTCTGTAGAGGCTCTACTGATTACCTTGCTAAAATGCAGGCTTAGCAGTATTACAGTGGCAGAACACTGTTGTTTACTTATGGAAAAAAAATTAGCTCCTGCCACTCGTGAAGAGCCACAGCCAGATGGGAGTGAAGGAAGTATGGGAGCAGCTGCCTTGCTCAATGGGACAGCGATGGGGAGGGAGGAGCAGGTCGGGAGCAGGGGAAGGATTTTTGAAGCAGCCATCACAAAGGAAATTATGCTCTTTTGACTCACTAATTCCATGAATGATTTTACTTTTTCTCTGGCTGACTTCCTGATCAGATCAGCCTAGCGGAGCTTAGCCTCGGGCTTGAAATTAAGTGCAGTTGCTTAAGTGCTTTTCTGAATTGCATCAGTAGAAGGGCTGATCCCAGGTCCATTGAAGTCAACAGAAAGGTCTCAATTCAGCGCTGATGAAGCCAAAGCAGAGATGATTAGTAGCCTTAATGGATGCTGCTACCCAAACACCCAATGTTTTGGCTTGTGTCCTCAATCATAATGCCAAAACTGTTATTCACCGTGGGGGAAAGGTAAACCCAAGGCTTCATCCTGTATTTTAGGTACTCAGCTTGTATTAGTTGTTGATAAAGATCATGCATTCTGACAGAAACTCTTCAGAATAGTTTTTTAAAGATTTTTTTCTAAGGAACACTGATTACTATGTGCTTATCTGGCAGGATAGCTTGTGTGTAGAAGCCAAAAATAATCGAATTGACTGCCTCCTGGCTCCCCTTTAGAAACAAAAAGCAGCAGCCCATTGTCTGTTGTTTCTCAGAAATCAGGGAGAAAAGTTTTCAAGATGAAGAATGTGGAATGCACCAGCACGCTGCTGCTCACAGCTACCAAATACAGGATTCTTGCTTTTCAGTTTTGGTTTCAGGAGCAACTGCTTTTAAATTGCATAAAGTGGGCCCATCTTGGTAAATACTGCATAGATAGTAAAATCTTACACTATTTTAATTTGTCCAACTCTGCAAAAGGTAGTGTAGATAACAGTCTAGGATTATACGTGAAGCAAGTGTATCTCAGAGTAATTTTATTGTGCCACAGACTCAATTATTTTTAGAGCAAACAATTGTCATAATTTCTGCTTACTAGCTGCTACATTTATGCTAAGTACTCTGAGAAAACAGAAGTCTCTATGAGAGCTTTTCTAAGATGCCAAATATTTGTAGTGTTTGTAAATATACTTACTGTATAAGTATATATATATTGAAGATTTGTGAGTGGGAATGGAGATAGCTCTTAAGAGTTTAGCCAGGGCACTGAGGTATGTCAGCAAGAAAGCCCATTCCTGATTTTCTCACTGGCAAAGAAGGTCTGTCAATTAGCCAGTGCAATGGAGCTGTGCAAAAATACCCTTGTCAGTGTAAGCTGCTGCTAATTACTAAGGTGCTTTCAGAGGCAGGTTTTTAAACATTCAAAATCCATAGCAAATATGGTGTTCCTGCTCCTAGCCCTCTCCTTATCCTTCTTCTCCACTGCTCTCCCTGCAAAGGGAACTACTTTCATGTTTTATTTATTTGTCAAAGAGCTTTGCAGTAATGGGTTCTTTAAGTCCCCTCGTTGCTGACATCTTTGCATCACTTCAAAATAACATGGAAAAATGATAGTGTCCTCCTGGTGCTGGGGCTCAGCATGAAATTCCTGTCACAGTGTTTGTTGTTGCAGCATTTCTGTGAGCTCAGGGATATTAGCTGGCAGGAGATTTCCTCTCTTAACAGAATTTTTAATTTTGGTTCGATGCAGAGGTATGCAGACAAGGAGCCCCACTGGAGTCTGCATGGGGAGGAGGGCCCAGCTCAAATGCTAGTCTACTTCAGCTGCTGTCACCACAAACTTCTCAAGAACTGTTCCCTTGTTGGGAGAAAGGGGAATGGGAAGGAGGAGGAAAGCACATTGTCTTTCTGAAAAAGTTACTTCTCCTTCCACAGAAGCTTCTCTTCTGGATGTCTGATGGTTTGTGTGGACTGATGTGCCTCTGTTTCATGTCTTCCCTCATTCCCATCAGTATTAGCTTCCCATCGTGCTTGGTGTTGGTGTGGAATTAGCACAGGAAGTGTCAGGTGACAGGGAATTCCCTACACCTGCTTTCCAGTTGTGAAGTATTGGCACTCTGTGGCAGGCAGCAGGGGCAGGGATTCTCATTTACTTTTATTACATGGAAGCTTTACTCCATCACATCAGGCTGCCCTTCAGGGATAATTAAGGAAAAGTATTTCTTACTCTTCCTCCATTAAAGGAGTAGCTTTGATTTTGCAGCCAAGCCTTCAGGGTAGGTTTCGTGTATGGAGTCTCTACATTTTCAGTCATCCTCAGAGACCTCCCTCAGTTACACTGGTGTAACACCCTCGCATCTAATGCAGCTCCTGGTGATTTACCCACCATGGGAGGTGTGTGTCCTGGGCTCTCCTTTCTCTCTGCTGCTTTCCAAACAATGAGCCAAACAAATGCTTCAAAGCAGAAGCAATAGCCATTTGTTCATCAAGAGTGCCTATCAGTTTCTTGCAACGATGCCCATGGGTGTTGTTATTTTTTTCTTTATTTTCCTTTTTTTTTTCTTCTTCTCTGAGCAGCCCCAGATCTTCCCATACCAATAAATGTGAGTTATACATCCATCTAGGACTGGGAGAATATCAAAAGCGCCTGGTTCCTTATTTGTTGTATCTGGCTCTGTTCCAGGCAGCTGATTAATTTTGATGATTCAGAATCTTTGGCAATAGAGCACTGAAAATATGAAAAAATATACAATAAAATATATTGAAAGCAACTTGAAATGTCAGGTAGAATTCAGTGGAAATAATGTACCCATCAAGGGAGATTAATGGCATTTCTACACAACACTTCACTTCTTCTGCATTCTAGATGGGCAAATAACCTGTTATTCTCACAATTAATCATGTCTATAGATGTGGGTATTCTTTGCATCTGACAACCTCTGCTCTCATGCATTTTCCACTAGATGTATGCCTCTCTTCCCTTTTAATTATTTCTTCTTATCATTCAAACTGCCCTTTGGCCATGTCCTGCTTGCTAGCACCTCTCTTTTGCAGGTGACCATTCCCTTCCTTCAGTCCTTTATTTTGTGGTGTGAAACATGCTTATTTCTGAAAGCATTTCTTTCTTTAGGCAGGATAATTTCCTTTGACTAATTTGGGAATGAAACTGCTTTTTCCTTAAAGTTGATGTTTTTCAACTGACCTTTACATGAGGGTCACCTTTGCTGAAAGCAGAGAATCAGAAATTACTCCTCCCTGGTATGGTGAGGATGTCAGGCATGGGTGGTGGTGTCACGCCTTCACTTGGTCTAAAAGACTGTCTAAACCAGATGAAAAGCAGATTATCTCCTCCCCTGAGGAGATGGGTTTTGGTAAAGAAAGCTGATGGGTTTTGGTAAAGAAATTTCTCACACCAGTTTTGGATGCTGTTTCCAGCTGCAGAAAGTGGCCAAGCAGAGCTGAGGACTAACAGAGTAGTGTTGCAATAATAGGTGAATTTCACAACAGAGATCCTTGAAAAAAACATAGCATTGTTGACAAGTGATTTTGTCAGAAAATGCTTGAATAATTTTCTGTTCTTTTCCCTCAGAAATGTAGAAAAAGGACCACGGAACTGTTTCAGACTTGCCATAATGCAAATGTAATGACCCTTAACATAAGGTAAGATTATGTCTGAAATGGCTGTCACATAGGTACCAGTATTAATCCGGTTTTATTGGGGAAATGTAGGTCATCAGTGAGAACTGAGCTTGTAGCCTCAAAACTGAGAAGCAGGATTTTCAGGTCAGGGACAAAATGATTTTGTCCTTTGCTTTATTGGCTGCTAGTTCGGAAACAGTGTCAGGCTTGTGTGTGGCTGGGGCGAGAGCAGAGAGCAGGAGTGTTGCCCCACCTGCTGTCACCCCTGCCAGCTACGGCATCCCGCTCTGTGCGTACGGGGAGAGCATCTCCTGCCCGCACCCACCCGTCTCACCAGCACTCTCGCGGGAAACAGCAAGTCCCAAAGGAGAGCTCTGCATTGCTTATGCACCACTCCGCAGTGAAATAGGTCCCTCCCTTTCATTTAAGGTTCTGCTTTTAGCTTTAGCAGAAACCTGACCCCCTTTTGCATTACCTGTCCTTGCTGCCTGTTGCCTCAAGGACTTTTACTCACATTTGCTCCACTTCCCTTTCCTGTGTTTACCCATCCCTCACCTTAAAATTGTAATTTTTGCTAATTTTCTTGTCCCTTTCCTTTGCTATGAAGTAACAATATGTATTTGTTGGTCAGTGCCCTTTTCTTTTGCAGGTTACTTTGACTTGCTCTGGGGTTTTCTTTGGCTTAGCACTTCTGTGCTCCTTTTTCTCATCCCTCCTTTTAATTGCTCCTTCTGTTCTCAGCAACAGTCACACTATCCTGTCGACATACCTTTTATTTGCTCCTTTTAGTCTCCCCAGGTCCCTTCATTCTCTCACCTACCACTTTTACTTCTAGTTTCCTTCACTGGAAACTTCACTTGAATATTCCAGAGCTTCCTTTAAATATTTCATTTCCAGGACAATTTGAGGATGCTGTCATGTCTTATGATTTATTGCAGATCTGAATAGTTTCAAAGAACAATATTTCTGGATTGTAGCCAAAGCACCAAACCCTTCATTGCATTATGCAGTCTGGTTAGATGAGGAGATGAGTGTGAGAGCCAGCTCCATGTCTCAGGCATGAAGCTTGAGCCTGGATATCCAGAAGCCCCCGGAGAGAGGTTTTTTTTTTTTAGCTCAAACCCAGCCAGAGAGATACACTAAAAGTTGGTAGAGCTGGTATTGTAGGAACACATCAGCAGCTGGCTCCTCATTTGTCGCTGCAGGAAGTGTCAGGGGCACGCAGCTGTGCTGCTGTGACAGGTCTCTCTGCACGGTGTGTGTGCTGCTGTTCCCTCCGGCTTCCAGGGGCTCGGCTGCGGGGCCGGCACGTCCAAATAATGAAGTGCCTCCGCCACACCTGCTCTGCAGAGGGGGCTTGAATCAGGGCTCTCTGGGGAGCTGCTGTACCGAGGAGGATGAGGGGAGCTGCTTTCTCCTTGGTGAGCAGCCTGTCATAGCTGCTCTCCGGCGGGGGTCTCGCCCGGAGGGCCAGGAGGAGTTGGTACAGGAGCCGGTGCCTGGCCAGCAGCTCTTGCATGAGCTGAGCTCTGCCTGCGGGGAGCCCGGGAGATGACGGGCTGAGAGCCGAGCGCTGCCACCCACTGCGGCGTTCCATTGAATACCCGCTTGCCCGAGCCGGGGAGCGGAGGAGGAGGAGCCCCATCCCCGCTCCCTCCGGGGTGCTGGGGAAGCAAGGGCAGGCAGGACAGCCTCCTGCTGCTGAGAAATGCTCCTGGACGAAAGAGGTGGCGCTTGGGAAAGGTGGGAATAGCACGGGCAGGAGGAGGGTTTGTGCCAGTGCGTGTCGGGCTGGGGCGGGTTGCCCCGCTGCCTGGGCACCGCGGGCAGCCCCCTCTCCTGAGCCCCAGCGGCCGCGGGGCCCGCAGCGCCGCCTTCCCTTCCTTTATCTCTGCTCCAGCTCTGTCGAGCAGTGCGGCTTTAACCGAGTGAGGGCCGGGGACGGCGAGCAGAAGCTTGGTGAGGAGGAGACGCACCTGCCCAGCGTGGACCTTTATTCCCGCTTGGTTGCCTTCCCACCTCCTTCTACCATCAAGGCTGTCCCCACCCTGAGGGAACCTGTGTTCCCTCCCGCTTCTGCCCCTCTCATTGCCTTCTCCTCCTGCCCACAGGCTGATGGGAGGACTAGGAGTGGTCAGAGCTACGGTGTATGGCGCTGACCCAGGGGACAGGTCTCCGCAGACTCTATTAATAAGAAATCAGTGAGAAAAGTCTTCTTTGGACGCTTCCCTCCCCACTGCTCTCAGCGGGCGGGCGGTCTCCCTCCCTGCCTCTGCAGCCCTCTGAGCACCATCTCCTGCACTGCCACTTTCCCCAGTCTCCAAATTTCTTGCTTTCAGGCCCACTAGCTGCCTCTCTTTCCTTCAAGTATGCCTCTTTCAG
The DNA here is from genome assembly GCA_013399225.1 of Rhipidura dahli. Taxonomy (NCBI): domain Eukaryota; kingdom Metazoa; phylum Chordata; class Aves; order Passeriformes; family Rhipiduridae; genus Rhipidura; species Rhipidura dahli. The sequence continues at coordinate 523,595 of VXAC01005357.1, read as the reverse complement.
AAATCCTTCTGATTGCTTGTTCTCATTATCTTAATGAACAATTAGAGAGTGAATCTGTCAATGTAATTTCTATGCTCTTTCTCCTTGTCTTTGAGCAGCATGAGTTATACCCCTGCTCTGTGACTGCAGCATGCCCCAGCTTTTCACAGGATGGAGAAATATTCAAAGGTGCCTAAAAACTTCCATACTTCTGGCTTTGAGACTATTTAATTATTTTAGAGGAGATTATTAAGGCTGGCTGCAAAAGAGGGTAAAGTAATCAATTTTAAAGAAGATAACTGAGGGCTATTATTTCCTCTCCTAGGAGGAAAGCAAACAGGGGCACTGGAACCGGAGACATCTGAATTTTCAGTTGTTATATAGAGTTTGCTGGGTGCTTCAGTCCACCCCTGCTGAGGAAAGGATTGTCTGCCTGTAAGGTTCATCTCCAGCAGAGCTCTGTTTAACTGAGGCACCAAAACTACCTGTGATGCAAGTGTGCATTGAACAAATGTTTAAAATAGGGTAATGCTGGCTCTGTGATACTCACCAAGGTTCTGGCTAGGCTTCTTTCCAGTGAGGCTGAAAAGGATGCCACCTTGCACAAAAGGCATAAACATATATTTGTATGCAGAGTCTTGGATAGTTCCGTGATGATATTTGAATTTAAACATTCATTAGAACTGAAATAGCTTCAAGTCAGTGGGTGAGCTGGGAGAGACAGACAGATAATGCTACTGTGAATGGGGCCATATAGTGATGCTTTGCTCCCAGCAGATTGTGCAGATTCCAGTAATGTTTTGTCTTTATGTGTTTCTCACCTTCTGTCTTACCTCTTTAACTTTCTGAAGGAGCAGGGAAATAATTGAAGGCTGTGCTGGCTTTCTAAGTTGTTGTAAATAGCCAGGAGAGCCGCTGTTTCAGGGTAGTAAAGTGGATTTCTTGCCACACTTAGAGCTATTGACACAGGCTCTCAGGATGCTGGCACACACAGCACCAGGGGTCCCGGGTCTTGCTGTCCTGACCCCTCCTTTCTGTTTGGAAGGTTAAGATCCTGGAGGTTCAGGAGGACTGCACTTACCTCCCCAAGGCAATCTGGCTCCACTCAAACCCCACGGCAGCAGGAGCCTGCTCAGCTTTCCATAGGGATTCACTGTTTCATCGTTTGCCACCTTCTTGCAGTTTAATAATAAGCATCTGGTACCTGTCACTGTCAGCTCCCACCTGGGCTATATTTAGACAGATCAGCATGGTGATCCCAGCACTCGTGTCGGTGGGCCACACTAGAAATAGCACTGAAGTAACACACTAAATAAAGCAGCACTTATGGTAACTTACAATAAAGAAATTAGAACCTCTTTGCATTTCATCTTTTAATACACAATTAAATTTTATTCCATATCACCTTCAACCAACCCATTTTTCAGTCTCTCTGTCTTTTTTTTTTTTTTTTTTTTTTTTCCCCATATATATTTTNTTTTTTTTTTTTTTTTGCCCCATATAGATATTTCCCGTGGAAAATGCTGTGGGTAGAATGGTAAGAGGGGAGCTCTGATATTTGAAATTGAAACAATAGAGATACTTTTGTATCTGAAAAGAGATAAAAGTTACCTTGTGGAAGGGTGTGGCAACCACAGTATTCAGGTATTCCTATTAAATAATGAAAAGTGGAATAACTTTTAGAAGAAATGAGAACATATTCTTTGCAGAGTCTCAAACCTACCAAGGTCTAATTTTCTTTTATTTTTTTTTTCCTTAGAAACCAAGTAGAATGCAGTGTTTTAGTTGACATTTCATTTATATTTCTGACATTTTTTTAGAGCCAGGAATGGTAAATCAATTAATTAAAAATCATGAGTATCTGGATGACTGGAATCTGTGGCAAACTGCATCCAAAAAAACCATAAATCACAAAATATGTAGTCTTAACTGAGTTAAATAGAAAAACCCAAAAACCCATGAAAGTTGTTTAAAGTGTCAGTATTTTGGAAAAAAAATCTGTTTGGAATGACCTCTTAAAAATATTTTTCAGCAAATTGGCAATGTGAAAAATGTCTCATTTGTCACATGGGATTGTAAAAATATCAAAAGATTTCTTTCCAGTGTTCAGTTTTTCTCATTCTTAAAAGGGAAATTGCATTTCAAAGCTGAAAGCTATTCCAGACTCAAGACTGAAACGTTTTATGAAAAATGTCATTTCTTTTAAACATTTTTAATGAAAATTTGCAAAGTTCATGGCTTCACAGAATGTTTTGCTGTGTTCAGTTCCTCATTTTCTGGTAAGGCAAGTTAATCATGAAAAGCTTTCAGAGGAACGTGCAACAGAGCAGCTTCCTACTCAAAATCTTCCATAGCCCAAGATGACAGACAGCAATTTTTGTGATAGTCTTCAACAACAGTTCCTGGTATTTGCACATTTAATGAGCTTCTTCCTTAACTTCAGAGGTTTTGTTTCCTCTGTGGATTCATGGGTAAACTGCAGAATAACCCCAGATATCAGATTTGTGCTTGGATAGGACAGAGGCAGACTTTTGGGTTTCCAAAGTACATGGAGTTGAGTTTCTCTTTCATTCTCTTGGCAAGGACAGTGAGCACCTCTTGTTCCCCAGGTGGAAAGGGCAGTCACCTTCCTCTGCTGTTGAATCTGCAGTAAATTGGGTAGGTTTCTGGGCTTTTTTGACAGTGCTGGTATTCCTAGCTCATGAAGAGAGAGGGAGGGAGGGAGAGACGAAGGAAGGAAGGAAGGAAACATGCATCATCTCCCATGAGTTTTGCATGGAAAATGCACTGCTGTCTTCTCCTGCTGAACCCCCTAACCTCTCCCGATGGAGCAGCCTCCATGTGACCCTGGCAGCATGTAAAGTAAACCACCTTCTTCTCCCTTGGCTCCACTCCCTTAATAAAGAGGCTCTTCCCTGTTTGGCTGTGTTGGTGTCTCAGGACAAGCCCCTGCTGGGAGCTTGAGGACAGCATTTCCAGCGACTCGGACCCTGTGCTCCTTTTGGCACCCCACATCTCCCAGTGCAGATCCCCTTTAGTCTCAGTTCTGGTGTCTCTGGGCCCTGGGAGATGAGGCTGGAAGCTTCCAGCTTCTGCCAGAGAGACAAGGTCATGGGTAATGGAGTGTGTGTGAGACTAATGTGACCTCAGAGCACTTTAAAGGGCAGTATTCTTTCCTTCCATGCCAAAGGAAGAGCTATTGCAGGCAATTTGGCAGGAACTAGCCAGCAATTAATTGAGCAACAGTTTCAACCATTGCAAGGCCCTATTGGGAGGGTATTGACGGCAAAGTGGCTCCCAGGCTGCAGGTAAATGTGATTTCTGGTGCTGGAGTCAAGCTGACTGAGGGGGAGTCAGCAGTGACAGACTTCTGCTAAGGAAACAGGCTTTTTTAAGAGTGAGTAACAGCAATATACTATATTACATGCAATGCTATGTATTATCTGTATGTTTCTGGAAATTTAATGTGAAACAGTCTTGTTCAAGCCGAAACAAACAGAAATTAGCTGGCTGTGGATTTTGGCTGCTAATGTTGTTAAGGCAGGCCAGGTTGAAAAAGCTTGACTCTTCCCCCTTTTTTGCCTTGGTTGATGTATCTGGAAGTGGCTATTCATGTGGGTGGCATGAGGAGCAGTGCTTTTAGGGAGGTCCAAGGAGAGGAAAATACCTTTTTTGCTGTGCTGGGCATCTCTGTGCCTCAGGGCTCCTTTGTAGTCCTGCTTCTCAAGTGGGGTTGGTTCCTCCACGGCCAGTTTTAGGGATAAACCCCCCCAAACATGGAAAAGCAGGCTGCAGTGTGTGAGAAAGCTGCCAGGGTACACTGCTGAGCCTGTCTTCCGTGATGGCGTGGGATTTGTTCAGCTGTCAGTGCTTGTGACTCTCCAGTCATGCTGCAAGCCTGGGTGGGGGAAACAGTGGCACAGAAGAAAACGATGAACATTATTCATTATCTTGATTTTGTTGGGAAGGCTCAGCAGTTCAAGAGCTCTGAGGGAGTAATTGAAGCACTAAAAACAAAGAGCTGACTTGTTACGGCGCTTGAGAGAGGAATGAAAAAATAAATGGGAGAAGGGAGTTCAGATGTGTGGGAGAATGCTGGTGGCTGAAATTTCAGCCTGCTTGAGAAATTGTCTCTCTTCTTGTATTACTGTCTCAGCTAGAGTTTTTGTGGGGCTGCTGCAGCTAAATTTCAAACTGGATGAAGTTGACAGAAGCACAAAAGGGAGTGTTCCTTGCTCCTGCCCCAACATAAGAGTAGAGGGAGTGTGAGAGGTGTTGGCTCTCACAGGGCATGGTTTCCTGCTGCTTTCAGATACATCTTTATTCCTCAGTGGTTCTTCTCTCAGCATGCAAGGGTGGGATCTGTTCTCCTCAACTCTGGGATTCACCTCAGTTTTCTGTTCACCAAGGCTAGATACAATGATTTTGAGGTCAAGTGGTAAAACCCACTTGTTCTCCAGACCTTTCTCTGGTGATGGGTGTTCACCAGGCACTGTAGTTCATGGTGCTTTGCTTAATTTTCCCAGTGGTGAAAGACATGAAGTGGTAAGTTATTAATCTTTCAAATGAGATATAAATCCTAAATCCTTGCTAATCCTCATATCCGTAGCACAAAACCATACAAATGACAAGATTTGCAGAGCCTCAGCTCATAAGGAAGAGGCAATTATGTAGCCAACTGCAGCACTGGGCAGTGTGGGGAAAACTCAAGATGTTTAATATGGTGTGGAAAAAGTGAGGTTCAGAACTTGTATTGTCTATCTCCCAAATTTACACGCCAAATATATCAGGGTACTGATAGAATTAATAACTTCTGGTTTCAGCAAGAATAGATTGTATTAGTACAGCTCTCTCATTTCCAGTCCTGGGTGGGTTTCAGGTGAGACAAAGGAGAATTTTAAAATAAGTTGAAAAAATCATAGCAGGAAGGTGAGAAAATTGTACAATCACTTCTGGTTTCATCAAGCAGCCAGCTCCAGGTGCATCTGGGCTATGGTTATAATCTAATTCTCATAGTCCTGTTTCCTCATATGTAATTTTTCCATATCACAAAATACATCTGTAAAGCGAGTGGTGTACTCAAATGGGTGGGGAAAACTAAGCACAGTCAAAAAGCAAAGAAAAGCTTGATACATTCAAACCATCTTTCATGATTTTAGAAGCCTTTCTCTCTCCCTTCCCTTGGTATTACTGATGGATGCAGCCTATCTGGAAAATGGACATGCATACGCTGCTATATAGAAGTGGGTTTTGACTGAGTCCTAAAAGATTTTAACTCATCCATCAATTGATTATATTGTCATTGCTACATAAGGCTGTTCAGCATAGAGCATCTATTACTGAGGCTCTGATTGAAACATTGCCCTTGCTGTGCAGAACTATTTAACTTTGTCTCTTTGAAATGAAATGCAAAGTGTTTCTTATCTCACAAAAAGACAGATTTATTCTCAGCCTTTTGAAAAACAGGTATGTGAACCTGAAAACATTTCTTTCAGTGGGTACAGGTACAGGTGCCAAGTTTTCCCCAACGAGGCTTAACTTCTCCTTCTGCCCTAGTGAAAATAGCACATTGTGAGTTAGTCTGGTCTAACACACAGATTGAAATGCACGCGTCCTTTCCCCAGAAACTTCCCATTTTGTGGCTTGCACAAGCACGCCTGACGGACAGATGGAATATGGTTTGGAATTTGTTGGTCGGCTTGTTGGGTTTTTTTATTTGAAGGAAGGGGAGGGGAAGACGACGACGTGGAGGGGGTGGTGGTGTTTGGGTGAGTTTTATTTTTTCTTTAAAAGGTAAAATAAATTCGCATCGGCGGTGGTTTTTGCGGAGGGGCTCCCTTGCTTCGCAGCGCAGCCCCGGCCGGCCCCGCCGCCGCCGCTGGGTGCCAGTGCAGCCCCGGCGTAGGCAGCGCTCCCGCCTCTCCCTGCCCGCTGCAGCTTCGCCCTGCCCGCTCTCGCCACGATGCCTGCTCTCTTCCTTTCCCCTGCCTTCTCCCGCCCCCTTCCCCGTTTGAACGACAGGAGAGTCCCCGTGCCCAGCCCTGGTGGCGAGAGTGCCCCGGGCGGCAGCGCGGCCGAGGCAGCGCCAGCACCGAGGATGCTGAACCGCAGCTTCCCCTGCTTGGCAGCCTCCGAACAAGCCTGGCCCTTTCCTTTGGCAGTCTCCAGTCTGGCTCTTGGCTGTGTCTTTGAACTGGGTACCGTGGGGAGGGGAGCGGGGCTGGCAGCACGGAGAGAAGGCTGGGCTCCCGCGGGACTCAGCGCAGCCGCTCCTCTTGTTCACATCGGGGTGTATTTTTCCACCCTTGGCAGACCAGGTACAGTGCTGACAGACTGTGATGAACAAGGGAAGGATGGTCGTCCTGCCCAGCTGCTCCTTGCTTCCCTGTGCAGTTCACCTCAGTTGTCTCTCACTGCGAGACTCCCGAGGCTGGAAACATCAGAGGCTGGGGATGTGGTTGATCTAGTCATCACTCGGTTGACTAGAAAAAGATTTAAGCTTTCCAAGTAACCTGGAGCTGTGGGAGCCTGCTACTACCCTATGGTAGTGCTAAGAATTCACGACTGATTTAGTGCAACAACTTTGGTTTCAGCAGAGCAAGGAATGAGCATCAGCTCTCTCTGAAAACCAGCTCTCTTTGTTGTTTCAAGGTGGAAACTTAGGAAATCAATTATACAATTGATTTTCAAAAGGCAAAATTAGGCTGGGAAGCTGTAGACAAGTATTCTTAGAGAGTCTGCAAATCCAGCAGTGGCAGTTTATTACCTTTACAGCACTTTTTAACCAGCAACCTCACAGCTACTACACCAGTGTTCAAGGGGCAGAAAATGTTGTCTTCACCTCCAAAATAAAAGCAAATGAGCTCCATGCAAATAAACTGACCTTCTTAAGTAGTACAGGGAATCCATAGCAGAACAGGAAAAAGAAGGTAGAACTCCCAAATCATGCATGACACTGGCTCCTTAGAGAAATATGTAAGTATAACTTAGCAGAGCTATATTGAGATATTTAGCCAAAAGCCTAATGCTAGGTGGTCTTTTGAAAGTTACTGCTTCTAGCTAGTGCTATGATACCCCTGAAGGTAAGGAATCATGAAGCTACTGTTCAGAAGCACTTCCACAGTCATGGAAATTTTTCCTCCATCAGCAGGTTTCTTTTTTTTTTTTTTTTTTCCAGTCAAATCACACAGCTTGAGGAGAGGATAGTGCCCAATGCCAAGTTGTGTTTCTTCTGCAGATTGAAAACCGGGAGCCTGCCATCTCCGAAACGGCCGTAAACATCTCCTAATAATGCTAAGGATCACAGATGGGCATCAGGAGGAGCCTGGGCTTTAAAAAGAAGCCTGTCACTGGAGTATCATTTCTCCAGGAGCTGTCAGGAGCAATGTCTCTTTTGAATGGTTCCCGTTCACAAAAGTAACAAACATGTCATTATTTTTTATTCCCAGAGAGCCAAAAGGAGGCAGTCCACCCCAAGCTGCCTTCAAAAGCAAAGATCCTGCAATCAGAAGCTGCAGCTCTGTGAGAGCTGAAGGCAGACATGAGGGAGGAAGCAGAGAGCTGTGAATGATGGATGCCAGTCAGGTGTGGCTTTAAAAATGCCAGCAGGAATGCCTCTTGGCAGTGCCTGCATGAAGCTGGTGAGATTGGGCATTTGTCTGACAGTGTCATGTTGTCACCTCTGTCTCATGGGCATCCTGTACTCAAGGATGAAGGTAAGAGGTGGAAGGGTCAAGGGTATGTGGACAAAAATTAAGTTGAGGCTCCTCACACGGGTGTCCTTTCCATGAGGGCACAAAGACAAAACTTGCTGACCAGGTCTGTTGAGCCTTGACTTTCCTTCCTCTCTCGAATAAACAAACAAAATTCAATCACTTTAATCTATGACATACTTTCTGTTTTTCCTGCTTCTCCTCAAAATAAAAGCCTTCATGCAGAAAACAATCCTGTTTCTGCCTGTGTTTCCACCTTTCAGCTCCTCCTTTTCTTGCTTTGCCCACCCTGCCTCCAGCGTGTCAGCAACAATATCCTTTTCCAGGAAAAAACCACATGTACTCAGTGTTAAAGCACCACATTTCTTCCAGTTAGCATTGAAACAATGCTAATTCTATTTTCTTGCCTAATTCTATTTCCTTTCCTGGCCCTGCCGAATGTGAGGACATTTGTGTCTAAATACAGGCACTCTACTCCCTTTATCATCCTGATCCAGTGAGCAGTGCTGCAGTCTAGTGCTTGTGACATCAGGATTCATCACCAGTGACTGCATTACAGATGCAGCCAGCACCAGGCAGCCTTTAAACTGGGTGGTGGTAGTGGCAGGTGCCTGGTGATGGAGCAGAAAGCTGGCTCGTGAACCACGTGGTGGCTGCTGATCTCTGAGAATGGGAACATAAACACTGTGGGGTGTGAAATGCAGCACCAGGCCAAGACTGCCTAAGCAAGATCGAGGGTTGTGGTGGAAGGTGACCTTGGTTGTCCCAGTTCCTGCAATGGTGGTCATGTGCCACCAATCAGCTGCAGTGGCTGCCCACACAGGCCCTCTCTCCTGTCAGGTTTGTGCGATTGGGATGAAAGTCCCTGGGAACTCAGGTAACCTGGCAGCTTGGCTCTGCAGCATCCAGCTCTCAAGGTGAATAACACGGGGCTGCTTGTCTTTGGCAGCTCAGCTGGGAGGCAAGAAGGAAGGATGGTGAGAGCACCTCTGTGAGGCTGAACTGCATTTCCATCTTCAGCTGTCAAATGTGAATGTAAATTGGAAATATCAAACACTGTTTCTCAGTAATGAATATGCTTTTCACTAGTGCATCACAGCCTACAAATGCCAGAATATTTCCATCCCCTTTTCCACTCTTGCTTTTTGGTTTTCTTGGACTGCTGCTTTTTAAATTCCAAACCCCGTACCGTAGGTGTGCCTAAGTGGCTGCAATGAAGGAAAATGATGCTGTCAGGTTTAAAGGGGAAGAAGGGAGTACTCTACACAGAGTACATCAGTGTGGCCATAGCAGTGGCTGCCTTGGTTTATACTTGCAGGTCATCATATTCTGGGATGGCAGTGACCACACAAAACCTCCCTGAGTGCTTGTCTGTCTGGAGGGTGCTGAAACGGTGTAATGAGCTGGTGGTTTGCAGCAGCACGAGGTTACTTGCTGAAGTCCGTGCAAGTGCATGTGCACGCTGTGACTGTGTGACCTAAATGTGCTGGCTGCATGGTTGACTGCCAGGATGCCTCCACCAGCTGCCTGTGACGTGGCCTCGGGGTGACAATGGCAATGGAGGAGCACCAGCCCTTGTGTCTCTCTGAAGGAAAGGAGCTCAGCTGCCATCTCAACCTTCTCAGCTTCTGTTCTTTTCCTCTCTGCCCCTGGCAGAGATCAGCTAATTACAGCCTCAGTGGCTGTTTCAGTGGCTGAATTTCCCCCACCCTTTTGATCACAAAGCCCTTGAATGAGGTGAGCCCAAGTAGCTGCCTCTCTATAGATGAGCTGGGATTTGCTGCCTACCTTTGGGGAAGCAGCTTTTGCCCCCAGCAGTATGATGCCCCTTGCTTTGCAGAGGTGATGGTAACTGCATGGGCCAGCCCCTCTCACTGGAGGACAGGGACTATGAAAGCTGTGGGAGACAGGGCTGTTGCCCTCATAGGGGCTCCTGCCCTGATGGGAGGTCTCCCTAGTAGCCAGGAGTTGCCTTACCCTTTTATTTTGGTCAGGGTAAACAAGGAGCAAAAGGAGGAGAGGCCCCCATGAACATGTGTGTCTGATGGCTACCCTGTCCTTCAACTGGTACATTTTTCGGAGTTTGTCTTTCTATGTCTTAGGAGTACTACAGTGCCAGAAAATGCCCATGTTTTCTTCTGTTCCTTCCCTGTGTCCTTCAAAAAATTTGGTAGATGAAACTCTTTTATTTTAAGCTCTTCCTTTGAGAAGATAGACTCTTAGACTCTTCCTCTGAGATTTTTGGTGATACTTGGGTCACGTTTCTCCAGATTTGCCAGCAGCTAGAGATTTATTTGTCTCTTTGTTGTTGACTAAGTCTGCACCTTCAGCTTGTAACTGTGTGGTCGAGGCTACTGGGAATAGCATTTTGTCTTGCTGCTGATGAGAATGGCAGGGCTGTGGCTGTTCAGTCATTAAGCAAAATTTGAGGTTTTGCCTCAGAACATGAGGAATCCCAACTAGTGAGAGAACTGAAATTACCTGGGTGTGTCAGATAAACAGGTCTCTGGTAGTTTCTCAGAAGGTCAGACTCACTCATCATCAGTGTTTTGCACATGGTGTCGATGTGTGTTGTATTTTTTCCTTCTGGGTGGAAGAAGCAGAGTTGGGAATGAGACACCAGTTTGTCTCTGCTGTGGCACTCTGGGGGAAAGGCACACGGGGCACTCTGTGTTGGTGCCTGCTCCCAGTCACAGATTTCAGCTTGAGGAACAGACACATCTACACAAAGATACGGATTTTTCTCTATTGTTTGTAGTGGAGTAAACGTCAGCACCTACTAAAGTCAATGCTTTTGCATCAGTGTCAAAGTGAAAAATATACCCCCCCCCAAAAAAACCCCCACAAACAATCCAAACCAAATGCAAAGCAAAAAAGCCACCACAAAGGTGAATGCAAGAAATAGGAGGCAATGAGTTGGGAATTACTTCTTCTGAAAGATAAAACTCTACCTTTTTTAATCTTTGAAAATTGTGAAAGCTCTGTTCATGGGCATTCAGTGCCTTTTAGCAAAGCTTAGAGTTAAAACAATTTTTTTTTTTTTTTAATGACAGTTTGTAGTAAAACATCCTGCAGAGTATGCAGAAAGGGAATGGCTGCAAAGTTTTCTTTGCTGGTGACTGTTTTGAGTCATGTGGTGGTTTGGTCCTTATTTACTGCACCAGAACATGCTCGCTTCTTAAAATAGTGTAGAGGGGACAGACAAGCAGTCAGACTAAGGGTGTTAGTGCTGAGTCAGTTTTCCAATAGAGATGTGAAGGCATTAGCTGTATCTGTGGATATGAAAAAATACATTATCACCTAGTGCCTCTTAAAACTAGCCAATTTATTTATATTCTTCACGGGTAGATGTCTATTGCCAGAATTTATGGCAAACATTTGAGCTAAAGGTAGTTGTAGGTTTGACAACAAAAGTGATAAAGAAGCTGTGGAGGGCAATGAAAATTGATGGGGAGAGAGAGTGATGAACAGCAAAAGTGCCATTATGGTCAAGTGATGGGGTAGAAGGTGAAAGAGAAAGAGAAATGGGCTGTTTGCAGTAATTTGGGTATCTTCAAACCACCTTGTTCAGCTGCCTGTGAGCACCTGCTTACTTTATTTACTGTTGCACTTGTTGGTAATGTCGCTGCAGTGGAGTAAGATGCCTGAAGTGGCCATGCTCCTGCCTTTTTGTTTGGGAGATGCAATTTGTGGATTTTTCTCATTTTGTCCCAAGAAAAAGAGAAAAATACTTCCAATGCAAACAAAGCAGGGCTGCAACTTCTAGGTCAAAAGACCTAAAAATTAATGCTATCTTTTAACAACAACAAAATACTCTTTCCTTGATTCATTTTCATATGTTCAAAGAATGGTCTTGTTTTCATGGATGAATGAGGGAAAGGGTGGTTTTGGAGGTGTATTGTTGGATGGATGTGGGTTTTCCCTGGGAGCCAAGCTCACAGGGAGGACTTGCAAGTCCATTTTTTTAACACTAGAAGGGTGCATGTGAATTGGTTTCTCATGCAGTTTACAAAAAATAAAAGCAGTAAATGTTTTGACCCCTTTACATACCTCAAGCTTTTACTTGTGGCTGCCTCAGATGATAATGCAGTTACTCGTGGAGGCAGCTGGTCCTTGTCAGGCATAATGTAATCAAAATCCAACTGCTAATAAAAATGAAAGAAACGGGTAAGAGAGGAAAATTTAGCAGCCTCTCATATCACTAGTGAAGTTTTGATGACTTAAAATGTCAAGAAGAGTGGATGCAGCATTTAGGGAGAGTTTTTTAAAGCTTTTTTCCACCTCTGTAGTTTCTGTGACCCTACTACTTCTGCCTAATGCTGGTAGTTGGAACAAAAATATGAACTGTGTTCCCTTTTCTTCACCAGATTTAACTATGGAGAGAAAGGGAAAACACATGATTCTGGAAAGCAATCCAAGAAACTTCGGAACAGAGAAAACCTCTGACTGAAGAAATGCTATTAGTTTTGTGAAATTCTGCTAGCTGAAATTCTGTTCACCCCAAAGCTCTGGGTAGTGCCACAGCAAAAGTCTCCCTTTTGCTCATTTCACATTTTATTTGTTTTGATTTAAAAATTGCCAGGGAGGTAGAAGGTGGACAGATGTGCTCTGTCAGACGTAGCGGGAGTGGGTTATGAAACTTCTGTTGAGTGCTCCTTGTCTGCTTCAGCATAAAGTCAGTCAGCAAATTGAAATCTTCTCCAACAAGGATTTAAATTAAATTGACTGCCTTTGCATTGGGTCAAAGCTGGAGCATTCATATAATCAATTAATGTGGCTCAGCTTTGGGGATGGCAATCTCCAGTTGAGACAATAATGAACAGATGGGGCTTGTAGCTTATTAAATTGCTACCTCCGTGGCATCTGTGCCATGGACTAAAATGCAGGTAGGCTCACGTTTTGCATTAATGTATTGCATGACCTTGGGGGAGTCTTTCAATTGCTTTCTGCCTCGGTTTCCCTTCTTCCAGAAAGCCTTTAAAGCATGAACTCTTCAGTGCCTACTTAGGAAGATGATTCTCTCCCGGTGGCTAAGACCTACATTCGGAGTTGCTGACCGTAAAATAATATTGGTTGAGCTATTTTAATAATGCTGATGTAGACCCTTAATTTAGATGCAGCTACATGGGCAAAAATAAAGCGTGGATATCAACATTCTCTTTGGGAAGTGTTTTTTTTTACCTCTGGAAATGAGGGAGTGGCATTGCCTGAATGATGTGCCAAAAGTGGATGTCAGCATGCTCTGCCTCAAGCTCAGAGATGACCAGAAGAGAGGTGGATAGATGAGACCCTGGCTAAACCTGAGGCCGTAGATATTCCTGAGAGGAAGGGTGTATCAGCTGAAGTTTGGCTCTGTGGCCCCTCAGCTTATAGATGGGTTGGCAGAATGAGCCCCTGTCTATGCCATGTACTGTAGGAAGAAGTGTCATGGGTCTCAGCAAGAAGGGTTTGCTCACATAATCACCCTTGAAAGCCTCTCCTAGCACAAAGCAGGCCTGAGCAGATCTCTAACCCTGGCTGCAGTACATTCCCAATCCCACTTGTCTCTTTTAACTGCTATAATGTAATTGCTGCTATTAATAATAAACTGACAGGCTGTCTTTAAATAACTGTAAGGCTGATAGACTAGTGTCAGTTGGATGCTTCAAAGTTTGGCTAACAGCAGGGAGAAACAGAACAACTCCATTCTCAACTCTTCATGCAGAGAAAGAAGGGCTGGCACTGGGAAGAGGCAATGGAGGGGCTGACACGTGGCACAGCAATGCCTCAGGGACTTTCTGCAGAGCAGTTGATGAGTGACTTGCCTGGTTTCTCTGGAAGAAGACACGTTTTCATGCTGACAAGTGAAATTTGTGGGCTGTGCTAGAAGTTCCCTTGTCTCAGAGAAGGATTTTAGCAGTTGCAAGTTTAGGTTCATATGTAAGTTTGGGTGGCTGGTGGCCAGCAGAGCCAGAGTGGGAGAAGAAGCCAAATTCCAAGTTGCCCCTCCATTCCCCCTCCCTGGGTGAGCTGGGCTGGTGCTCCAGCACTGAGGCTGACTGCCTGCAGAGAGATGCAGTCAGGTCAAAGAGGTGCTGTCATCCTGCAGGGTGTCTCTGGGAAGCTGGAGTTTAGCCCAGGCCCCTCAGCACCTGCTACCAGCATGGTCTGTTGGTGCTGGTTTTACCTGTTTTATCCATAAAGGGAGCATCTTGAAAGGAGACTTAGGCAGAAGGATGGGACAATGGGATCACTGAGGGCAGTATCAGGGCAAAGACACCGGCAGAGGCAGAGTGGAGAGGTGCCCAGGGGAAGATGATGGCACCTGTGTTTTAACACTCTGCAGGTCTCTGACAGGCAAAATCCACCCAATCAAGAGGGAAGGATCTCCAAATCTGACACGTTTCCAAGGCTGGGACCTCATGTCTTGCTTCCAAAGCTCCAGTGGGGGATGTTGTACTTTTGCAAACTGGGTTTTGCAATAGAAAGTCTGGCAGCATCAGCATGCGGCTGTGCTGCTCTGCTATTCAGTGGGCTTCTGTCAAATGAGAGGGGATGAACAAGATAATGAGCCAAGGAGAGAGAAGCCTGGCATGGGTAAAAGCCATAAAAGAGCTCAAGTGTTATATGTGTGTTTTAACCCTAGTAGCTGAATTATTTTTTGGATGATCTAGCATGCTCGTACGAGGTCAAAATGGGTTTCTAGCCAGTGTGGACATTTGAAGTAATTTTTGAATCCTTTTCAAAGCCTCATTAATATCTGCAATTATGGGTAGCTACAGTGCACTTGACCCAGAGTGCCAGTGTCACCAGGCTAAGCTGAATGAATCAAAAAACTTTTTATGACAGTCTCTGACCCTGCTTTGGCTACAGACACAGGGGGTGAATAGAAAAATCTTTTACCTGCACCAGGTGACCAAGTCCATGCATCAATTTAATATTTGTTCCTCTTAAAACCATTTCTGTTTGCTTATAAGTGTCTTTAATACCTAAATGAGATTCTGGAATTTCTGTTGTATTTAAACTGTTAAATAAAATGATGGTTTCCAGTGATGAGAACAATTAAGCATTCAGGATATAATGAAACTTGATAGGGACTCGGCTGCTGTCCCCCCTATTAGTGTGCACAGCTGTGCATGTGTGTCAGCATTTGCAGGTTAAAGAAGCAATTAATCTGAGCAGGGTGAACGTGAAACTCTTACTTAAGCACACAGACAGATTGTGAACCTCAGTCCCTGACTCTTTTGTTAAGGTTGGAACTCAAATTGCCACCAGGCTGTGTAAGTCTGTTCTTCTCAAATCCCACAGTTCTAGTCAAATATAAGGGGTGATACTGGTGAATTGTGTCCTGGTGGCATAAATCCACATGGCCAGCAATTTATGCACACAGTGTTAACTGACGTGGTGATTCACACCTGCTATGATTAAGGGCTCCATGACTGATATAGTTTCTGTGGAGTTAGATTACTAAAATAACAAAATGTCAAGGAGTAACACTTGATATTTTTGCTCGTGAGCAGGCCTCGTGTGCTTGGGCAAGCTCATGAAGGCTCTCAAGCATTTGGCACAACCAGCACTGATTCCTACAGCAGCTGGTGCTCACTGCACTTTATCGGGCTGTGAGATGTGCAGGGTGTGCTTGCAGGCTCCGTGACTCCTGCTGGGCAAACAGGAGCTGCAAGGGCCTTTGAACATCCTTGTGCTCTGTGTGAGGTGAGAAGGAAGAGAGACAGGGAGTTGTCTGCTTAATTTCATTTTGAAAATCGTACATTAAAGACGGTGCTATTGATAATCTGCTGAAGGTACTGACACAGAAAGAATAGAGAAAGGAGGTTAATAAATCACCCAATATCCACTTTAGTCTGCATTTCAATTTTCATTTCTCAGAAACACAAATTGCAGCTGTTCTTTAAGGTGTCTGATCTATCCTCTCAAGAAGCCAATTTTGTTTTTAATTTCCTCTGATGAGACTCAGAAGATGCTGGATAAAATATGAGGTGAGTTCTTTTATTTATTTATTTTTGAGGCAGCCTTCTCTGTGTAGCACCTCATGGTTTCCTTCCTTGCTGCCAAGGAAAGTGCTCGTCTCTTAAAGCATTCTTGATGGAAGAGTTGTCAATGAGGAGTGTAGAGCTCCAGGCTCCTCTCTAGCAGGGGTAAAGATAATATAATCAGTAAAATGGGTGATTGAAGCAGGTGCAAGCCTTGAAATCAGTTAAAATATTTTGAAAGGGAAAGAAATAGTAAAAAAGACCTGAGCTGCAAAGGTTTTAGTGGTGTATTTATTTCTCCCAGCTAAGCTGCAGTTAGAGAAGTTCCAGATCTAATTCCCAGTGCATTCCATAATAATAAAGGTATTTTATTAAAATATTAGCAGCTGGGAAGGAACTTTGCAAAATGCTGTAAGAAAAACCCTTCTGCATAAATAGGATTATGTGGAAGTTTTCAATATGGTAGTTTAGTTGAGGATTTTTATTAATTTTTTTTCAGTTGCTATGGGACTTTAAAGCCAGGAATGCAAACAGAGAAATCAAATTTTTGGAACCAGCTGCTGTATTACACATCACCAGCCATTGCTTTCATATAAAACTCTCCTGTCTGCAGTAATGACAAGGAACTAGAAAAGCAAACTTAAAATTTCTTTATATGAAAGAAAGGACATTAATTATGTATTAATAAATAGCCTACTACAGAAACCAGGGAGGAATCAGAGGAATCTGATAGCAGCCTATATTATTTCCCCCTTTTTGTGCAGAATCTAATGTATGGTGCAGAGTATTAATGTTATTATACAGGTTAGTAATAGAACTGAATTTACAGAAAACCTGCATTTGACTTCTTTTGTAGTTTGCTAATTATCTATACCCATAGTTCTTTCTATAAATGTGTTTACTTGAAACCATCTGAGCAGGATTTGAGGGTGCCATTTGTGTTAATGGGTTGTCCAGGAACTATTTGCCTTGTCTTTTCCCTGTCCAGGCACCTTCCTGCTTTGGACTGGTGCCTGCCAGCATGAGAGCTGCTGCTGGTTTCCCTCCTGGATGGGAGGTTTGGTATTTCCTTTAACAGCTGCTGTCTGAAATGGCCACTCAGGCTTCTTTCTGCACAAGGCTCCCGAGACATTCTTGGACAAGATTTCCACCCTTTCTCTTGTCAGGAATGGCTTTGTGAGTGCAAGGTATCACTCTGCACTGAAAGAATGTTTAAAGAGCTAAGTGTGACAGTGTAGAAAGCCTGGGGGTTTTGTTTGGTCAAACAGTACTGCAGAGCCTAAATTTTGTCTGTGCCATGTGTCTTGTTGTCTCCAAACTCTGAATGGTGGGAAAGTCCGTGCCAGAGCCCAGAAGCAACCAGTTGTCAGTGATGCTCTATTATTTGCTCTTTGCCAGTTCTTGTTACATTTCCCTTTTATAATTCTTTTCATATGCAGGACAGCAAGACCAAAATTTTCAAACTGATTTTCAGAGGAGATGAGAGTGACTAATCTTCTTGTGCTCAGGTTGAAACATAAAATTTGCTGCTTTGACTTGGTTTCCCTGCAGACTAGCACAAATTATAGAGCAGAAGGTGCAAAGGAGGAGAAAAATATAAAGGAGGTGAGGAAATAGAAACAAGTAAAGAGGACAGAGAAAGAGTGTGAAGAGAAGAGGGGAATGAGGAAATAAACTCAACTGTGCAAATCAGATGAATGCCTTAGGAGGAGAATTAGTGAGGAAAATGAGTCTGTTGTGATTTTTTTGTTACTACTACTGGGAAGGCTTCAGAAACCACCTAACGATGGATGCTGTAAAATAAGCTATTTCTTGAAGGGAAATATGCACTACTTGTTTTAGCATACATTCATGGAGAGCTGTAGATAACCACTGGAAATAAGGTAATGCTTTTCTAGCTGCTGGTGGTACCTAATCATCCTCTCTCATCAGTCTTGTATCATTTTTAAACAGATTTGCCCTCTGAAGTGCCTGGAGTGGGGTAATTTAAATTTCCAGGCAAAGTGGTAATTAAATTTCCAGGTAATTAAATTTCCAGGCAAAGTGAAGCCTGCAAGGAAAGGGAGAAAAGTGAGATGCTTACCTCCTTGCAGTCAATGGGACTTGCCTGTTTTCCCAGAGGAAGCCTGCTGTGGCACTTACCCTACAGCAGGCTTGCTAGGCTGGCAACTTGACTACAGGGACTACCCACGGCAATACTTACCTGTGCCTAGTTTGCCATGAAGTCTTCAGTGTTAGGTGTGACAAAAATCCATTCAAAGCCCTTGAGTAAGCCTGGTTAGCCCAAATAATCTGATTTCATGGTCAGGATATCCAGCCAGTCCTCTAGAGCTTAGGGTTTGATTCTGAGATTGTTTCCCTGTAATAGGGAGTGACTTGGGAGCAAGTTGTGGGAAGGTAAGGCTTCTGCTGCAGAATTGATATGTTTGACCCTATAACTCTGTGCTCAGTTGAATCATATTCTTCTGTTGATAGCAAAAAAGGATAAATATGTTGAAATGCAGCCATGGCAGTTTTGAGGCCAGAATGGCCATGAGGCTGGCATGAGGTCAAGCATTTTAAGTTGCCTATTATCAGTCAGGAATATGGATCCAGGGTGCGACTTTTCCTACAGCAACAACTGTTCACTGGCAGCAAAAGCCAGGAGGCAGAGAGGTAGAAAATGTCAGTGAGGTGTCTGGTTAGCCACAGTAGAGTGTAGGGGGGTTTGATGTGGGTGGGAATAATATGAAACCCAGTGCCCCAAAAGTTGGAGCAACTGCTGCTGAAAGTTTTGTAACAAGTACCACAGGAGGCAGGGCATTGTGTCTCACCATTTCTTTCCTTGCTTCCCTGCTGGGACTGCCAATTAGATCCAGCTCTGATGGTGGCTTTTTGACACTTTTGCTCACTGGGAAATGGACTCAGACTAGAATTTCATTGCATTTAGGCTTTTAAACAACATCAGAGAGAAATGACTTTCAGCTACTCTGTCTGAACTGGATGTGAGCCAGCAGTCCACACAGAAATGGAGAGAAGGTCTTGGTTTGACATGACTATTCCCTAGTGTGTCACAGGCTTTCTGCAAATGTACTGGGCACCCTCAGTTACTGCATCTACCAGGAGTGTGTGCACCTCAGATTATTTTAGGTTTTGTCTCTACATTATCAGCATTCATAGGCAAAACCTATTAGAGGGGAAAAGGAAAATCAGAGGGGGAAAGAGATTTTATGTGAAGAGAGTTTTGCATCCAATTCCCCCTGAAAATTAACTCAGTTCATCTGAATGCCCTTTGAAGCTCGTGAATTTGACCTCTGGTCCTTACAAAAATAATGCTGCAAGTGAGACTGCAGGCCAATTGCCTTTTCCAGACATCAGCTGAGGCTTTACACAACTATCATTAATCTATTTATATTTGCTCTGTCTGTGTTTTACACTGTCAGTGCTTTCTGACAGTTGTATTTGCTGAAATACACTTTAGGTAACCTCGGGATGGGATGCTCTTCATGGAGGCATGGAATGGTTTGGAAAAGGGACCTTAAAGATCATCTGGTTCACTCCCTCTGCCTTGGGCAGGGACACCTTTCTCTAGACCAGGTTGCTCAAAGTCCCATCTAACCTGGCCTTGAACTCAGGGGTGTTTGTCTTCCAGACGTCCCCTCACAGTTGTTTGGTTGCTAATCTGGCTATTTCTCCTTCATGATTCAATACTGTTTCCTCTTGTTTGATCTCCTGCAGACATGGAGAACCAACTCCTCCTTTTCTTTTTCACCCTCATGAACTCAAGGCTGCTGTTACTTCTCCTTCCTCTACCAGCAAGTGGTTTCTTTCTCAGGGGAAACAGCTTGTGACCTGCAGTTGGAGGATGTTCTTGAGGCCACTCGGGGTGCTCCGATGTTGTGCCCAGTTGGTCTCTATTTGCCTTCAAACCAATGCTTTCCAGCAGTACACAACAGCAGTCTGACAGAAGCTGAAGAAGGAAAAAATGGTGTCATTGTGCTTCTGTTCACCTTTCTTGTGCCAGCCAGGCACCACAGGCTCGTGCTGTGCTTGTGAGTGGCCTCTGCCCCAGCCCGCCCTGTGCCAAAATGCCACCCAGCAGCTCCTGCCCAGCTGATGTCCTCCTGCCTGCATCTCATACTTTGTGTGCTTGACCCTCCTGTGTCCTTCACCCTTTTGGAGCATTTCTCCCATTTGCCAGGACAAATCTGGACTTTCCTTTGCCCCACTGCCTCCCTGCTTGGGGGATGATGTGGGGTGGCCGTGAACCAAAGGCCAGCTCTGCCTTGGGACAGCAGAGAGGCACAGCTGAACTTTTTCAGCTGATACACCTGTGTGCATGCACCCATCCTGCATTTATATGCAGGCTCACTAATGGAATCTCTGCCAAACTAAGAGCCTCTTCTATTTACAGTTTTAGGACACGTGTGTGAGCTTCCCTCATTGCTTGCTTCCCTCGCTGCTTGGCTTTTCTCTATTGACTGAGGAAGGTATATTAGTGAAATTTTTTTTTTTTTTTTTTGATTCTAGTCTTTTTCAAGCTTCCCTTTTAAAAAATTTCCAGCAGATATAATGGAGCAGACATAACAAGGGATGTCAAGAGCAGGAGAGAGAAGAGTTGATGGTATGTGTGTGAAGAGAAAGGACTTAGCTGCCGGTGTGCTGATTAGCAGGGGTTTGGGGACACAGTAAGTAATACTGCTATTTGCTTGGTTTATAAACACACACAGCTTAAATTTAAATTTCTCACCCTCTTATGTAACTTTTTAAGTTATTCAGCTGTAGCAAATGAGCTAAAATGTTGCCTATCACAAAAGGGATGTAGCTCCAGCCTTGGCTGAAGGAGGGGGAGCTGTCCTTGACGATGGTTGTTTACACCAGTGCCTCTGCCCACGGTGTGTGGTGATATGCACCAAATAAAAAAGATAAAAATCTGTTCATGGGTTTATATGGTATCCTCCTGACTAGCTTTTGATTCCTCCAGCAGCCATGGTACCTGAGCAGCCAGTGGAGCATATCTGTATCAGCTGCCAGAGGGAGCAGAGACAGGGTGCAACATGGAGCAGATGTTTGGCTCCCACTCCCTTTTGTCATCCTCTAGTGGGAAAGACACAGGCTTTGTCCATGGGCTTGCCCATGCCTAGGGGGATGTTACACTTCATGCCTGTCAAATAAATCCATGTCCTCTCTGGAAATACTTATTTGGGTGTCTGCTTAGGAGGTGGCATGTTCTTGATGAGCAGGACTGCATGCCCAGTTATGTGCCATCCAAACCTTCCCACAGAGCTCTGGTTCGGCATCTGGGGTTGGATTTCAGGTCTGGTCTGAGAAATAACATGAAATTACTAAGGATGATTCATCCATAGGGAAATTCGTCGGGCTCCTTGATCTCTTTAGAGCAGCCAAGTCTGAAAATTAGACATGAACTTTCCTAAAGCTTATTTTGGTTCTCATGAGGGCTGCAATAGAATGACAAGCAGCATGCTGCTTTCTTTATTGTTTCAGTTCAAGGACTATCTACAAAGAGTCACAGTCTTGTGCTTAGCATTACACAAAATTATTCATTTCCTAGCTGTACAGAAAAGTGATTGAATTGCAGATGATTAACATATGTTATGTTTTCTTTTCTAATGCCTTCCCGTCTTTTCGTGGTGCACCTTCCTAAATGGCATCAGAGCACTTGGCTTCCAGGGAGCTGTCTCCCTCAGAAACCTATTATCAAGGCTATTTCAGAAAAGCTGCTCCTGCTTGGTACACCTGGTAGACTGGCTCCAGAATCCAAACACGTAATTGCTGCAGCAGCCTGACCTACGCCAGTCAATGTATTCCAGCTCCAAGCTCTGTTCAAGGACTGCTTTTTAAAGGACTCCTCTCCAGGGTAAATGTAGGCTTTTTCACTCTGAGCAGTTTTGCTAGGACAAAGAACCCTTTAACAGTTTTCCTTGAGAGATGCTTCAGGTTTTTATAAACAAATCTGGCTGCCACACTCGATGGGGGTCAGCAGAGTGTCTGGCATACAGGTGCTGCTGCTGCTGATTAGCACACAGCCGAGATAGGCTGCAAACACCACACTGGCATTTCAGCTGCCAAATTCTTCTCTGTCCTGGTTCTGGCTTGTTTTAGAGTCCAGTACAGTGGTGCTTTGTTTGTTCTGAGACTGAGGCAAAGACTAACTCAAGGCATTCAGCACTGCTGAATTTTAGGAATTTTCTGGTGTTTTGCAATGTTAATTGCCTAATCATCAGAACAGCAAATGTCATCTCGTATAAAAGAATAGATGATAGAGCCAGAAGGGACTGTTGTGATCATTTTTTGTCTGACTTATTGCATCACACTGGCCAGAGGAATTTTTATATGAACTGGGACAAGACTTCAAAGGAGACAAAAAATCTGATCTTGATTTAATCACCAGATACAGAGAATCAGCCAGAACACTTGGTAAATTTTCCAGCAGCTAATTGCTGCCATTGTTAAACAACTAATTGCACTGCACTTCATTTCTTTTCTGTCCCCTTTCAAATGAGGTCATTTGGCCTCGTTACACCCTTGTCTGATGAACTGACAATTACTTAAATTATGTTGCATTCTGTGTCTTGGACCCTAAAAATTGTTCTCCCTTAACTTTCTCCTTGGTAAACTAACCAGTGGACTCCTGAGATCTCTAAGAGAAGTTATTTTGGTTTTTATAATTATGATATCTTTTTTCCTCAGCTATTCACAGATGTTCCTCCAGTTCTGGGCTCCCCAGCACAAAGGAGTGATGGAGCTACTGGAACAAGTGCAACAAAGAGCTGTGAAAATGAGTAAGCTGCTGGAGCACCTCTGCTGTGAGAAAAGGCTGAGAGAGCTGGGACTGCTCAGCTCAGAGGGGGCTCGAGGGGGAACTTATCAATGTGTACAGATACCTGAAAGGAGGGTGCAAAGAGGGCAGAGCCAGGCTCTTCTCTGTGGTGCCCAGTGACAGGACGAGAGGTGATGGGCACGACTGGAACCACAGCAGGCTCCCTCTGAACATCAGGAAGCACATTTGCCCTGTGAGGGTGACCAGGCCTTGGCACAGGTTGCCCAAAGAGGTGATGCAGTCTCCTTCCTTGGGGATATTCAGAATTTACCTGAACATGGTCCTGAGAAACTGCACTAGGTGGCCCTAGGTGAGTGGGGCAGGGGGTGGACCAGATGATCTCCAGAGGTCTCTTCAAGTGTCAACCCTTCTGTCATTCAGTGGTTGAGTCTTTCTTACATGGCAGACAGCAAGATCTAGCACAGTGTTCTGGAGAAGGTGCATCAGAATGAACCCTGCAGCAGATACAGGAAATGAAGGCAAAGAGATGTGGGTTGAGCCACAGAGGCAGGCAGTGTCAGAGCCAGGATAAAACCTGCTCCACCAATCCTTGCTCTGGCCACACTGCAAATACACTGATCTTTGTTTCTTCTTAGAAAAATAAGACCCACCTGTTTCAAGGATTTTGCTAGGGAATTTCAAAGTGGTTTATGTATTTATTTCCAAGTGGGTGGCAATCTGAAGCAAAGAAAGATGATGTGATGTACATGATGTCACCCAGCAGCCCAGCCACACACCTGGCTACATACCTTGACTTTTTATTAAAACAGAAGCAGAGATTCATCCAGTACCCCTTGCTATCACATAGGAGCAGGCTTACTGAATAGCAAACTCCATTTGCAGCAGTACTTTTGAGCTGGGTTAAAACCAAGCTGGATGTGGAAAACTTCCTCCAAACTAAAAGAACAGTGGTGGAATATAAAAGAAAAAGAACTTTAAAGGGATTTAGGGTTCACATTTAACTGAGATACTTTTTTGTGCCTGTCAATTTATGGTGCTGCAGGTTACTTTTTAGCTAGGTCAGTGGTTTGTGGGTATCTAGGCAGATGAGTGGCAAAATTTTGCTCTGAAGGCAATGCTTCAACAAAGCTCCATAGGTTTATGCTGATATAAACCTCCTGGAAATTGTGCTTTCTCGGCAGACCTAACAGGGGTTATGAACAGTACTTCTGAAATCAGCATTTAAATAACATTTCAAAACCACTAGAAACCTCATTATCCTGAATATATCATTTTAGTGGTCATACAAGTAGTGAAAACGCTCTGAAACAAATGTGCAGCTTGTAACTGGGAAAAAACAACTGTACTGCCTAAATACATTGTTGGTAAACATCCAGTTAGCCACTAGATACCTTTACAGATCAGTACATTCCCTGAAACTTAGTAAGGTGAGAGTAATCCAGAACTAAATACCCATCCTGTTTTATGGGAATTTCTTTCTGAACTTGCAACAGGTCATGATAAATACAGCTTTTAACAATACAAGTGATGTCTGCTAATGACCCAGGTTTATCTAGGAAAGTATAGTTAAACCTGCAATCATCATTAAACAGAATTGCATTTCCCATTTTAATTTTGGAAATGTAATTCTCAGTCTCTACAGGAGTGCATGTCCTCATGTACATGTGCATATGTTGCTTTCCTAAATCCCCCCTGACCACAGCTATGCCAATCTACTGGGAAAACAGATCTTTTTATGTGTGTTTTAAATTACTGCTGTCTGCCTGTTCTTCATGAAGAAAAAGCAAAGTGTGAGGGGCTGTAGCCTGGCCTGGGGCAGGGAAGGCACCTGTAGCCTCTCTCCCTCAGGAGCCCTGTCCATCCTGGTGAGGAGTCATCCTGAACTCCAGGGTAGGGCTGTGTCCACATCCCTGGAAAGCCCCCAACATCTTCCTGTCTTCTCCCTGTGATGGCATTATACCAGTGCATCTGCCACCTCTGTCCTGGGATCACAGGCACACCCAGGGCCTGGTGGAACTAATGATCCCACTTAATGGTGTGCATGCCCACATCTGCTAGCTGCAGGTGCTTGTTAGGTAGCACTGTGCAGGTGGCAACAATGTAGGCAGGGTGGAAAACTTGCCTCCACATCCCCAGAGAGCAATGCAGACCTTTAAACCAGTGAAAATGTGGAGCTGAGGTGTGAAGGGGGCTGAGAATGGCACTGAGGTTGCTGAAGCACAGGTACAATTCCTGTTTTCCCAGGGTGCCTCGGGTAGATGCCCAGGGGCTGGCAGGGGTGGTGGGTTCTGCAGTGCTCTCAGGCAGTGAAGTACTTCACCTCTGGAGACTCACTCCCAGGGAAACCATGCCTGCCCCTGGGAGCTCACACACCCTGGGTTCTGGGGAGGTGTCTCCCATTTTTCCTCCTCACTTCTTTGAAAAGACATGTCCATATTTTGTAATTGACATTTTCTGAGCCATTTTCTTCTTTCTTGGGGTCAGATGGTGGGTCCTAGCCTACCCCAGTGACTCTGTGGCATCAGGATAAAGAGAAGTCATTCTTTCAAGTCATTGAGCTCCACAGACTTGTAAAAAATGTTTAGATCTTATTTATTCCAGTTTTTATTTCTTTACCTTCACTCCTAGGTGTTTTGTTAATTCTTTGCCAGCAGTTTCTGTAGGCTGCATTTTTGTTGGTTTTTTTTCCCTTCTGTGTGAAGCATCATGATTCACTGTATTTCCTTCTTAGTGATCTCTCCTGGTTCCTCACCCCATGTTCTCCACTGATCAGACCCATTGGTGGTTAGATGCTCAGCAGAAGTGATTTTGCAGCCTTTGACACCTTGCATCCCCTGCTGCCTGGATTTCAAAGAGGTAATCAGTCCCAGGGACCTGCTACTGACCCTTTGCTCAAGCTTTTGTCATTCACCTTTTACTGTCTCTTTTCTTAAAGAGCTTGAAGTATCTTGATTCTTCTGTGGGGGAAAAAAGGACACATGCACCAAAACCGTAATGATTTTAGCACACTTTCATAGCACTTCCACCTGAAATGATATCAGATGGTGCCTCTGTATCACATCTCTAATACCTTTTAAAATGAAATCTTCAGCTCCTATTCAGAGATCCCCCTTTTGTTCACTCAAAGCCAAGGGGACAGTCAGTGAGATGGAGAGGTGGTTCAGTTCAATACTGTCCCTTTTAACTCCTTCCATGCTGGCAGCAGCAAGAGGAGGGCGCCTCTGCCAGACAATGGGACCCCTTTGGAAACTTCAGCAGCATTTTGAAAGGACTTGGGTGCAGACAATGAGACTGTTCACAGTGTTAGCTGTGAACAGCTGAGCACAAAGGGATCTGAGCCTGCAGCCAAACGCTGACTTGGAGATTAGGAGGAAACTTTTTTTTCTCCTGGGTCTTGCTGTTTGGTTTCTTGAACCAAAATGTCTGACCGTGACCAAGTCTGCTTTTGGAGTCAGTGTAGCAGCCTTTGTTGTCTGATTTACAGGTAACATCTAGTGCCATAGAGACTGAGAAAATATTTCTACATATTTTGCACATTATATTTGAATTGTTATGAGCATTAATAAAGCAGCTAAGACCAAGGAAACATATTAGTGCTATTTAGATTATTTAAGTGGCCATGATTTCTCCAGAGATTT
The DNA here is from genome assembly GCA_013399225.1 of Rhipidura dahli. Taxonomy (NCBI): domain Eukaryota; kingdom Metazoa; phylum Chordata; class Aves; order Passeriformes; family Rhipiduridae; genus Rhipidura; species Rhipidura dahli. The sequence goes on along the minus strand of VXAC01005357.1, from coordinate 497,515 downwards.
AAAATTCTGCATCAAACATCCTAAAGGCTATATTAAATCAACTGCAAACACAGAGAAAACTGACTTTTAACAGTATAAAACCAAAAAGTTCTATAACTCATCCCAAAGCCCCTTGATATGTCTTTGATGAAAACATCAGGAAAAAAAAAAAAAAAGAGGAACTGGAAATTTATTTCCAAAAGCATAATGCACTTATTTTAATTTTATTTTTTCTTCAATAAATTATAAATTTGAAATATTTCCTTTGGGTTTCACTGTAAATAGATGAAGTAATAATGCTGTGTTTATTTTTATTTTTAAACATTTCAGAGAAAAGAAACTTCTGTATTACCCCAAGCACCCTGGCAACATAAGTAGCAACAGCTTTCCAGATGAAGAAGCCTATGTGGAACATGTTAAATGGTGGGCAAAACTGGGGTGCTGAGTCTTAGGGAAAGTGTAAGAGAAGGAAATTCTGCAGCTTGGGTTCCAACATGCTTGTTTACTTTTAAAATCTAAATGTGGCTGGACTATTTGTAAGGAATGTAGGCTCTTTTTTTTTTCTCCCCCTCTTCTTCAAAATGCTTCCTAAATTGTGGTATTTATGCCTTCATTATTTGTAATTGTGCTGGGAATCATTTGTCTAAAAAAACTGCAGATGTTGGATTTGCTGTAAATTAAACACTGTGTCTGTTGTTTTTTTCTGTCTGGTCACCTGGGTTATGTAGTGCTATACTTGTTCTTTAGTTGGATGAAAAACTTTATGAACTGGTGGCTAGTTAACTGTAAGCTTCAGATAAATTCTCATATTTGAGGTATAAATGTACATGGATCAGAAGAACAGGTATGGGGCAGCTGTACAAGTGCAGTAGTCTTTGTGTCTGCTGAATAAAATGCAAGTCAGACTCTAATGCATTTATATAGATGTGATTTTATGTTAAGACTCCTTTACCTACATTGACAGTTTCTTGCAAAAGGCTTCTTGGCCTTTTCTGGTCATCTCATGGTTTAATCAGATGTGTATGTAGAGAGTTTTATACAGTTTTATACATCTAGCACTGCTAGATAACTATATGCCTATTAATTAACCATATACCTCCTTAGCCCCCTGCTCTTGTTTCTTTGGGAGGGGGGTGGGTGGGTTTTGTTTTGTTGCTGGGAGTTTTTTGTTTGATTGTTTGTTTTCCTTACTCTAGAAATCCTGAGAAATGCAGAACAAAGGAAGGCCAGGTTGTGTTGCTGAGAGGTCAGCACAGGCAAAGTGATGCTGCTGCCCTGCCTCGCAGGGAGCCGAGGGATGGCGTGGCAGTCCCGTGGCCTTGTCTGTGTCCTGGCTCTGACTGAGGCAATGGCTGGAATGTGGGTTAGTCCAGCCACTGTAATGCTGTGCCCAGCCTTGGAGGAAACACTGCCATGAAATCTTGCTCTCACAATATCTTGGCTTCATCAGTCCCTGGTGAAAAATCGAATGGATTGTGTTCAAGTCTAATAGTGGGCAAGAAGGGCTGGTAATCTTAACTCAGTCCAGATATCACAGAGATATATGCATCCACCCTCCGTAAATCAGGCAGAATTTTGTCTGGGATTTCTGCTGTAAGAAACCCTACTTCCTCCAGGGGTATGGGGAAGCTTACAGGAGAGTGTCTCCACACAGGCACAGCTGTGGTCACAGAGCTTCTGCGAACTCAGCTGCAGTTAAGAGGAAGAAGAATTCAATGGATTAGGCTGTAGTCTAGTCATCTAGGTATCTAAACTCCCTACCTTTCTCCTATGAACACTGTGTACATCTTCTTCAGCAAGCTGTTTAATCTGCAGATGAAGTGTATTAGTGTTTGTGTTCCTGTCCGGGGTGTTCACCGAAAACCGAGCGAAGCCTTGGAGACAATGAGCATGTGGAGATGGTACAGCCTGCAGCCAAGGAGCAGCAATGGGATGCAGAAGAAAATAAGGATTTAATTCTGAGGTTTTTAAGCATGGGAAAGTTGGTCTGCAAAATGAGACTAACTTTTACTTCTTTTGACCTGGGGTTCATGCCATTCTGAAGTCACACTGGGGGACTGACAGAAAGGGTGAAATTATGCTTTTGGTTTGGGGAAAGCCATGTAAAGTTTTATTCCTTTTTGGGTTCATTGGTATTTATTTACATATACCCAGTCTGCTTGCCCAGAGAAGATCCTTCAGCATCTCACTGGTGTGTGGTGGTCTCAAGATGCAGCGTGGTGGTCTCAAGCAGCGCCAGGCTTTTATAAGTAGTGGTGCAGCAAGCACTGAAATTGCCAACCAGGAGGTATTTTCCAAGGAGCTCAGGAGGCTGCAGGCTCTGCCCCTGCAATTGTAACCTGGTGCACACAGAGCTGGACCCACAGGACCCTCTGGGACCTGCACAGTCTTCATCCATCACGCTGTTCCACAACCTGGGCAACACGGGTATCTGGTTTGACAGCTGGCCTCGGAGGAGGAGAAAGCCATGTGCTCCCTCTATAGAGCAGCAGCAAATTTTGGTGCAAGAGCAGAACAAACCTCACCTCTGAGGCTATAGAGAGCTGCCCTAATTGCTGTGTCTCATGTTATTACACAACATCTAGTTTGTGCTTGTTAAAAATGTGGCATAGAAATGAAGAGGCAGGAGAACAGAAAGGGAATACATGGAGATGTTTCTCAGGGTGTTTGAAGACCTGGGAAGGGACTTGCAATGCCCAGCTTTTGTGCTTGCACACAGGCACAAATCCTGCTGTTGCCTCAGGCTGAGCAGGAGGTGGGAATGGAGCTATGTAAGCCTGGTGGAAGGCAGAGCCCACAGCTGGAAGTCCCTAAGCACCGGGTGGTTCTGGGACAGGCACACAGTAATGCATTGAAATATAAGCTGGATAATACAATAATTTGAGTTTGACAGAGTTCAGATGGAAATGGAGAGAAAATTAGAAAAATCTTATAATCCTTTCCCCATACGCAGCTTGACTCAAGGTAGATTTGGTGGAGCCCTCTAGCCAACTTCAATTAGTAGTTCCTGTACAGTCCCTCACTTCCAAATCATGTAACGTTGTAATAACTGTCTGCTATTTAAAGTCAAAGAAAGAATATTAAACTGCTGCTGTCTTTGAAATTCACAGGCAGGGGATCATGGTTACTAAAGACTATTAATTATCTCAGCAGTCAAACTACGCTAGGCAAAACTCCAGCATAAAACCTGGACATTTAGTCTGATGTTATACTGGAAGATTTCCTCAGAATAATGTCTACAAACCAGAACAAAAACAGTGTGCAAACTCTAATCTCATTGAAACAGCCTGCAGAGGTACATATATAAATCAAGAGTTAAGCAGGAATGTGTTTTTCTGAGGAAAGTAAAGGCACTTTCTGTGTTTAATTAACAGAATGCTAATTGGGCAAATGAGGGAGAATTAAAAGGGAATCACTGAGTGTCTGTAAGAAATTGGTGGTGAAGCTATTAGAGCTTACTACTCGACCTATGCATGGAAATTGCAAGTCAAGAGAAATCCTACATTTGAGACTTATAATGAACACTAAGATGTTCAGAAAAATCTAGAAAGGTGTTCAGAAAAATCTAGATTCCTGAGAGTGACCATGTTCTGAGAAAAGGCCACAGCTATATTAGCCAGGAATATATGAATGCTTTGTATGGGCTGACCTCCTTGCACTGACTGCAGTTTTATATCTCAGGGCCCTGTGAGTAATATTGGAGGTTTCTTCAATGTGAAAAAAATTTGATGCATCTTTTGTATTCGTCAGAGCTGAGAGCAGGGAGGAAAGGAAGTCAAAGAATAAGTTTTTGCTCATGGGCAGTCACATTAGAAGTTATTTGGGAAAGTCTTTATTCATAAGAAATGGGACCATGCATTTCAGCATGGTTACCAAAAGTGTAATTTAAAGCACACCGTCCTTGGGCAGCACAGGCAGGGATGTGTTAAATGTCAGAGTCCAGCCTATGGAAAGGGAAAAAGCAAAAATCTCTGAGCCTGTCTTCATATTTGGGACACTGCTCATGAGGAGATGCTCTTTGGTGGCTGAGCCCACTATTAGGGCAGCAGTGAAAGCTTCCACATCTTTCAGCAGCACCTGGCTCTCTGGGCAGTGTGTGTGAGCTGCTTGGAGTAAGCCCCGCTGGGCATTGGTAGTGCTGGGCTGATGGTGAGAGATTTTGCAGGCTGAGAAGTCTGCAGTTCTCTTTTGACAACCTTCACTCAATGGCCATATAGTCCAGAGGGCCACATCTCTTTTTGTGACTGTACAGAGGGAAACTGCCTGAGGCAGTGAAGGCAGCAGCCCAGCAGAGGAAAAGAGTCAGTGTTACAAGAGGGCTTCCAAAACACTTGTAAAGTTAAACAAACAGCAAATGATTCCAATAGTGCAAAATTTATTTAGGTTGTAGCTGGAAACAAGGCTGTGTGAAGCACTTCATTCAGCCTCCTCTTATATGCATGCTGTTTTAAGGACTGGAAAGAGGCAAAGTGATGAACATGGAACGTAAGGTCCTCTGGCTCTCAGAAGAGGAAAACAAACCCCACGTTTTAGTTGTCCTTCATCCTAAGATTTTGACAGCAAGCTTGACAAGTGTTTGTAGCAGTGTCCTGTATACACACATATATATAAAAGAACATATGTATCATCTTTAAAAAGGCATTTTTCGAAATTAACCTCCCAGCCTATAATTTAGTTCTGGACTGCAGATATTTTATTTATTGGTGTATGCCAGACACTTCTCTGGCATGCTCTGATTCAGTGGGCCTCCCACATCAGCTCTGGGAAGCGCAGTGGCTGAGCCAATGCCTCTGAAATGAACGGGTATCATTCCATCAGCCCGGGGTGGCCCTGGCAGCAGCGTGTGCACCGCGAGGGCCAGCGCACTGAGAAGTGCTGGGCTGTAGCCCACATTTATCCATCTGAGCTTCATCCCTTCAGTCAGTCCCACAACAACATCAGGATCTATTGGATTTGTGTAAGAATATATTGTTTCCTCTCCTACTACTAGTGACAGCATTTATTTTTTTCTTGTGTCAGAGTCATGATTTGGTCTAAAATTGAGCATGTTCCTAAAGCTACAATGAATGGTCAGAGCTGAGTAATTGCACTGGCACATTGATGAGTGTCAGGATCTTGGATTCATGCACTGTTTTCTCAAAGACTGAAAATGATGTTTAGCATATTATTGGCCCAATTTTCCCTGACACTTGGGACACAGATGATTTGAGGATATAAATGCATACCAAGTTTTGTACAGGGAAATTAAACAGGATGTGGAATCTCATTGGTGCTTCTGAGAGGCTGATTGTTTGTTAGATTTGTGTATGATAGATTGGGTGTACTGTGCTTTTGTGCATATCTTGAAAATTCACTTAGATTTTATTCCAGCGCACGTGATTTTTTTTTTAAGTAAAATGAAGGAATTTAAATTTTGAGGTGAATTAGGGTATAAGTTGATTGAGCTGTCATATCACTGTTTTTACTCCAGAGATTACTATGATTTTCTTCAGTTGCAGAGGGAAAAAAGAACCTAAAACCAACTAAAGCCCACTACACTTGCATTTCTTTTAGATGTTTCCTGATGATATGTTAAGAAGGTATACAACCAGTAAGTTGTAATTGGTAAAATAATGTTTAAGTGAATCAGATGCCATGCTTGGTTACTCTACCCTGCTTCCTGCAGCTGGCAGATGTTGGTGGGGTGTTTGCACCTGCAGAGAGCTGTGTTTTCGAGGGCTGTGTGCCAGCACAGCATCTAAATGCTTCTTCAGTGGGACTGTCTACCTTTAGGATGAAAGACATCTAAGCTGGCCACAGCTGCACCCCAGCTGGGTCCATTTGTGTCGTACTGAGGCACAGCAGATATTTCCCCAAGTCCTCTGAACCATTGCAGAGGACTGGAACATGAGCTGGCTCCAAAGGAAGTTAAAGGAGATACCACTGCACTTTGCTCCCAAATCATTTCCTGTTCTAGTTCAGCACTTAGCCAACAGACACTTGGGTGAGCTTCCCCTGGAGCAGCTCCAACCAGGCAAGGTTTTCTGGAATCTCTTCCATGCCTTTGGAGAGTGAGCATGCAGTTTCCAGGGCTGGATCTGGTCCTCATAAGCACAGCATTAAAGCACAGGCTACTGAGCCCTGCTGGGCTTGCAGGAATCAGCCCCTGTGTGTGTGGCATGGTCCATCTCCAGACAGAGGAGATGGGGAGGGCTGGGTGGGCACAGGTTCCCCTCACAAGAGGGAGGTGGAAGTACAGTGTGACACTGAGTACAAATACAGACCTCAGTCCATTCAAGGGGCCTTTGCCAGAGAGTTCACCAGTGAGGGGAAAGTTTTGGTGTGTGTGGTGCCACTTGGATTTGAATGGAAAGTTCAGACCTCTTAATTTTCAAGCAGCCCCCTTTCCTGCCTGGAATGTGTCCTTGGCCTCTGAGCACTAGAGGAAGAGCCATCCTGTGACCCAGCTGCAGAACTCCTGGTGCAGTGCTGCTGGCAGCAAAGCCCAGCAGTGTGGCCCAACTTCTCACAGCCCCAGCTGAGACTGTGGCTTTACTGGTGTCTGTTTCCATGCAGCTTCACTGGATTAAAGCTGATTTCAATTTGCCTGCATGAACTGAAACGATGTCTCTGACTGCTGCACAAGAGCACCCAGTGTGCTGGGCTAGGATCCACACAGGAAACCTGTCCTGGGACACTCGAGCTCACTTGTGTTCAAAACACTGAGTCATCCTTTGAGCCTGTGATAAACCCTATATACAAACATATGTCTATGTCATTACCAGAAACATGCATACAGAGACAGTATTGAAGCAAAACCCCTGTAATTCCATAAATAACAACATAGGAGAAAGAATATTTGCTTTCTGAAGTCTCATTCTGTTGCAGGAAAGGAATTTGAGGACAACTGTTCTTCTCTGCTAAGCACCCTTGCAGGCTACTTCAATATTAACCTTAGTTATTTGGGTTACTGATATGGTTTTAACTGATGCAGTTACTGATAATTTGGTTTTATAGTTTTTTTTCAAGAAATGGTGGACTTGCAGACACTGTGTACTTCTGAAGTCCTCAGAAGCTGCTGGGTTCCCTGCTCAATGGCAGGAGCATTGTATAGTGCTGATGGCAGCCTTTTTAATTAAAAAACCCAACAAAATACAAACCCAAACAAACACTAGGGAATGGTTTTAAATGCAGCTATAAAAACCTTGCTGGCAAGAATTTTGGCATGCCTTCGTGTATTGGCTTCAGTTTTTGGTTTCTTGCCATTTTCCCTAAGGTCCAGGTTTTCTCTGTAACTTTCTGACACAGGACAAACAAGCACCTGCAGCCAAAGCCATTTCAAAACCTGAAATATTTCCTGTGCAATCAGTCAGGTCATCCAGTTTCAAAATCCATTCTTGTTCATCATCTGTGGTGGTCTGAGGTGAAGTACCAGTCTCATTGATTTTGGCACGGTTTAGATCCAACATGAGAGGAAGGCATGTTCAAAATTGTGAGATGCACTGGCACTACTCTGAGGTTTAAAAAAATTGACTTTCCTAGAATCTAGATGCAGTTAAGAAACTCACATGGCCCTAATCTAAAATAATCTAAAATCTTAAACAGCAGTAAAAGGAATCCAGGAATGTAGCCTAGGATATACCGAGGACACTGTGGTGCTCTTCAGTTCCCTCTCTCTTCCCTTTGGGACTGGCATGCTTTACAGCTGACAGCCCTGGAACTTGTTTTATATTAAATGTTCCAGGGAAATCATTAGAAATTAGGTCAAAACAGATTTTAAAGAAACATGAGGAGTTAGAGAAAAGTGCTGATTTTCTAGCAAACCTTACCTTGAATTAATCAAACCTGTGAAGGCAGGTCATCTAGGATAAAAAAGCCATTATCAGGTCACAATAATATGTGTTTTGACAACATGCTTTTTTATTAAAATTACCAATAATCCTCCAATATTTTCCTTGATGGTGATGAGGAGGATTTTGAGATTGAGTGACTTCATTAATAGTGCTCTGTCCCTTCTCTTGACTCAGTGAAGTTTCACTGGCATACAGGCGCACTTGGTTAATGAGATATGACACTTGGCATGCTACTAATAAGAAGGAGAAATGGGAAGAAATGTATGCATCACTTCTGAAATGTTGCTGCAGGCCCCTTTTCTGTACATCTGCTACATATTTCTAATCTTTTGTTTTGCAGAGTAAGGTGCCAGAAATGTGAAAGTCATCAGCAGTTAGTTATTTTCATAAAGAAGAAGATGCTGAAAATCTGTGTAATTACAGACCCACTTCAATTTTATTCTCTGCAGTTGAATTATTTCAATGTCTTTTTTTATAGTCAAAATGAACAAGTTTAGTTTACAAATATTTTATTACCATTAGGGTAACTTGATTTTCATTATCATCATTTTACAACTGTAGTATTATTAAAAGTGACAAATGACTCTGTAGTCAATTGCTCTTCTGAATAAATGTCATTTTGTGTGGTGGTTTATTTCTTCTGCCAACCTTTGATCTAATGAGAGGCAGCAGATTTTATTTGGCCTTTTTTTTTTTTTTACTTTGGCATGTGACAGCTATGCCTTAGTGACAAGAAACAATTCATTTTCAAGTGAGGCAGCTGGAAATTTTGCTGTAGTGAAAGATTTGGCATTTGGCATGGCAACATTCATGGATCCAGCAGCAGGCTTTGGCAAGGCTCCTATCTGTGTATTTCTACATTTGCATCACTCTTTAGCAGCAATAAAGAGATGCAACAGCTTTTTCCCCCCTTTCTCTGTAGGTCTGTGAGGGGCTGGCCTGAAGCCCTGGGGATTCCAGCACTTGACACTTTTGCTGAAGCCTGACTTCATTCAGTCTGTGACAGAGGCTTTTCTGGCAGTGCTGTCCAGCGAGAGCTACAGTGACTTCACTTTTAGGTACTGACCTCCCAACGTGCTCCTCCTACTCTCCCTGGCAGCCCTGTCCTCCTTCCCAGAGGGTTCATGCTGGTTGCTGCCTCCGTGTCGTTCCAGGCAGGTGTTGATGCTGAAAGTGGCACCAGCTGCTCCTCTCCCTTCATTGACACCGACTTGAAGCTGGACTTGAAGAGTTGGCCGAGGTTGGTTGTTTGTGGTGAGTGTTTTCCTGGGTCCAACTGCTCACACATGCTGGGGACAGCTGGTGTTTCCCACCTGAAGCTGTGCAAGTGAGACCAGTCCTGGAGTCACTCTCCAGAGGATGACATGACTTTAAATCCTCTGCAGGCAGGTCTCTGGGTGGGCTTCACTCAGCTAACCTAGAGGGACTCCTGTTACTCCATGCTTGTCATCTTCTTTCTCGTGTAAATGGGCCAGCAAAACGCTGGAATAACTGTTGCCCTATCAGTCAATGTCAGATAGCACTTACTCTTTGAGATCATAAAGCCAATATAGATCTGAAATGCCAAAATCTTAATGTGAGAGAAAAGTGGTAAACCTTTGCTATTTGCTGCTCTGAAAAAGCTGGCATCAATTACAAGCCCAGCTGAGGGATGTATTCTGGTTTTGGACAATTTACAGTTCAGGCTCTTTTGATTATTTGTTCCTACAGACAGCCAACTGCATTTACTCATTTCCCCCTCCTTAAAACATTAAGTAAAAATGCTTGGAGGCTTTTTTACTAAAATTGGTGACATTCATTTTCTAAAAATGAAGTTACAAAAAAAATTGATCCTACATTTAAGGTATTATTTTCTTTAAAGGATACTGCCAAAACCAGTCAGTGGAAATTGCTTTGAGCGCCCTGGTAGTGTGGAAGGTGTCCCTGCCCATGGAAGTGGGGTTGGAACTAGATGATTTTAAGGTCCCTTCCAAAACAAACATTTCTTTGATTTTATGAAATGATGTAAGTGACTATTCTTGCCTAAAATAGATTATGCTAAATTAGTCATTTAGCCTAATTTCTTTTAAAATCAGTTTATTTAGTTTGATCTCATATGTTTTATAAAAGTTTGACTACCTGAAAAGTTTGACTACTTAAAAACAGGGAGAAAAGAAAGCTGAAAGAGATCATGAAGGAGAGGGAAAATAGTATGGCTTGATGAAATCATCCCAGGTATCTTGCTGCCATGGATCAGACTGCAGGCAGTCATGCCTCTGTTGTGGTAGAAAACTCAAGTGGAGAGCTTTAGGGACATACCAAACACCCTGCCCTTTCCCAGAGGTGCAGTGTTGGCCCTCAGTGAGCATTTGCATGGCAGCCCTGAGCACAGATGTTGGAACTCCTGGACGGGTGGTAAGGAGGAGGCAGCTGGTGCCCTTCCTGCCAGGGAGCAGCGAGGGCAGCGCTGTCCAGGAAAGGACAGTGAGGCAGGGGTGTCCCCAGCCTGAGCTGCATCCCCTGCTACCCAAACACAGGGAGTCATGGGCTGGCAGAGAGCTTTGGCGAGCCCTTGGCACTGGGGTAGGTCTGAGGTCAGGCTGGGAAGGGCAGTTCCAGGCTGGGCTCATGACTGGCACAGGATGGGCTCAGCTGTGACGTGCCTCGGGTGAGGAGCAGCATCAAGGGCCGGGGATTAAATGGAATGTGTGAGCACTGACAGGCAAAACACGTGCTTGTGAGGTATCGTTCTTTGAGCCCAGCCTGGGCTACATGTGGATGTCCCTGCTTGATTAAGGATAATAGATTTAAAGTTTGGTCCATTGTATTGTCATCGTATCTTTTTTTTTTTTTGCTTCTTTTAATGAAGCATGATTTTTCCTCCTGCCCTCCTGAGATCTTCTCAGAAATCCTTTGCAAAAAAGGGTAATTCACTAGCCTCCCTTGGCAAGCCAAAATCTGGTTTTCTGATTTTGGGATGGAAATGCAGCCATTACTGTTTTTTTATGCTGACATTTTTATTCAGTTCCTGCATTTAGAGATCCTCTCTGATTTAGTCTGTGAATCCCTTTGCTGTTACAGACATAACCCTGATTCAGATTTACTGGAAGAGCCAAAGAGACTTCTCCCTTCTGTTTTCATCAGCAGATAAACTGTGTGTTCCAGCATTATGGGGGTGGTTATATGGTTGCAGAGCTGCCTGCTAGGTCAGGACTCCATTCACCTCTCTCTGCATATTGCTCTAGAAATAGATGCTTCTGATTGAACCCAAGTGAAAATAATTCCCCACTAACTGGTGTGGCTTAGGGAGGGTGATTTGGGAGTCTAACTGCCTCTGCCTCATCCACTCTTGACCCTCTAAACACCACTGCTGTGTGTGCTCCTGCAGAGCTCAGCAGGTGTCATGAAAACGATCCTGCTTTTGCAGGAGCTGGGCTTTGGAGCTGGTTAATTGCATTGTGTTTAAGCATTAAAATGTTGGCAGAAGGATTTCTTTCTGCCACCAAACAATTGTTCACAAATGTTTCCATTATTCAGCCACCTGTAATGCATGCCTATCAAAGGAAGAGAAGTCCTATTAATAATTACTGTCAGCCGTGTGCAGCGATGCAGTCACTTTGCAGTATTCACTCTTGGTGTAATTCCAGTCAAATGGTATATTTCAAATGTCAGCTTGATGTTCCTGTTGTAAAGAGGAATGTTTTACTACAGGAAAATAAAATTTACTTGTAATCCAGGTCTACAGTCTGAGGTGATGAAGGTTGACCAGGATTTCAAATTCCATCTTAGTGTTTGCTAGACTTACTTTTTTCCCCTTTTCTTCTTTTTTCGAGGTCCCTGTGTAGGCTGGGGTGATTTCTCCACTTCTGGGACTAGCCCAGGCCAGCCACGTGATTTGAAAGCCACTTGAGTAAAGATAGGGCTCATTTATCAAATTATTTATCGTAGGAGTAAACCAGAGCCTCTGCAGTGCTCTGCACTGTTCTGTTGGACAAAGGTGGTGAATGCATGGGGGGTAATGGGTCCTTTTCCTGCCTGTTTGTGGTCTCAGGGAGCTGGCTGAGGTGAGGTCAGGTCCTTGGGACCACATGTACACCCACTGACCTATCTGTGAAGGTCACTAAGCTCTGGAAGTGTTCTGATGCTCTATGGAATACTTTTTTTCCTTGGTAGCTCTCACTGCCCTGGGTCACAGGGCACTGGGGAGCTGGAATGCCCCCAGCAGAAGCATCCCACATCCTGGCACCATCCAGGATTTCTACCCTGTGAAATTTTGTCTTAAACAAAATTTTTGAGTTTTCTCACTTTTACTCTTTTGATTCTCTCCCCCATCCCATGGAGGGGGGAGTGAGCGAGCAGCTGCGTGGGCCTTCATTGCTGTGTGGGGTTGAACCATGGCAGATGTGGCTGCTCTCCTGCCCTCCCCAGGCAGCCAGTGCCTGCCCCTGCCCTGGGGGTGATGGATGGGCCAGAGGGTGAGAGGCACAGAGCAGCCTTCCATCTGAGGGATGGGGCAGGGCTGCTGGTGCTCTGCTGGTGGGGAGATCTGTGGTAGGGCTAGGGAGCTGTTCCCAAAGGCATGGGGGCATTGAACTCAGGAGAGGCTTGTGTGTTAGGGGCAGCGATATTCACATTTCATATGTGAGGTTTTCACTGCCTTACTGAGCCTCTCACACCCCTGAGGTTAGGTGTTACAAGCTGAAGGATGGAATCCTGATAGGAAAAGATTAAGCACCATTCTCTGCACCCCACAGGGGGCCTGCTTGTGCCTTGGGATCAGCTTGTTCAAATTTTTAAGCCCCTTGCTGTGTGGTTGGGTTTCCTGGGTTGCAAAATTACTGGTGTATTTGGGGTAGCATCTGCTGACACCCACACTGTTGATACAGGCAGACGAAAGGACCAGTGTGAGCTGGCATCGTGTTATTCATGCCTGGATATTTGTATGCCATGGAGTCCTGCTACAATGACTTTTATTTAGCTCTCCCCTGAATAATGTTGGCCATTGAGCTTCATCAGTGCTTTTGGTTCTAAGCCCAAATAGCAGTAAAACCTATTGCTGCTAAAACTTACTTATAACCACGTCTGCAAGAACAGTTTATTAAATCTAATGCTTTATTTGGGTTGAGCAATTCTCCGTGTTTCTCACAGTGACAGGAGTGTCATTTTTGTGTTTGGCATCTTCTTTGTGTTTTTCATTTGTAGGTTTTTTTGCCTAATAAATATCACAGTTTTATCCAGAAATAGCTCATATTACCAATTCACCTACTCTTGGATTTCTTTCCATAGTATATCTTGGTAAAACTCCAGGGCAGAGGGTGTTCAGACTGCTGTGGAATGAGCCTGAATAACTTTGACAGACCTTGAAATGCATCTGTATGGATTAGATTACCTCAGAAGTAAGAGGAAATTTATATTTATTGGAAGGTACCGGCCATTTCTTACTACTTCTGCTAGCACTGAGAAAAGTGTTTAGGGTAGCACTTTGGAAAGTATACAATTAATATGACAGGGACAGTCTCAGGGCTGAGAGATCACAAAACTGGTGTGCTGTATAACTTACAGTAAAACCTCACTTTGAGAAGTTACCATTTAAAAATGCTCTTACTCGACACATCTGCTACCTCTATGCAGAGTTGTATCTGCTGACTTCAGTCACAAAGATAAGTTCTTACCTACTTTTTATCCCCATCATTCCTGCAGAGCTGACACAGCTGAGGAGTGTGGGTTGGCTCTGGAGGACTGGCAACCAAATTAAACTCCCCCAGGTGCTCTGATACAGCCACACCAAAGCCAGAGGAGTCAAACTGGCACAGAGTAGCTGAGAGCAGACCAGGGCTGCAGAAGAGCAGAGATTAAAGCAGCCACTTCAAATCTAACGTTCCAGGCTGAAATAAAAAGTCCAAATATGTAGGGTAAAAAGAGGGGGGTGGTGGTGTTGCTTCCAGTGTAAGACCGTTTGTGTCTTCCAGCTCAGTTATAAGTAGTTTTTTCCTTGGTATTTAAATGCTGTTTTGGTGTTATGTGGAGGAAGAGTTAATGTTAAGTAATGTTAATGCTGGCCTTGACTTCTGTCAACCTATTTAGGAAGTATTGTCTTAACATAGATTTCAATGTCTGCAGTACTTGTTTAAACTCCAGCATTCCTGTAGCTTTTCCTATTTTTGAAGACAAAATGTATGTACTGTTTTTTGCTTTTACTTCTCTCATGAATACTTGTGAAATATTGACATCAGCATTGTGGTTTTGGGCAATACTGTCAAAGAGAGGTACTAAAATATCATGAGCCAGACCTCCCCAAACCCACTGACACTTATTTGAAAGTGGCAATGTATTTACTGCTGCCTGGGATGCAGCATCTCATGAGGCATGGTTTTTCCCAGACGAAGGTGCCCTGAGAGGATGGGCTAGCCAGAAAATAAGAGAGATGATTTCAAGGAAGGAGAGCAGATATTTGAAACCATTCCCATACATCTTTTTTTTTTTTTTTTTAATTTCCCATTTCACCTTCTCATTTAGAGGGCACCTTGGGAAGGATGTTTTGAGACAGCTTTTATTGAGCTCTTTCAGCCTGAGCTGAAGTACCACTGCTAGCAGTGAGGAGGGAGGAAAAAACCACTCCCTGCACAGGATAATTCTTGCATTTCCATGAGTTCTATCTCCCTTTTCCTGTCCCTGCTGGAGTACCCCTGACCAGAGAGAGGTCCCATGAGGAAAAGGAAAATACCCTGGTTGGAGTAATGATAACAAAGGGTTCAGGGCACTGGGATGCAAATGTCTGTCATGACCATCCCATGCTTCCAGGGATACCTAATTCCACAGATACATATATATATGTGTGTGTGTGTGTGTGTGTGTGTGTGTGTGTGTGTGTAAGTTTCATCTCAACTATGTTTGTTTCCAAACCTCACACCTGAGTGTCCGAAAACTGGCTCCCAGCAAGGCTGGGCTTTCTGCTCCCAGCAGCAGCAGCCAGCTCTGGCTGCCCATCTCTGCTGCCTGCTCCAGGCTGTCCTTCCTGAAGGCATGCACTTTTGGAAGGCAGCTGATAAAAGCACACACACGCTGAGCTCCCGTGCAAAGTAATTCCAGATATGATGAGCCTATTGTATATATGAATAGACCTTTAAGGGATGTGGGAGCTAAACCTTTTTTGATCTCCTATCTCTTCAGAACACTTCATGCTGTTGCCTCTGTCTCTTTACTCAAATTCTGCTGGTTTTTTATTCATCTGCCACGTGCATGGCATATTTAAAAGAGGGAGAAAAAACCAGTTTGAGGACCAGCCTTCCAGAACAGATCAGTGATGGGGGGAGCAGTAGAGGAAGGAGCTGCTGTGAAAGGCTCCTGGCTGCATGTGAGGTAATGTTTTTCTAGAAGGTTGCATGGTACCAAATTTTGTGCATCCTGCTCCAGATGCTGGAGACAAGTACAAATGTTAAGAGACTGAACATTGGTGCAGAGAAAGCATGGTCAAGCCACACTTTGAAAACAGAAAACAAATTCCTGCAGATATTACTTAGAAAGTGAGCCAATACCAGATTTAGGGTTGCATAGACAAACACTTGCTTATTTTTCCTGCATTTTGTTCTTTAGCTGTGATTCTAATTTGTCCA
Source organism: Rhipidura dahli (assembly GCA_013399225.1). Classification (NCBI taxonomy): domain Eukaryota; kingdom Metazoa; phylum Chordata; class Aves; order Passeriformes; family Rhipiduridae; genus Rhipidura; species Rhipidura dahli. The sequence continues at coordinate 482,112 of VXAC01005357.1, read as the reverse complement.
TGAAGGTGAGGTTAGTAAGAGGTGTAATTCCTCCCTGGCCCAGCAAAAAAATGATATTTTGATCTTGCACCTGATTCCAGGCAAAAATAGAATTCACTCAAGGTGGGCTTGGCACGACTGGCATCTCTGGAATGACTTTGTCTGGCTCTCATCCCCAATTCTGCTCTGAATAAGATGATGCTCTAGCCTTAACATGTACCAACTGCAAAGCTGTAGGGCTCCCCTGTGTCTCAAAATAATTTGCAACACATTTTTCAGTAGATTTGGAAAAAGATCATCATATTTCAGAAGAACCGTCTTTTGATGAGCTGGAGGGAGGGGGACTAACCCTGGGTTGTGACATTTTTAATGTAGAGAAAAAATTAGCATATGCACCAAAGAAATTGGAAGAATAAAACCATTTCTGGTTTAGCACTGTGCAGGGCTGAGAGCATGGGAGCTAACGAAGCCTGGCTCTCTGTGGGCCTCTCTTGGCTGACAGGCTTTTTAATTGAATTTTATCCTAAAGCAGCAGTATAAGGTCACCCCTTTTGGACTCCATGAAGCCTGCTCAGGAGAGTACTGTGAGGAGAGATGTTCAGATGGAGAGATGTCCATTTGGGATGAAAAGTGGGGCCATGCAGATGTGCTCAGTAAGGCACAAACTGTGGCTGAAGCTGCTTGCAGAGTCTGAGTGACTGCAGAATTTTTCTCTGTGCACTCCCCACCTCAGCGTGCCCTTTGGGGGACATGAGCTGTGCCTCTCTTGTTTCCACAACATCCTAAGGAACGTAGTATCTTTGAGACTTTAACTTGAGTGAGTTTGGTAGGGATTAACTTCTGTGATCAAAAAATCTTCATAATGGGATTCAGCACTGGATTCATATGTGAAAAACTGGCAAAAAGAGGAGTTTTACATATTTCCTGTTTTGTGCTCTTTGTCAATCCTGTGATCCTCTCTCTCTCACTCCCTCCCTCCTCTGGGGCTTGTTACTGGAAGACAGTGGTAGGAACAAAATCTCTGCAGTGAAGTACTGGGGAACACCATGAAGAGAGTAACTTTTAAAATCCCAGTCACTGCTGTGTCCCATCACACACCCTGGGCTGTGATCAGAGGGAAGGTTTTGGATCTTGGGGCACTGGCTAACTCAGGGCCTGAAGGGCAGCCCATGCCACACTTGTCACACTGGAAAGACAGGAGCAGGAGAAGCTACTGGGAGGTGTGCTGGGCTCAAACAGCTCCACAAGGCAGTGCAGCCCCATTTGGTCTCTGCATAATTTGGAGCTCTTTTCTGGCTATTTGTGTCTCTGGTCTTATCCTGGCCTTAGAAATAGTGTCACCAAGTGTGGCTGCAACGTGGTTCAGCCACAGGAGGGTGATTTAAAGCGAGGAACAGGGACCTTAACTCAAGACTTCCTTGCTGAAATCAGCTTGCAAAGCTGCCTTTCAGTTATTTTAGTGTCATTCTTACATACTTTATTATTCACTGTCACGTTCAGTTTAATGTAGGGTGACCAGATGCCCCAGCATGACTCAAACAGTCTTTATCCTTAATTAAATGTCCTCTATGCATCTGTTTTTTCCTTGCTGGTTTCTGAAGTCCCAGAAATTTAATAAAGTTTTCACTTTTCTGTTATTAGCAAGCATTGTTTCATATCTGGCTTTACAGTTTTATTATGCAGTCAGCTGTACAGCTTAAAATTCCATTATAAGGCTCCCTTGAATACTCTGTCTTTTAATATATGCTTCCTTCTGTAGCACTGTGTTTCTAAAGCTTGTGCTATTACACAGTGATAATGCAAAATTTTATATTTTACAATCATCAACTGTAAAAATAAAACAGTAAAAGTTTATAATTTACAAGGCTGTAGATGACATCTGCAGATCTTATGGGTTTAAAGATGTATTGGTTCAGTTTTCCCATATATATCAGTCTGAGATGGAATCCATTAGGCTCTGCATACACACAGCATATTGCTGCCATTACCCTCGATGCTGTCATGTCTTTGAGGGTGAACATAAAAACAAAAGATGGGAAAAAAAAAGGAGTATGGACTCTGTTAACTACAGCAGATGTTTTCTAAATACGCCAAGTCATAGGGGTTCAATAGACATGAAATGTCAGCAGAAACAGGCCAAAATCTTGCAGTCACATATGGATGTGCTTCAAATTTATGCATCTGAATAGTTGTGGTGATTTTAATGAAAGTGTTTATGGATGTCATGCTAAGGATGTGCATGAGAGTATACAGGAATGAATAACAAAGGATAGGTTATCGTAGGGCCACAAATTAATTGCATATAAATGTGAACAACCGTGAGCTGGTCTGTGAATTACGTGCAAGATATTCAGTAAGTCTTGCAAAATCCAGTGTGTGATCAGAGGAAAAGGCTACCCTCAAAAATGTGCTTTTAGCCAGAGAGGGGTAGGAAGCAGACAGAAAAAATAATATGGCAGAGCCCGTGGCTTAAACACAAGTAGCTAATCTGTCCTCCAGAACAAATTGTGCCACGAGATTTATTGGAATTATTATTACTCCGTGCAGTTAGCTGAGGTCACCTGTGTGCACAGTCTGCATTAAGATAGGCACAGCCACAGTGGACAGGGAAGACGAGCTGTCCAGCTCCTGGAGGGAGCTTCTCTCCCTCCTCAGTGGTACCTGGGATGTTGGGCTTGGGTGAGAGTTTGGGTCCCCAGCTGGTGATGTGTGAGGGAACAGCACTGCTGGAGGCCAAGGGGTGCCCCTGTTTAGCCTGGGGCTTCACCCACCACAGAAGTAGGTGAGAAAATTTGCTCAGGAAGTGATGATTTGAGAAAGGTAATCAAGGCAGCGACTCAGCAACAGCTTGCAGGAGATGGCATGGTCTTCATCTCACAGAAAGGGACTTTCTGAAAAGGAGGAAGGGGAGTGTGTGGCTATGGGGTAGCTACTACAGCTCCTTCTGAGGATAATGGCTTGTATAACTGTGAGCTTCTATGCTCCTGAAAATTATTTTTGAGAAGATGAATGCTTTTAATATTTCTTTAATCATGGAAGAAAGAGCAAAGAAGAAAGCTGTAATGAGAGACACATCTGACTGTTGCAGGTATAAAGAGAAGCTCTATAATTTCTTCAGATCAACATTAATATAGACACATTGTAATTTGAAAGAAAAAATCCCCAACAAACCAAAAAGACATCCTCTTCTTTTAAACCTTACATGAAGATGTTTTCAGAAAGGCAAATCTGGGTACACCACAGCAAGACTGTACTGTACTGCTGGGAGAGTGTTTGGAGAAAAAGGCAGAGAAGTCTTGGGGTGTAAAATCAATGAAGAATTGCAATATCACTCAGATTGTTTTGCACTCAGTCCTAAGTGCACATTTACAGTCTGAAAAAAGGTCTGTGATCAGCAAAGGTTGGGGAGTATTATTGATTTTCAAACGTTCTTGAAAGAAACACTTTTTCCAAGTACCTATTGCAATTCAAATAAATATAATCTGGACAGAGCAAATATGTGTTCATTTGATTAAAAAGGCATCAATTTTTCATTATTCCAGTTTTAGAAATCACCATATTTCCACTAGTACATATCTCTGCATACCAGGATGGGGTAATTGATTGGACACATGTTCATCGGAGCCAGAATAGTGAATTTTAAACCTATTTATTGCCCTGCAAAGCAACTGCATTGTAACATATTTTGTTTTCTCTCCCATGGTCTCCCAGGCTGTGGGACTTGGTGCTGTAGAAACAATAGACCCATTCATTTAACTGAGTAGGTGCTTGCAACTAAATGTATGGCATCATTATCATTAGCTTCAGTTCCATCAACAGGGTGTCATTATCACATTTAACTTAATTATCATGGAAGCTCTCTTAAAGAACGCTTCATAGAGAGGGATGTTGTAAATGTATTCTTGACTCCTAGTAAATAAACCAACAGGCTAATGCACAGTGAAGAATTTATAAAAGAGCTGCTGGAGTGGAAGGCAGGCGCAGTAACACGTGCGCTGCTGCTCAGGGCAAGGAGGCGGCAGGGGAGCAGCAGAGACAAGCTCACCCAGCAGCTGCTTATCATGGATGTATCATGGCACAGCATTAGCTTTTCAGGTGTGCTCTGGAGGAGGTGCCCAGCTCCAGGAGGTGTGTGCACCTTTGGAATCCGGCGCCCTCATCCCATTGTGCTTCCGAGCGCGGGAGGGAAGCGGCCATTTCTGGCTTGCCGAGGCACACGCAAAGGTGATACTCACACTGCTCACTCTTACTGTGTTTTTGTGCTAAACAACTCATCTACAGCTATGGAAAACATAACAGGATCTATTTCAAGCTGTTGGCCTCCCTGGTTGATCAATACGCCCTCCTCCCTCCCCTGCTCGGCTCCTGAAATCACGTCTCAGAGTTGTGTGAGGAGTCACTGCTGCACAGCACGCACATCTGCCCGTGACAGGCTTTGGAGAGGTTCCTTCCATTGCATATAGACACAGATGAGCTGTCTAATGAACAATTAAAAAGACAGCCGAAGACTAGAAATTAATTGTTTCCCTTAGCCAGCCGAACAGGCATGCATCCCTTTCCATCCAGTACTCTCCTTTCTTGCTTGCAGACAATAGGAGACCCTCTGAGTTTTTCCTTGCTTTTTGAAAATGCTGCATTTGAATACCAGCCTCATCCACTCCCAGTTAGGCACAGGCACTCATAATGCTCAAAACAAATGCTGCAGCTCCCTTTTTTCCCCTTACATTTCAAAGGAAGGAAAGGTAGTACGGTCATGCTCTGGGTGAAAAAGAATTTGTGTGGCTGTTTGGCCTTTCTTCCACAATAATCTATTGATCAGCTTTCATGGAGAAGTTGGAGGTATTTACTTCCTGCAACTTGCCAGGCAATGAGTAGATGGAAAGTCTGACTGAGCTCAACTGTAATTAGACTCCAGGGAGTGAACAGACCAGGAGAAGAAGCAGGAATAAAGATTAGAAGTGTCACAAATGTGGGAAAAGCTGGAGTTCCTATGAGAATGAGTCTGCAGGAACCCTAGCTTTGTTAGTTCAGCAGCTCAGCTAACTCAAATGCATTCTGCTGTTTGGGTGCTTACTGTTCAAATGAGCATCAGTTTCCCAGCTTTTCCTTATAATAGTTTCATCCAGAATTGTATTTTTTTGTTTCTTAATTTTATTACTTTTTTTTTTAATCAGAGATTAGCTATTCATTCTTAATCATGGAAAGCCTAAAGAAAATAAAGAAGAGCGTCACAATACAAACATGTGAACTGACATCTCTGACAATGAAAGATAAGGAAAGGAAAAAATTTCTCTGTGGGCTTCCTCAATGGGACCCTCTCAGATTTGCTCTTCCCACATTAGGTTGAATATCTATAATTAAATATCTTCCAAAGGAGCCCTGAAATCACTTCAAATGAATAAAAAGTTTGCAATCTACGTCTCTCTGCCAACAGGCAATTTTTAAATATGTGTTTGATTGTGGGGCTCAAATTCAGTCAAGCAGGACTGGTGTGGGCAGCTGCTGCTTCTGGCTCCCTGCGGCAGAGCCAGCCCTGAGTGCTCACCTCAGTGCCCACACCTGGGCACCTGCTTCAGGGGTGGGGACAAGTCAGCTACAGCTGTGCCTTGAGAGGGACAGCAACTCCAGCAATGGCTTCTCAGTGTGCTAGCTGGGATATGCTGAAATTTTCTGAAGGAGGTGAGCTCAAAGGAAACTGAAGCTGGAGAAAAAGTAATTAATCAGGATTAATCTGTTGTTATTATTATTGTTGTTATCGTTATTCTTACATTTCACAGATTGCAGACATTGGAAGATAGCTTGTCAGCTCTCACAGCAGCAGGAGGTCCATGATTCAATGGATTTAACAGCAAAGCTACAGGCAAGCATTGGACACAGTTCATGTCTGATTGACTGTAATGGAGAATATGTGAGAACACTTCTGCCTGAGATTGCAAGAAGCTGGGAGAAAAATTGGGGACATTAGGTCAAACTGTTGACAGAAAAAAAAGTCCAGCAAGAAGTGGAAGGAACGTCAGAAGAACTTGAAACTAATTGTCTTAAACTTTAAAGACATGGGGAAATGCATCAGAAGGTGCTGAAGTTTTTTATTGTTTTGATCAGGAGTAACAAGAGGGAGCATTTTTACTCTGTCATACTCATAGCTGGCTAAACTCACAGCTCCTAAGGCAATTCTTTTTTACTGTTCAGTTGTATTTTACAGATCACATGTTCATGAAAAGTGAACTGTCATTGTAGGTATTGAACAAAAGCACAGCTCCTTGGGTAAACTGGCCTTGAACCTTTGTCACAGATAAAATAGGTACAGCTGAAATATTTGAGGTATGAAGCCCCTGGTGGGGCACAGGTGGACTACAGCAGAATGACAAATATCTGAGGAACTTAAACAGTTTCTGAATGGGTCTGTGGCTGAGCTACCTGCACTGCAGGTAAGTGCCAATGCTTCTGTGAGATAAATATGGATTTATTGTATTGAGACTGATCTTGACTTCTTAATCCTAAGTTATTTGCCCAAAGCTCTTACCTCCACTCCAGTCAGGGAGAGATAGGTTAAACCAACTTGAAAAAGAAGGTACATGCTGTTTCTGATGAGAGAATTAATGAAATTATTTTGAACACAATACGAGGAAATATTGGTGTTTGTTTTCTCTGATTAAATTTAGCGCCTTAGGAATCATGGATGAACATGCAGTCAGAATGCCAGAGGAGTAAATAGTGAGTGTGTATTTTTAAGCTTGTATCCAAATGCACTGCTGTGACTTGATTTGCAGCAGGCGTTTTGTCCATTGTGCAGCGCTGCACTGCAAGCCATGGTGTCTATAGGTGTTAACTTAGAGCACATCCTTGCTTCTCCATTTCGAAAGAAGCACATTGAATGTCATGGGGAGAAAGTTTGTTGCAAAAGTGTATCAAAGCAGGCCACAGGGCTCCAAGGAACTGTCTTCCCCTATTGCTGTTGGGTTTTGCAGGAGTGCTGGGTCGCTGGCAGATCCCAGTTCCTGTGCTGCTTGCTTGGGCTGCTCCGAGAACAGGAGCCAGCCCTGTGTCAGCTCAGAGCTGCTCCTGCAGACAGACAGACCTGTGGCTGGCTGGGTGGCAGCTCTGTGTGCAGGGTGTAAACTGAGCTCAGACAGCAGCCATGGGCATTGGCAGGAGGGCCTCAGCACAGTGCTGCTCTCTTACAGGAAGGGAGCATTTCTGATCTTTGTGCATAATTGTCTGAGAGGTTCCTTCCCACACTCGCTGGAGTAAATAGCTGCCCAGGGTTGTGATCTGCTAAGTGTTTAATGCCCATGTTGCTCCTATTTCTGCAAAAGCTAAGGGATCCCCTGGCTATTTTTACTGTTCCAAAAAGTATGTCTTGCTAGGTCAGCTGGATTAAGCTGGCATGCATCTGGACCAAACTGCATTAAAGCAATTTTTCCTCTTCTCATTACCTGAACTCATTCATTCACAGCTTGGTACTGAGAGTGCTGTTCTGAATACACATTATTTGGGTCATCTTCCCCTCAGCCCTCTGAGATACAGAGTGAAGAGCTTTAGATTTACAATTCAACATTAGATTTACCATTTTGCGAAGTCAGAAATAAAATTCATGGGAGAGTAAATGGCTAACTCAAGTGCCACACATAAAGACAAAGAAAACAAACAAATAAATCCCTTTATTTGGGGAAAGAATTTTTCCTTTCCCCCCATGCTCAGCTCCATGGATCTTGCCTCTTTCCTTTTCACTGGCCAAGGAGAAAATATTTTTTGTCTCCACAGCCTATTAGGAAGGGTTCCTCAAATTTATTTGCACTGAAGTGGGCAATTGTTGCACTGGTTAGCTTTATAGGAACAGCAAGTGCTGCAATGACCAAAATTATGCAAACTGTGTGTGGCACCCACAGCTTCATTGCTAGGGAACTAACAACATATCTAAGTTAAATCCACAGTATGTCCATTTTAAAAAGGCACAAAATTCTGAGCATTTAATAATAAATCAGGGCCTTGCACGTGTTGGGGGTGGGTCTTAAATGATAATAAATTTTGATAACCAACTCAATCAAGGAAACACACATGCCCTAAGGGAAAATGTATTAGCAAATTAACTCATTGTGATGAAGCAAGCTTCCTTATGAAAAGACAAATGAAAATGAGAATGATCTGATTGCTTATGCATGTGGATGCTCCCTGTATTTTTATTTGATGTTTTAGAATGCATGCAGATCATGGAAAAAAGGATACGTGGCAGCAATGTGCCAGGTGGCTGTTGACCCAGCAGCTCTGAGAGGCTCATCCTTCCAGGCAAAAAGGTCTGGTAGGCTTCTTAATATGCCTTGTGACCTGAAGGACCTGCTCAACAGCTGAAAGCCATACAAGAGAAAACTCAAAATTGAGCTCTTTTGACCTCCACGGGAAACTTGCAGGCTCTCCAGTCTGATGACAGTCCCTGGTACAAAGGAGAGCTCACATGCAAGTGTTGGAGAGCTTTGTAGAGCCGTGGCTACATCCTGGGCTGTCTCCTGAGATGAATAGAGAGCTAATGAAGATTTCAGGGGGCGAACGCAGTGTGCTCTCCACAGCTCCTACCTCCCAGGAGGGAAATGTGTGCTGCTCTGCTGGAGCCCCAGAGCTGTCTGGGAGTGCTGCTGCAGTGGGTGCTACTAAAGCACCGCTGCTGCTGTGTGAGCAACCAGCCAGCACAGCTCTGCTGAGCACACAGAGCTGCCACTGGCCATCCAGCCTTACACTCTGCTGAAGAAAGGAGGTGGCACAAGCAGGCAAGGATACTGATGGAGGCCCTTCTAGCCAGCTCAGTACACAGTCAGCTGAAATACAATACAAGGATGATCTTGGTACGTGGTTTGTTTTCTACAATCTCCCTTTGTTCCTTTTTTAACTTTGTTCCTTTTGTTCCTTGGAGAAACTTCAGCTGTTTCTATACAGTGAAGAAGATCTTGCTTTAGCTATAAGGTCTTTGAAGTTAATGTCTGGGTTTTTTAGGGAGAAAAAGCATCCCCTGCTGGGAATTAATAACCCTGGCTACTGCAGGAACATATGGTCACTTCTAATGGCTATATTTGTTATTAATGAAGTGACAAAGAGGTGACTCCACTGATTTGCTTTAGAAGTGTAATAAAGCCCAACAAGATATAAGATGAGCTGGTTAGCTCTGTTAGAAACTAATATGTAGTCAATTTTAGGAGAAAATGCACTTTAATCACACAGGAGAGGAAATCACTTATACTACAGAACTACTGGAGATTAATTTTCTTGTCTGTAGATACAGAGTTCCTTGGAGCAAGGAGTTATAATGACCCACTGTAGGTCAAGATGTGGATTTAGATGTGGATATGAAATTTAACAGGGTACTGTCCCATGAAATATTGCTTTAGTCCATGTTTTTGCACAGGTATCCAGGTGTGTGGGAAATACAGATACAGTCAAATAGACAGAACATTGTTTAAAAGAAACCTTGATTTAAATGTGAAATATTCATGTCTTTTAATTTGTCCTTGAATTGTCTTCTGTGCAAAACTGTTTGTCATTGAACTATCCAAAGACAACAAGCAAGGACTGTTCATAGTCTGACTTGAGCTTCAGTTTGCAACCCAGCTGGAGAGTGGGTTAAGCAGAATTATGGTCGTGAGTGTATCCCAGTTGCTAGCATGCTCTAAATTAGAGGGTAGCACCACTTAACAGATGGAGGAGAAAGAGGCAACACCTTTTAACATTCTGCAGTGGGGTTGGCTAGTAGATGTTTTGTTACTGGTTGACATCTGTGGAGGTCTGGTGCACTTGCAAGTATTTGGTGGGCACATACCTGTAGAAGTGCTTATTGTGCTAAGCAAGACTTGGGAATGTCCACAGTGCAGCTGGCTGAGAGCAGCTTGTTAATGCTACAAGAAAGCTGGTGAAGAGGAGCTGCTGGCAGAGTTGGAGGAACTTCTGCAATAAGTCACTGAGCTGGGGGAGAAAAAGTGTCTGAACTTCATGCATGGTACAGCTGGATTAAAGGAAAACAACAGATTCACCACAGCTTTACCCAGTGCAGGCTGGGCAGTGCTGGCTCTAAAGAATGAGACCCCTGTGCTGTGAGACACATGGAGGTTTTTCTGCTGTGCTCAGAGTGATTGCTGAGCTACTGTAGGCTGGGGGTCAGTGGAAGGTGCAGCTCTGGGAGACTACAGACAACACATGGAGCCAGCAGCAGGCACTGGTTGGTGCTGCTGGTGAGGCTGCAGCTGCGCCTCTTGGCTCAGCTCTTTGGGACTCTCCAGTGGCTGGCAGGGAAGCCGAGGCACCAATCCAGCCATCTCTGCAGGCTTCCTCAGCCCTGGTGCTGATGTGCCTCGTGCTGGTGGGGATGAGGGTTCAGGCCATCAGCTGGGGCTTTGAGTTTTCTCTCCCAATTTTCACTCCTCCCTGTCAAATGATCCATTTTGTAAATGCAGGCAGACTTGGGCCAACCCTCCATTGCTCATTGGGCACCTTATCCCCCAAGAGAGGAGATAAGCTCCAGCTTTTCAGATATCTCAGCTGTCTCTAACCTGGAAGGGGAGAGGTGATGGCATCTCTCACAGCACAGTGGCACTTGATCCCTGGCTCTTTAGAGTCTTTGCTTGACGTGGGCTGTCTTGTTAGCAACCTGCTTCTTTCTGCTTTGTGGCCAGAGCAAAAGAGGAGCGGACAGCAATTCAGTGCTGGTAGTGGTCATGGCTCTTGGAGTCTCCTTGATGCCAAGCAGGAGAAGATAAAGACCTGGCTGTCCTTGGTAGCCTGAGATCCAGCTGATTTCTGGCCCTTTGGGAGCTAGCATCAGCCTGGCATGGTGTGGATCAAGATCTTCTGTTAATTTGATGGTGGGCCTCCTTTTTTTTTCTGACCTATCTGAGATATTTTCTAGGAATATATAGATGGAAAACATACTTGTCTTTCCTTGAGGTATGTCTCTCGTCTCACCACAGGTTTCACTCCCCTTTCCTACAGGGAGTTCTTGTAGGAAGAGCAAGGGAATGCAGCTTGTGGGCCCACAAAGGCTCTTGCACTGACCAGGAGCACAATCTAACAGCGAGGTGCTACTTGACACAATGACTCTCTGTTCCTGGAAATAGTCACCAGAAGACTGGTCCAGTAAAAATCATATTAATCCCAACAGGTCACTCTGTTGTGACCTCTCTGATTTAAGAACTACACTTGCTTTGCAAACAACTCTTCCTTAGCACTCTGGGAAATTTAAGGCAACCTGTAAAAAGCAGAAAGAAATCAAAGTACCCATTCTTTACTGGAACAAGAGCAAAAATATCCTCTCTAATGCTGCCTCTGCTTGTAGGAATTTGTCAGTAACTTTTGTGTTCTGTACAATGTTTTCCCATTTCCATCAGGTTATCAGCTCTCACCCTGGCCATTGGTGCATTTTACTGTGTAGCAAAAAGTAACATGACTACGTGTTTTTTGGCATCAATAGCACTCTTGCTGTAAACTGGAGCAGTGAACTAACAGGGTTTCATTGACTAGTGCTGGATTTTCACAGCAGACCCCCTGGGGCACACCAGCTCTGCTCCTGGTGGCAGCCTTTTGTGCCATTGATTTTAAGTGCAAGATGGTGGCACAGCACACAGGATATTGGAACAGCATTGACAGAGTTAATTTACACTCTGGTTGGTCTTGGTCTCCTGCAAGCAAAGGGTGATATCATGAGGCTATGGATGCATATATATGGATGTGTGTGTGTGATCAATGATATCTGAGCCAGCAATATCCCAGGAGACTTTTAAATAAACAGGTGGACCTCAGGCTGCGATTAGAACGTTCTAGGCTGATAAAAACACTTGATAGGTTACATTTCATTAGGAAAGGTAAGACTTTCCTCTCTGTGCTTGTACAAATCTAGAATATCTCCTGTGCCTGGGAAGGATTTACCTTTGTGTTACCCTTGTGTTCAGTCTGCTTAGTTCAGACTGAAAACTGATGTGAGCATGTATACCTTGGGGAAGGAATAAAAGATGGGGAAAAAACTGCTGTTTTGGAGTACTGGGTGAAAAGTAACAGCATCAGTGCCTGTAGGTACTTACAGGTGAATTTTTTGTAACTTTATGGGATACTGTGGGACCTGGGACTTGTCTTTGCCAGGTTTTATGTGCCATATGAGCAGTCTGTAGCTTCTTTTGGCTGTGCTGTAGCTGACCCTGCTATAGCAGTGCCCTGAGGGGCTTTTGTGCATCTCTGTTTGCTCCAGAAATCTCTGCTGTAATGTCCATCCCACCAGCTCTGCTCTGCCCCGTGTCTGGGTACAGCTGAGGAGCCCTGTGGGTTTCCTGCTGGTTAATGTGTGCTGCTTCACATGGCTGCACAGAGCCTTGACCTGCCAGGGGCTTCTCCCCAGGTTTTGAGCAGGCTGTGTCTGCATTCCCTGGCAGCAGACTGAACCACCTGCAGCACAGACCTCCCAGTGCATTCTGAGAGAAAGGCAAGTGAGCAGTGAAGCAGGGAAAAGAGGATAAATGAAGAAAACAGGCACCTTGAGACAGATATGATATGATGGGCAAGATTAACTTACCCAGGTAAAAGAAGCAGGAGCAAAACAAGATGTTTTTAATGTGCTGCACAAACCCATTAATCAGCCTAAAATGTTGTTTGTGTAGCATTCTGTGCCCTACACAGTATGCAAGATCTATAAATCTGTCTGATCTATATGGAAAATTTGTGGGTCAGGATAAGCAGAGAATGCAGCATCAAATAGAAGAAAGCAACTGCCAGTAAAGTCAGTGATAAAGGAGTATTCAAACACAGGTTACTGGAAATTACAGCTTTGAAATGCTTGCACATTGGGCCTCTTCTTGAGGCATCCAGTTATTAAATATAATGTTTCCTTATCAAAGACTTAGAGATGAGCAGCTTTGATAGTATGGATTGCAAGTTATTGTCTGTTTCTTGAGCTTGCTTCTTGTTAGTTACAGAAGACCCTGAGTTAGAGGATAATTAAATGAAAGAACCATTTCAAGGAATTATCTGGATAATTAGTTATGATAAATATGATTTTGCTTTAGAGCACTGAAACAATAGAAACCACTGAGTTGAGACAAAAAATCATATGGGAAGCCTTTCATGTGAACATATTTATTATCTGTTTTAATTAGCAAACCAAGTCCTAAATGCCTAATGCAAAGTATTTGTCTGGGGTTTCTGTTTGTTAAATGACTTAATTTCTGAAAGTCCATTATGCTGCAATTTATATACACATCTTTCTATTGCTAAAATAGTGGCAGGGTTTTATAAAAGGACAGCAAAGTTAATTACGGAGAAATATTAACATTTTGAACTAAGTTGGATATTTTTTTTGTCTGTTGAGTCCTCAATTTGAAAGTTTGTGTGTATATTTGACTTTTAAAGTCCACAAAAGCTCCTACAAACAACGTTAATTCTGTGATTGAAACTCACCAAAGCAAGAAAAGTCTGACTGAGATTGAAATCTTTGCTTAACTTCCTCTCTTATGCCTAGCCCTGGATGCCCACCCAGAAGGTGAGAACCCAAGCTGTTCTCTGGCACCAAAATGTTTCTTAGAACAGGAATTTCTGAAGACTTACCATGATCAAGGATAATCAAGGAAACTGATCAATAATGTTGGCCTTTCTTACTAGAATTTAACAAGTTTTGCATTTTCTCCACGTCTCAGTTTATGGTTTTTAGACAGCACACAAACAGCACACAAAACAAATTATTGGAGTAAAATACCCAAACCCACAGAGTTCCATTTGCACCTGGAAACCAATCCTATGAAGCTTGCTGTTTCTGTCTGCATTCTGGGTATATCAAACATGCATTATTTATTACTGTTGGATAGGATTTTTGGAAGCATTGGAGAAGTGGCTTGATTTGTAATTAAGATTACATGGGAGATCAGGATCTCAGGGAAGTTTGCTAATGGAAAAAAACCTTCTCTAAGAGTTGTAAGGCAGTTCATTAATGTAACATCCAGCTTGCCCACTTTTAATGTTTTCCTGATAAACCTGACCTGGATGCAGAAAACCAAAGAGCCCTGTTATCCATCCCAGGGCTTGTGGAGCTGGGCCCCTCACGGTGCTGATGCAGCTGCAGTGGGTGCAATGCCGGGTGGGGGCAGAGAAATGGATCACACCTGATCACCCCCTGTCAGTGATGTGCTCCAGATCCCTGCCTCAGTCCTGTAAACAGAAGGTTTCAGGTTTCCCTTCCCTGTGTGCTGGCTGTTAACACACTGGAGAATGATAGTTTGATAGCTTAATTTGCTTTTCTCTTTTTTTTTTTTATGAGAGCATTTAAAGGAAACAACATGCTGTTGACAAGTGCTGTAGCATTAAAGCTCCCTTAAATCCAGAGTCCTGCCACTGGCCTATCAAGATTATTATTTTTTTTTTTTCCATGTGAGTGGCAATAAAGAAACGACACTAAAAAAATATTAGGACTTTCATCAGCTGTGGATTTAAGGTTAATTATAAGCCACAAATTCAAACAAGACTTCCTGACACTGTGGGTTGTTGGAGGAGGCCAGAAGGAGGTCTCACACCTGAGCTAATTTCAGCAGGAAGCTGCTGGTTGTCCGCTGCCTCCTCTCTGAATCCAAGCAGGACTTGGCTGGGTGTCGTGGAGAGCTCACCCAGCCTGCAGGGCACCCCTAGGAGCACATGGGGTGCATTGTGCAAACCTTTTATACAGTAAGAGTCTCCTCCCTTGTGCTGGCAGGCAAAGATCCCATCCCACTCAAGTTTACTTAGGCTGTATTCTGAGAAATTAGGTGATTCACTGACCCTGCATCACCCTTCTGGCCTGCAGTAAATTTTGCCTCTTAATGCAAGACTTGACTAGGCTTCTTGTAATTCCTGAGGCCCTGTACAGATCTGCTGTGCAGTCATGATTTTCATCGTGAATTTAGGGGTTTACTTGAGTTCTGTCTCAAAGTGGAATTTATTTTCTCAGCATTTATCACCATTTATAACCAGGTCTTTGTCAGTCTTTGGAAAATGAAGTTTGTTCTACAGCAATGGGACCTTGCAAGAGCTATATAGTTTTGCAAAGTATATCATATATAGAACTCTTTTTCTCAGCTAGAAAAAATATTTTACTGTTTTTTATATATTTGCAAGAGTATTTTCAGAAATAAATCATTTGGTAAAAAGAGATGGGGTTTGGAGCCTGGATGCTTGAGGTCTGGTACTTTATTAATGCATTGTTTTCCCTTTGATCAAATTATTTTCCTTTCCCTATGTTCCCATTTGTAACGCAGTACAGGGCTTAAAGTTATTCTCCTTGGAAAAGTGCTGGGTAGAAAAGGTGCGTCAGGTATTTCTAAATTCTCACTAAAATATATTTTGTGTTAAAAAAAAATCATCTGACACCCAATAAACTATTAACTCTTAAAAAATGTATTACTTCATTAGAAGGGTTTCTCAAACATTTTACTGCAAATTTAATGGAATATTTAATCAAAATTTATCAAAACTATTATTTAAATAAAAATAGTTGATAAAGAGTTTTTAAAATTTGAAAACTCTTATATCATTCAATAGACATTTAACCAGAAACTTTCATAATAGTTAATTTCATTTTAAGCAAAGCCTTCCGTGAAGTAGATTGAGAAATAGAAAGGGGGAAAACCCACATCTTAAGAGTAATAAAAAACTGTAGAACCATTTCCTAGTGGATTTGAGTTGTAGATTTGATCAGTTCTAATTGCTTAAAGTATGTTTGTGTATGCTGTGACTTCCTCTGAAAGTACTTGTTAATATACCACATAATGCAAGAGAGAACTTTGAAGGGTTTTTTTGGAAGTAGCCATGGAATAGGAATGGGGGGACTTACTACACGTTGTCCTGAAGAACTCATCAGGATGTTTGTTTGTGCCCTACACTGTGCCTGATAGAAGAGATGCTTCTGTGATGAGCAAAACGGATTTATACCTGCAGGTTCAGCCTGCTCAGGAAAGACCTTTCTATTTTTTATGAGGTACAGGATTGAAAGGATTTCTTTGTCTCATTGAATTAAATCCTTGTGCAGTCACAGGCAGTCACCTTACTATGGTGCCTCCTCAAACCAATAAAGCTCCACTGTAAAATACCTGAGTTTTGTGGTCCTTAATGCTTCTCCAGAATTCCCTTTCTCTGATGGTTAGAAATCATGCTCCCAGCCTAACCATATTTATGTCCAGCTTCTACCTTTTTGTTCTTGTGCCAATATAGGCCTTTAGCTTAAATAGCTCTTCTCCTTCCCTGCCGTTTACCTCTTTGATATGTTTATAGAGAACAATTATATTCCCTCTCAGCCTTCATTTGTTAAACAGTTTTTCTTCTCAGCTAAGCCTTCTATTTCCCTGATCATTCTAGAAACTGTTCTGTGCACCTGCTCCAGTTTAAATAGCTTAAATTCATCACTTTTTGGAATGTGGATCACCAGAGTGCCCACAGGGCACCAAAGGACATTTCAGTACTTCCCTGTGCAGTGTCTTGTGCAATTACCTTTGCTCAGTATCACTTGTGATAAGATAGCTCACTCATGTCTTCCTTCTCGTCAGACTGATGCCCTCTCATCTTCTACCTGAATTTCCCATCCATGCCTTACTACTGCTGTCCTCCTCTGCAGTATTTCATCCCTTTCCTCCAAACTCCTTTTAATTATCATGTTTTATTGTACAGCGATGCTCACAAGCTTTGTCTTATCAGCACATTACTTAACTGCCTTCATATTCTTTTTGCTGAGTCCACTAAAGTAAATATTGCTGAATAGGGCTGGCTATGCAGTTAGTCTTTGAGAACACCCATATTTACCTCTTTTCAGTGCCTTGCTAAGTAGCTGCTCCTATGAAGTCGTATTGTCTAGGTCATTTCCCATACAGATTTATATATAACAGAGGTTCTTCTCAAGTCCAGATACACTGTAGAAAGAAAGTTATATTAGGCTAACCTATTTCAGAATAAACTATTTTGAGTTTTATTTTACCATGTCCCCTTATTTCTGTAACTTTGTTTGTTGCTTCTTTGAAATTGGTTTGGGTATGTCACTGAAATTTATTACTGGTATTTTTTATGTGCAGGTAGTATTTTTTGCTATTGCTATCACAGTTTATTTTCATATGGTAGTTTTCCTAGAGTTTTTTGGATAGATGTGATTTGGACATATCAGTTGCATAAGTACATTGACTCTTTGTTCCAGCTCACTTGTTTAACAGTGATCCTACTTTTCTGCCTTTATTCTACATATCTGAGTATTCTTTATGGTCACCTTTAATGAAACTATGTTGAAGTGAGTGAAGATATGCTAAAGTGCTTGTTTAGCTTATGGGTCCTACCAAGATTATGTTTATTGATCCCATCTTCAGTATGTCATGACCTTGCTCTTTTCTTTACTGTTTATGTATTAAGGTAAGAAAATGTTTACTGTGCATTTATGTTTCCTTTGAACACTTTCCACTTGCATTATGACAGTTCCTGATTTATCCTTTATATAACCCTCCAATAACTGTCATCATGTCCTCCATCCCCCTCTTTTTTGTTGTGGTTGTTCATTCACTTTCTGAGTATATCAAAAGTTTTAATTCTCTGAGCATTCCAGTTGTTGTTTCTCCTTGGATTCTGGTCTAAAGTATTTAAAGCAGACACAATACTAAAGCAAAGACTTTCACACAATGCTGAGTGAGTGAGTAATAAATAGTTCATATACTTCACAGGTTATCCTCCTGCTTTTATATTGTGTTTTTGTGCCTTTATGTCATTTGTATTAGCCCCACATTGCTGAACTGTGCTTACTTTGTAATCCCCTATAATCCTCACACCCTTTTATGCTGAACTGCCACTTAACCAGTTGTTCCCTATTTTGTATTTGTGCAAGCTGATTATTTCTGCCTAAGTGTTGTGCCCCATGTTTGTCCTCCCACTTGTATTGAATCTCATTTTTACAAGCTATTTATCCGATTTGCCAATGCAATTTGAATTTCAGTCCAGTTCTCCATTGTTCTCACAGCTTTAGTCATTGTTGGTAAATCTCATGAGCATATGCAGCATCCCATCATCCCCATCATTAATGATATATTGAAAGGTCTTGGACTGAGGACACAGTTGAGAGACTGAAGTTTGTTCTTTCAGTTTTATGGCAGTGTATTGAGTGCTGTTCTCTTAGGATAAACTTAAAAAGTTTTAATTACTTGTCAGTCTTCATCTCTTTCTTGTAGGCATCTTCACTACAATTTTTAATGTGGATTTCCATCCAACATGCTCTGTGAAGTTTTTCCTTTCTCCACACTTAGAATGCATATACCAGATTTGATTTTATCCTTTTGACTTAGAGGATTTTTTATGCCTTCTCATTCAGGTCTCTGAGATCTTTGCTTCAATTGACTTCAACAGACAGGTCTTAAAACTCACCTGCTCAAAATACAAAGACTGTAATTAGGAGCCAGGATTGTCCCACCTTGAACACAAGTTGATTTGAATTATAAACTCCTTTTCTGCTGTTTGTTGTTTGATGATGTCCTTATCATTTAACTGCCTATATATTACATTATCTTTCGTTGGCTTGATGATTGATCAGTGATTTTTTTCCTCTACCAGCCTAGAGGGTCTAGGTCCTTTTGTTGACAATACGCTTTGGTTTTGGCCAGTTTTGGGGATCTTCTTGGTTTGGTTTGCTCTGCTGCCACAGCACGTATTTAGCTAATTGCTGTTTAGCAATACCTTCTCTGCCATTCCCCAGTGGAAATGGCAGTGTCATTTGCTTGGTATTTGGGTTGCTTTTTGCTGTGCCTGGGTGCAAAGGCGTCCTGAGGATGCTTAGGTCTGGTTTCAGGTTCTGAGCTGGGTGTGCTGAGGCACTCCAGGGACTGGGGAATAAAGCAGGCATTGAGACCCTCTTTTTGGTCCAGTGTTTGCTCTTGAAGCCCAAAGAGATCTAAAAGCAATGACATTATTTTGGCATTTAGCAGTCACTTCAGACTCACTTTCTAACTGCTGGAGGTTCCTGCCCTGGCAGGGCTCAGGAAGAGATGCAAATCTCAAGCACGAGAGTAATCTTTCAGGTCTTCTTTACTTTTCAAATTTGGCTATAATTTTTATTAGAAATATTGCATCTGTTCCAGTTTAGGACAGTTCTCTGTCCTTTCCCATTAAGTGTCATCCCCATATAAACAGGTAATGATGATAATTTTTGATGGCATGGCCAGCTTTTTGTTCAGCTTTGCAGATCTCATAAGGAAGCAGTAAAACTTGCTTATTGAAAATAACCCTGCATGTGAAAAAGGACTTTGTTACAAGAAACACTTTTCCATTGAGGTTAAAAAAAAAAATCAGATATTAGGATACCCAGATACTTGAAGTTGCCTGTTACTGAGGAATTGATGTCTAACACTTTGAATTTTGCTTGGACGCTTACTGAAAGAAAACTTGCTGGGTTGTATTTACATGAATTGGTAAACTTTGGAAAAAGAAAGCTCAGCTTTCGTCTTTTGCGTGTGTAAGATCTGATTCCTTGCTTTCATTTTTCAGCTCTTTGAGCAGTAGAGATTTACATGTACCCAGCTATGTATCTGAAAACTAGCCAGAGTTCCTGCTAGATTTTCATGTAGGCTTTGTGCTGCTGCAAGATTTTTTTTGGAAGCAATCAGAGATATAGCATTTCTTCATTACATTTTGATATATATTCTTTCAGTATCTCCTGATATATTCCTCTGCTTTTGGAGATATGAGGCCATTATCATTCCATTAAGAAATTTCTAAACATGAAAGAATCCAAAATTTTCAGAACAAAGAATGCACAGCTGTGACCCTTGGATTGGTGAGCCACAGAGCAGCCAAAGCTTTGAAATGTTATACATATATATATATAGTTTATTTTCTTTTATGTGTCACTAGCAAATTTGATTGCATTGTTTGTACTAAAATGTTGCTTCTTCAATAGGTGAAATTATGGACTATTATGAAATAACTATGTTTAGGAGGAAGGGAAAGTTTATATAAAGACAAACCAAGATGGAATAGACCTTGATCTGGGCTGTTTTTTGGAATGCTGGTTGGTGCTTGTGAATTCTGACTCTCCTTCTGGCTGTAATGTGATGCTCCTTTCTAGTGTGACAGCTTCAGCTTTCTGCCTGAATGATCTCATCACAAACACGCACTAAGAGTCAGAAACGAAAAAGTGAAAACTCATATTGCTTATCTGCCCATCTTCTTGGTGAGGAGAAACTCATAATGTCTGCAGAACTTCAGACATAAAATGCTCAATAAATGCTTAGTGTCGTTTCGATGAACGGAGGGAAGGCTGAGAATGGGATACGATTGCTATCTATAAATGCATTATGGAGGTAAACTCTACAAAGGAAAAAGAGAGATTTAAGGTACAGGACAATGCTGGCACAAGAAGAAACAGATGTAAGAGGAACATGAATAAATTTAGGCTGGAAACAGGAAGGTTTCTATTAGAGAGACGCAGTAGCATTCAAGACAGAGTCACAAGTCAAAATCTTTCCTGCTTTTAAGATGGAGTTTCAAGGGTTAGAATCATATGCAGTGTTTGCTTGTGCAGAGGGCAACTGAAAGTTTGTGAAACTCTTTCTACTGCCCACTGGGCTGACCAGAGAAACCTTTGGCTACAATCAGATATCCTTCAGAAGGTCTCACCCCTCACAACCTGAACCTTTTATTCCTCTGAAGGGAAGAAGAGACACACTGTGAACTGGTTTTGTTTGTCCAAAGAAAACATCTTCATCATTCCTTTAACCGACTTGTACCTTATATCTGAGGACAGTACCTCTTTGTATCATTTATCCATAAATATCCTGCAAGAGCAAAGTATAACTTCCTGAAAGTGGGGTACAGAAGCTTTAGTGAAGTTTAAATTACACACCAGTATAATTTTTTTTTTTTGCTAGACCCTTCATTCTTGTGATCCTAAAACTCCTTGCTTCTGCTGTCAGGGAAACAGGGAAGGAAGGCTACACAAAGGATGGACAAATGTAGATGCAGTTAAGCTTAATAGTTAAGTGCAAGTAGTCATCTGCCTTCAAGTGCAAAAAGTGAGGATGCTATTTGCTGTTAAACCAGTGCAGATAACTTGGATTTTTGCATGGGAACTTGGGCTTCTCAAGACCTACAGGAAGAATACAATGCAGTGAACAAAAGGAGCCACATAGCAGTCAGCAGGATATTCCAGTTGGTTGACTTGAGTTATCTAGTGCAAGTAGCAGAGTGGAGGGGTTTTTCTTTCATAATGGAAAGAAAGGCTACTCCAGAGGCAGTTCGCAGCAGGGATGTATCTCAAACTTTCTTTGCTGTAAAAATAGCACTGTGGGACTACCTAGCCAGGCTGGGAATATCATAGGGAGCAGACAAAAAAGCCCAAATATTTACCGTTTGGAAATCTACAACTTTGATGGAATCCAACTGAAAATAGTTTCAGTGTGTGGAATTCTTTGCTGTTCAGCCTTAGGAAAGGTCTTGAACTTTAAAGTTTGGAGTCATCTGCTACAACCTTCACAGGTAAGCACCATTCTGGACAGTTGGATTAGGGTTATGTGATGTATAATACTTCTGCAGAAAGGAACCAGAAGTGCTGTTTGTGGAAACATAAGCTTACAGATAATTGTGCTCACTCCATGCTATTAATTAGAGGCTAAACAATGATATTGCTGTTGCCATTGACAACTGAGTCTACAATCTTGGGTTTTTTGGATACTAGCATTAGGAGACAGAAATCTGTTCCCCATTTGCCTTGGTATGAAAAAGAAGAAAGACTCTTAGGTTTGCAGCTGGAAAAAAAAAAAAAAAGTAATTTGCAAAGAGCCATGCATTAAAGTTGGCCTCTAAATTTGTATTAATTAACCAAGAAGGCCCTGGTGGATAATTTGCCTCCAAGTAGCAGCCAGGCTGTCTTCTTGTATGAGAGAGACAAAAATTACACTGTACTGATCCATAGTGACTGTTATGCTTGTGGTCAGAGCTTGGTTTTGAAGTGAAAGTATTTCCAGGATTTCAGTTCCAGAGTGATGGATTTAATCTGTTTTTGTTAGACTTGTGCCATAACCCAAAGGAAATATTTCTGACTGTGATCTTCATTTTTTTGACTATGAAAATGGCAGGCTATGTTTGTTTCTTGGGTGACAAACCCAGTGTGATGCTTTGTGTTGCTAATGTGGTGCAAAGCAGCTGCAATGCCCTGTGGATTTGGGCTAACTCTTCTTGATGGGAATGGGGCTACCTGGGGGAAACCTGGGCTCTCACACATTGTTTAAAAACCAGATAGCAGTCTGTTATCTACAGCTTGCTTTCCTGTGTTTCAGCTTTTCCCTATGGAAAGCATCTGCTAAAGTTATTTTGAAGTAAAATGCATGAGTTAGGGAAGAGTAGAGTTTTTTGGTACTATATGAGGAACTGCATGGTGTGAGGTTAGAAGTCATTGAAGGTTATCATCCTGTGTGAGTCTGATCTCTGTCAAACTGAACCATCTCCCACAAAATTGTTTAATTCTGAAAAAGAAATGGTGCTCTATCAGTTCTTATATTCCACACTGATACTGGAAGCTTAACCATTTTCATTTATGGCCCTTCTGCTTTATATGTTTTTTGTCAAATTTCAAATCACAGCTGATTTAGTGCTGCCTGCATCATAACAGTGATGACATCTGTGGAACAATACTTTCCAAACCTGTTAAATCTCCCTGGAGTACCTTTGCTGAAACACTTTTCTATTTTTATATAACTGGCTGGGTCATTAAAGAATTGAGAGAGGATTAAAAAAGAGATGGGAAAAAACCTCCACTCTTTCTGCATCTACAATTACAGTGATGCTTTGACTGGGAAGCACTTGAGCACTGCCTCAGCTGGGCAATCTCCTCTCAGTGTATTATAAACAGTATTTGGCTAATATATTGCTCCTTCTGGTTTCATGTACCTGAATAATGCAGACCATCAGTGGGCTGAGAAAGACCCCAATAAACTGGACAAAAGTAATGAAATGTGTCTATATTAGGATGCAGAACCCCACAGAGGCTAACTCTCACCTCCCCACTTGTTTTCATACAGTATCAGGCACAAATTAAACTGCGATGTATTTCTAGATGTGGAATCCTCTGGATAGTACAGATTATTAGCTTTGGAGGATATGTCTACATAAAACCCAGCAGTGTGGGAAGCAGGCTTTGCTGGTGTTGATTAAACTGGAGCACACGCACCGCCGTCCCTGGCAGGATTGCAGCGATCCCACCGGAGCCCGTGCTGCCACAGCTCCGCACTTCCCGTGAATTCACTGGATTAAATCTATCCTAGGACATGTTCCCAGCCTGCACTGCAAGCCTGCTTTTGTCAGCTGCATAGAGATGCTGTGAATGTAAAACAGGAGGAAACCTCTCAGCAGGCACAAATCCCTGCCCAACCCCACTGCTGCACTCCAAGACTCTCTCCTTCCTTGCGGGTTTGAGGGTTTCTGTACCAAGGTGGGTCACAGATATCTGTGGATCTGCAAGGCCACTACTGCCCCTCCTTTGCACTGCTCATGCAAGGGGTGACCACTGCAAAGAGAAAGCCAGGACTGGCAGGTTAAATATTTTTAGCTAAAAAATCCACAAACTTCGAGAGAAGCTTCTGCTCTGCAGGAATTTGTCCCCCAGATGCTCTGTTTAAGTGGTAAAGTTGGATTATGCTTCTGTTAAAGGTAACATACCGGACTGGAAAGGAGACTTCAGAGTTAATTGAGTGCCATCCCTGGCTAGTGCAAGCACTCTATTACATCTCCTTTACTCTAAGACTGTATATTAAAACCAGGTTTTTTATCCCTCTTGTTCCCTTCAAAAAACTAATCTAATTATTGAGTCCATATTTTTCAAGCTCAAGAAATCCAATTTTAAGTTTGTACTCATTTTTTCTTGGGTGAACTCTGATTTTAGCCTAAATAATTTAGTGTATAACTATCATGTTCCTTTCGGTCTCTCTGTCTCAACTTTTTTTTTTGACTTTTCACCAAAAATAAATTCTTCAGTCCTTTGATTATCCCTATAATTCTTTCTTGTACCTCTTCCATTTAAAATTTTATTTCTCCTAATAGAAAGTATCCTTCCCCACCTCTACAGAAACAGCTCCTGTTTATGTGTGCTGAATTTGCTTTTTACATGTTTGCTTTTCCTCATATTAGTGGCCCACTGCCCTCCTACAAATCAACAAGCGGAAGTAAATCCTTCTTCTTCATCATCATTTCAAGGGTGGAGCATTCAGCCTACAGGAGAATTTCTAGCTGTTAGTCCCAAAGACTGTTATCCTTCAGTTTGCATTTCAAGATTTCTTTCCATTTTATTAACCTAATCTTCAGTGGTATCCATTTCTTTGTGTACTGCAGTCCAGTTCTTCTCTTCAGTGAAAACAATTTCCATTTGTTAGCTACTTTTTTTATTAGTGTTTCCTAATATTTCTTCCCTGATTGTTAGTGACTTATATCAAGTTATATAAAGTGAAGTCAAAGCTGATTTTTGAGGAACCTCATTGCTTAATTTCCTTTCAGCCATAAGCCTTCCCTTTCAGAAAGCAAACTCAATGTCTGACTTGAGACAGCTTCTCATCCTCACAATTTCTCTGCTAATCCTCAACTCTCCCTGTTTTAGTATTAATTCCCTGTTTGTTATCACAGGCCTCACTAGAGTTAAGACAGATGGGATCAATCACGTCCTTTGTGTAGAGTGTAGGTTATCTTGTCAAAGAAATGCATGAGGTTAATCTGTTACAATCTACTTTTGTTAAACCCATGCTGTATTTTGTGCCATTTTCATTTGATCTCTATGTCTTTAATTATCTTTTCCTTAAAAGCTGTTCTGAAGCTTTACGTACTGCTGAAGTCAAAATTCAAGGGCTACGGTTATCCACAAGCCTTCTCTCCTGCTGGCTAAAGACAGGCACCACATTTTCCAGTCCTCTGCCCTACAGCATCTTACTTGGTAGATTTATTACAAAGTATTGTTAGATGAACAAGAAGTTTCAGATTACAGTGATGCATTTCTGGTTCAAACCCCCTATAAATTTGTATAAAGGTGCTGACGTTTACTGGGAATTCTTGCCCAAACAAAAACAATGCCTGGAATGAAGAGCTGCATACACAGAAGTTTAGTGAACAGAGGAGCACAAGTAAGACAATTTCCATGGCAGTTTGGCTAAGAAAGGTGGGGAGAAAAATGGAATTGGTCCCTGGAAAGTGGGTTAGGCTGCTGTTCTTCAGCTAGGGCAGGTCTCACTTTGTTGTCAATTATCAAAAGGGGAATTACCTGATTATCCAGTAAAGGGAGAAGCTAAACCAATGTAAGCTTTAATCTGTGGCACTGTGGAGGAGGCTCTTCAGCAACAGATTGCTGGACTGACGCCTCTGTTAATTAAAGGCACAGAGGAATATTTAAATTAGAACCTGGAGAAGATCCCACAGGTAAGGGGGTAATACAACCTCCAGTGCATCTCCAAAAAGAATAGGGAAGGTAAAGCTGGCTGGTCAGTCCTCAGCTGACTGACAGGAGCATGAGCAGTGACACCTCCAAATCTGCAGCTGTTATTAAGAATCTTTTCTGGTTAGTCAAATATTGTGCTGGTAGTGAGTAACTTCAGAAAGTGCTGTCCACAAAAGCCACCAGATGAAAAAAGTGTAGAAAAATGTAGGGTGATGCAATTAGAGAGAAATAACCTAAATTATGCTTGAGCAATGCTGAGCATTCAGATGGTAGCTACAACTCAAGGAAGAGATCTTGGAATTGTCCTTGACAGTCCCCTAAAATCACTGCTTGGATATCATGGCAACCAAAAAGTCAGCACAGTGTTAAGTATCACTAGCAATGTACTGAGAGCAAACCAGAAAACACTTTTTTTCTCGTATCTAAAACTTTGATGCACCTTTTGAGTAATTTGTGTGATTCAGGACTTCACTATTTAAGAAAGACTTAGTGGATATAGAAAAGCTACTGGAGAGGGCAACCAACACAGAGGATGAAGAAATTTTCCTTCTGAAGAAAAGCTAATAAGGCTGGGATTTCTCAGGATGGAGTGAGGGCTAAGGGGGATAGGATGGTAGTTCATGACATCACCGATTGGCAGGTAAGGTAGCAAAATCCAGGACTATACCTAGGGGTCTAGTCTGAGGTCTAGGTCTCTTGATTTGCTAACCTAGACCAGACCTTTTCTAGTGCAAGACTAGAACAAGAAATATGCATTAAAACTAGCAGCAATTGGTTTGAAATAGAAACAAAAACCCACTTTTTACATCCCAGAGAGATAATAGCTGAATCTTTTGTGACAGGAGGCTGTGGAGGCAGATTGCATCAGCAGAGTCAAAAGGCAAATGCACAAATTAATGGATGTTTATTTAGGTCCATAAACTGCAGCTATTGGAAATAATCAGGGATGTACACCATAAATTCTTCAGTCAAGGACTTGTAGAACCTGCAGGAGTATTAGGAAGATAAATTGCTGAGTAACTGCTTCTCTCTCTCCTGATGGACGGTACTGGGCTAGAATGTCTGACCCAGCAGGGCTTCCCTATGCTTTTTGTTTTGCAGGTTCCCCTGACAGCATGGGATTTGTTGCTGTAAGTGGATTCCTGAACTGGAAATGGTCGTCTTTTAAAAGGGTCCACAGTCATTTTCCAGAGGATTCATTCCTGTTCCAGTGGAAATTCCTGTGTATTGCCCAGCCCCTTAGCAAGAGGTCTGTCCTTACCTATTCTCAGCAAAACTGTGTATTTCATTCTGCCTGGAAATTAGACATGCTCCTTTTCCAGCTTTTTGGCCTGCATGGGCTATCCTGACTAAGAAGAAAAATAAATATAAAAATAAATGCACACATATGTGCACACATAAGAAAGGATAGAAGTGTGGTTATTCAAACTCAATATTTTTGAGTAATTTTGGCTGAGGGTGTGTAGAGAGGCGGTTATTTATTTAATTGAAATCCTCATTAGCTTCTTGTAAGCCCTCCCTCTTAGTCAGTTCCTCACCTTTATGAACTCCATTAGCCTTGTGTGTTTTGGGTAGTGTAGAATGTTTGCCAAGACAGAGAAATTGTAGCTTTTTTTTGCATTTTCTTTCAGTTTGTTTTTACCTGAGGGAGGAATCTACCCTTATGTGGCCAAGTAAGAAGAGGTGTAGCTGTACCACTCAAATATCTTTTCAAGATAACAAGGTATTTTGTTTCTGACTTTTGCCTGACCTCATAACTGGTCTTTTCTAGTTTGTCATTTAAAAATACCTGTGCATATGAAGGCAGAGGGATGATGCAATGCCTGTCACTAGGAGGTTCCTCCAGAGATCACAACTTTGCACACAGAGGCATTGTTCCTGAACACAGTGGTGCTGGGGGGAAACAGAGACATTGGGCATGCTGACACAATTACACAGTAAAATTGTAGGGTGAGGGATCAGGATTGCACTCCTGCACTTACCAAGAAAAAAAAAATCACAAGTATTTGGTCTTGGGAGAAGATGGAGCCTTTAAGGAAAAACAAAACCAGACTGAACCAAACAAGGAGGGAGAGCAGTACCTCTGAATAAGTGAGGAAACAGAACAGAAATCCTAATAGACCTAGGTAAATAAGGTTTGAATCCAATTTAAGTAACACAAACCATTAAATACCAGCTAAGACATTCACAGTACTAAGAAGCAGAGGGATGCAAATGTTCTCAATTGAGCACGATGGTGAGGGACATTATACCACTCCCACATGGTACAAGTCAACATCTGCTTTTCCAGGAGGACGGCTGCTTTCAGTGGAACATCCTGCTGAGATGTGTGCTCCTGCCTAGATGGGAGCTTGCAGCAGCCACTGAGCCCCCTCCAGGCTTCATTGGCAGCCTAACGTGCTGAGAGACTGGAGGTAAGAGGCAGCACACCCCTCTCTGGAAGACAATAGTTGTGAATATTTGACTGTTTAAAATTAAATCATGAGCCTCAGAGTATGGAAAACTTGCAAAGAGAATTAAGAAGGAGGGATTTCAGCTCAGCTGATTACTTAATCCTGCCTTTGCTATCAAGAAACATGCAAAAACATGGCCCTGCTCTGTTTTGCAAGTGGTGACACAGAAGTGTCCTTTGTTCAGTGCCCTGGCTAACATAGCCTAGAAAGTACCAAGTACTTAAGGTTCAGGCTATCATACTCATAAGAGTATTTTTGGGCTCCATACAGTATCTCTCTTTAAATTAGCTACTTAGGAAGACACTTTCTTCACCCCTTTGTAGTTAAAAATTATCCCTGACATCTCTAATACAAAGTAAGCAGCACACCTTGTAATTTAAGATCAAAATTTTATATAAATGGGATGACTATTTTACAGTAACAACTCTGAACTAATCAGCTTCACTGTACTGTATACTGCAGTATTTGGCACCATTACCTCAGTGCTGTGTTAAAACAATGAAAGGCTTAGAAAATCAGAATGTTGATACAGAATTGGTTGATACAGAATTCAGTTTATATGCCTTAGGAAGATGTGATGAAATAAAGATTTGTGTGTGTGCAACTTAGGATTTATCTTTGAAACTGGAGGCATATGAGCCTCCAATTCACCCATATTTATCAGGGCTATGCGACAGACTGGATCGAATGCAGCATTTTTAATTGCACTGTTGTTCCAATTGACTTCTATGCCTGCATTGACTTAGGCTGCAAAAAATCGTGTGTGTGCGTGTAAGTCTGCCAGTGAGAGAGATTTTCTCCATTTTCTACTGGGAAACAGACTTCCCAGTTTCCTTTCTGCCCCCTTGAGAAATTAGTTAGTAGATTCCTAAAAATATTGTTGAATAATATAGACTCGGAGTAGGGTTCTGTGTTCCCATGGTTCCCAGTCAATGTGTCTTTGAGGAAGGGGACTGGGGAAGTTCTTTAAAAAAGAGATGTTGTTCCAGGAATTCTTTCTCTTTTTCTCCCATTCCAGGGGCAAGAAGATGTTGTGTTTGGTAATGAGGCAGACAGGAATAAGAACACAGTTGTGTGCACCCTAAAAAGAGAAGTGAGAAGTGTTTATTAGTCTCCCAGAAGTCTAAAGTCTTGCATGAAGTACAGGAGGTGTGGTGGTTTTATTACAGCCCATTGGCAATCTTTTCAAATTCTCCCTGCACTCCACTTCTGAGATGCCCTTGGAAAATTAAACTCAAATTCATAGCATCCATACAATGACAGATGTAGAAAAGAGGTGCTTTGCAGGTTAGCACTGGGTCAGAGGAAGGGAGGGGGCATGGACACAGTGGGTAACTCTTTCCTGCTGAAGCTGTAGGGCTCCCTGCTGTGGCATTCTCTCCATCAGGGACAGGTCAATCAGCTCTGTGAACCCTCAGGACTTGAAGGTGGCTTTCCAGGATTAATGACATTCCATCTACAGTTTAATCCATAGGATCAATTGATCAAATTTCCCTCTATATTCAAAGCATGGATAAAGGAACACATGAAGCTGTGCCCGCCCCAGAGGGCAGCACAGAGCAGCAGGAGTGGATCTGTGGGGTCAGAGAGCTGCCCCTGGGTGCCCAAGGTCTGCAGTGCCTGCCTTTAGCAGCTTTAGCATCAGATTTGCTCTAGGGTGCCACTCAGGCAGACTGTGCCAGCTGCATCTCAGGGGGGCATCTTTTGGCTTGGCCTCATCTGAAGGGCATCCAGTTTGCAGTGCAGAGACTTCTCCAATATAAACTCAAATGCAGGAAAGAGAAATGTGATGCAACTTCAAAGCTGCTTTCCTGAGCTGAACTAAGATCTACCACCAGGTCCACTTTGAGTAGAAAGCCCAGTAGCCTGGGCACTGTTCTTCTCTGGAGGGTGAGCATGGTCTTTGCACTGTGCAGTATAGGCAGAAAATGTCAGGAGAAGTGGGGAGTAGAGTAGAAAAGCACTGCTAATTAAATGATTTTCATAAATAAAACATAAGAACAAGCAACTATATTTGAATCTCGACTATTATTTTTCTTCCTGATAGGAATCTGGAATGAACTTTGCCAAAATATTAGGATTTCTGACTGACTTGTCACTCCCCCTCAGCCATCTTTCAA
Organism: Rhipidura dahli; assembly: GCA_013399225.1. Lineage (NCBI taxonomy): Eukaryota > Metazoa > Chordata > Aves > Passeriformes > Rhipiduridae > Rhipidura > Rhipidura dahli. Next base: position 452,143 of record VXAC01005357.1, on the reverse strand, counting down.
ATGGGTCAAAATGTAAATGCAGTATCTTGTACATACAGCAAAGTCTTCCTCCAGCAGCTGATTCACTGACAGAAAGAGTCTATTGCCTAGCTACAGCTCAAAGAAGATTATTCTGAATTTTCAAGGTGGAAATACATGCTTTTTGGTGCTGAAGATCCCGAGTTTGACTCTCACTGTTTATGACACTGCAAGAATGGCAGTTGTAAAGTCAAATTTTCTGCAGTATAACGTGGTGCCACTGTACCAGCTGAGGGTGTTATAGGCTGCTATCCTGTTTTGGCAGAAGTAGGGGTGTAGGAACAGCCTCTGAGGCAATGGTGAGGAGCAGCTGTTCTCATGGTTCACCCAGCAGTGCTGCCACTTTTTCTTGCATCTCTCTGAAGAAGATACCTGCAGTGATTAGGAATTTGGGTCAGTCACTTAGGAAAGTTCTTGGCTACTCATTGCACTTATCTTCAGGCAGTTTTGAGGCAACTGTTCTGGCCACAAGGCTGTGGCTGGGGAGTAGAGGGAACAGGAAACTGGCTTTGGAGAGCTCAGTATGCCTCAGCACAGCTGGAGTACTGGTTTTCCTCCCAAACCAAGCAGTTGAAGAATTTTAGGGTTTTAGAAAGAGGTTTACATTTAAATGTTTTTGAAAGTTTATCTTTGAAGACATGTCTTTGGTGAGTATCAGGTAATGCAGCACCACTGAATTAAACAGAAATATCTCTGAGTATCATCAAGGGGGTCATTTTGTTTATCAGCTGAAGCAAATGCCTCAAATGTAGCTGGAAATGTACTACTTCATGCTAAATAATTCTTTAGGCATTTATACTTTGTTCTGCACAGTAGTGTTTTTCCCAAGAGTCTAAAAATCCAAACAGACTAAAGCATCTTCTAGAAATTGTGGCTTCTGATTTTTAGCTATAGATAACCAAGATGTCTTCTCTAACCCACAAAAGACAGGATTTCCTCCCTTCCCCTTTTCTGTTTCAGGTCTTCTTAGCACATTAGGCAGAAATTCTGTCCCATGCAACCCCTCTAGCACAGTTTGGTGCCTTTCATCAAAAGAGTTGAAGCTCTTTTCAGTAGGTTTAAGATTATGAGGCCCCATCCCTGATTTAATAAGAGCTCTACAGTGCACCTGGGAAACTCGGGACAAGTATCCATCCTACCTTGCCTTCAAAATTAATTGTAAAAGCACTTCACTGGTAGCTCAATGACTACCTCAGAGCACACAGACTAAATTAACAGGACCTGGTTTCCATTTTAGATAGTATCTATCCATAGCTCCCATAAAATTTATGGACACCAGTCTCAAAACAGGCAGTTTTCCTGAACCTGTACCTTGACATAATTTCAACACATCTCTCTCTCTCTCTCTCTCCCTCCCTCTCTCCCCGTGTCATTCTCTCAGAGTATGCTCACATTCGGATGTTGCTGACACACTGATGACAATCTTTCTGTATAAACAAGGGCCAATAATAGCCTTTGAGAAAGTATTACTGAAAGGTATGTTAAAAATTGCTCCGTGGCCAGAAAGCAGTCACCTTATTTTAGTCTAAGTGAAACATAAACAGCCGGTTAGAGACTTCTGAAGATGATAAATAGTCTGCTTGGATAATTTTAAAAGATTCGTTAAGCAATGGCTTTCTTTCATAAATGCTAAAACCCAGAATGTCATCTGAATAAAATATTGTATATGGCCACCCTATTAGGTTAGTTTTTGCCTTTAAGGAAGCCACATACCTAATGGATGTAATTGCTCAAGGAGCACTATAAAATTCCATTTTTTTTGTAAAATACGTTAGATCATGTTCAAGCAAAAATAGTTTAGTGGTTAATATTCTTTCTAATTCTAGAAATGGAATCTGAAGCAAGCATTGAAATGGTCTGCTGAAATTGTAAATAGCATGCATGTGGTGAAAAGATAGCAAGTTTGTGTAAAAAGTTTGTCTAAAATATTACAAAAATAATGTTCTGAGCATAATTATATTCCATTGAATGGATAGATGCCTGGCAACAAAGCTGAACAAATGTATACATACCAAAGAAAATAATATCTTGATGGAAAAGGCTCTTGTTTAGATTAAGCTGTGTATGAACAGATTTCGCTGGTGCCCACAATGGGAGATGCTGAAAATGAAAAAGAAGATAAACTACTTTACAAGGACTGCATTTACAGGAGCTGGGAACAAGACTCTTGCCTTTCTGGAAGGTCCTGGAAGGTTTATTTCTCAGTTCAGGTAACATTCCCTTTAGCAAGAACAGCTGAACACATGTTCATAAGAGAGCATTAGATGAAACCCACAACATTAAAAGAATGATAATTTGATATTTTGATGCCCACTAGAAAATATTAAGACACTCTCAGTATTGAGTTGGGGAAGTGTAGGGTTTTGGTTCATTTTTGAGGGCTTTTAGGTACTACTTTCCCCTTCCTCCAAAGCATGAACTACATCTGATGGTGTTCAATGTGTGTAAAAAAGACGAGCCCATGATGTTTCATTTTGGGATCTGAAAAATGGGAGCAGTCTTAAAATAGTTGTCATGATATAAAATGTCACCTCTTGTGGCATGGTCCTGGCTATTTTAAGACACAAAACTTAAAAACATGTGAGGATAAGACTGTGATCCATGTGTGTGCAGGCCAAGTGGCAAGTCACCAGGAGCAGGTTCTGGGTGTGTGCTTGGTGTGACGCCAAGCTCAAGGTCTGCACTGTAGGAGTGACCACTGCTCTGTGCCATAAGTTACAGCTCTCAGCTGCCAGTCAGTGTCCAGTCAACCTGTTGGCAGCTTTAATACTGTCAGGGAACAAGGCTGTGGTGAAATGCTCCTTTTGAATTGTAAGGATTTCCCATTGCAGCCCCAAACAAAGGTCACGTGTGCTCAGATGTGAAACAAGGTAAGTTGTAAAATATGAGAGAATTATAGAATGGTTTGGATTGGAAGGGACCTTAAAGATCCTCTAATTCCAAGCCCCCTACCATGGGCAGGGACACCTACCACTAGACCAGGTAGTGCAGAGCCCCATCCAGCCTGGCCTTGAGCACTTCCAGGGATGGGGCATCCACAGCTTCTCTGGGCAGCCTGTGCCAGGGCCTCACCACCCTCACAGCCAAGAATTTCTTGTTAATATCTAATCCAAATCTTGCCTCTTTCAATTTAAAGAGCCACACCCTTGTAAAAGTCCAGCTCTCTTGTAGGCTCCCTTCAGGTCCTGGCTGGCTGCTATAAATCTGTCCCCATCATGTGAGACGTGCAGTGTGGAGCACTCAGGATGGCTGGGATGACACTCAGAGGGTACATTTCCTGCAAAAAGGGGTTTGCCATGGGGACCAGCACTGTGGGTCCCAGCTTTGCAGTGCAGCTGGAGAAGCAGTGGTGGGATGGTGACCGACCCCCCTGGGGACAGTGCTGGGCCCTTCAGGTGTCACTTTACTTTAAGTAAATGAGTAAGACTGTTCATTTCAATGCATAATGCCAAGCATGTGCTCAATATTGTGCTTAAGTAGGAGCTTAAAACCATAGCTGTCTGCCTGCTGCTTTTTTGTGCACACAGAGCATCTTTCTTATCTGTTTAACTTGTGGAGGCCATGGCACACCAGCCTGAACAACTTGGTGATACTGTTGGGGCTACAGGAGGAGTGTGCCTGGGCTTAGATGCACACTTCCCTGCAGCACACAAATACGTAGTCATGTGGAGAAACCCATCACTGCTTTCCAGGCATCAGTTCTTCAATACTAAGACTCTGAATTCTTGTAAATTGCTTAAGGTTTGGATGTGAGGGAGCAGAATGCTTGAAAACATTAGTTATATTTCCTTTGAGAGGGGTATTTGTGTCTGCACTGAGTAGAGGGATGGTGTACTCAATAAAAAGTTCTGCATTGCCTCTCATTATTATACAGAATATTTCTTCCTCAGGGGCTTTTCTGTTTATGCTTGAAAAATCATTTTACCTACCACTGCCACGGGTTACCTTGGGATCAAAAGGGAACACACAGCTGAAGCACAGCTTGCTGCTGAACATTAGCCTCTTTTCATGTAATTACAATTTTGTTGTCACTGGATAGTAGAAGCCAGAGAGGATCAATTCAGTTAAGTCCCTACCAACTTTTTCTGAGGCGGGCCAGAAGAAGAAGGACAATAAATTCCAAAGCCCAGTCTTCTGGCAGCAGGAAGCCAGCAGAGTTTAGGTTGAATTGAGCTACAAATGCCACTGATAAAAAAATTTTTTAAACCAACACAGAAACTTAGCATATTGTACAGTGTTTCAAAGATAAGAGTTGTGGCTTGGTAAGCTCCTGAAATACTTATTTTCTCTTTTTTTTTGTGAGATGTTCACAGCTGTCCATTGCCACTTTCACAGATGAACATTGGTTTTTTTCAACATTTTTGGTGAGGAGCTGCAGAAAAACAGGGAAGTGAGGGACTGAACATCCCACAGAGCACTTCTGTGCCTGTGCCAGATGCAGAGCCCTGTGCTTCAGGAGTCCAGACAGGGTCAGGGAAGTAATGGCCTTGATGCTTCTGCTTAAAAATGATGGCAAGAAGAACAATTCAAGAAGGAAAAAAAAAGAGAGTGAGGTCAAGTGTGGGGTATTTAATGCAAAATTTCAAACTGCTGCACTTTGTTTGTTTGTTTTTCCCTCAAATATTTTTGACCTTCCACCCAGGTTTTGTTTTATGGGAATGACTGGAGAATTGCTCTACTTCCAAGCAAAATGACTTCTGGATTAATTCAATGTTTTGAGTGTCTATCCTGTGACTGGTCCCTCACCAAGAAGACAAAATGACACATATTCAAAGCGAAAAGGTAGCAGATGTTTCAAAGACTGGAATAAACTTGTGGAAATGCCTGTAAATAAGATATACAGTCACAGTATTGGGATTGGTTCACAAATGATTTACAAGGAGGGAGGAAAATCATATCATCATATAATTTATTTGCAAAATAAATAAATGAAATAAATCGTTTGACTGGCTCTGGTTTTTAACATAAGAGCTCAATGGAAATGAAAGAGGATTCTGTAATTCTCATTACTGAATTACATTTTTGTGAGCCTGCCTGCAAAAGGAAAAAGTGAAGGCTTAGATGTTGTTTGACCAGAAGCTGATGAATGCACTCTTTAGAATGTAAATACGCTCTTTCCAACAACCAGAAGTATGTAAAATGTGAATAGACTTTATTTGCAAACTGATTAGACTCCTACTTGGTCTCAAAGGATGTGAGGAGGTACAATTAAACTCATATAGTAAATGGGTTTCCCCCTTGCAAGCTCCTTATAGCTCACATAAGGCCTATTTCATAGTTATACCTTTTGAAACTACAAAGTCAAGAGAGAAATCATATTTGCTCATTAAGTAGTTGATGATGCTCTGAAAGACCACATAGGCAGCAATAAACAGTCACCTAGGTCTACAAGAAATATGCAGTCAGTCAAGTTTTTCTGCTCCCCAGGAAAGTAAACATTTTAAAAATTATTTCCATTATATAAAAAAACCTAACCTTTTTATCACAAATATAATCTGGAATAAAGGTCAACTACAGACTAAATTTCATGGAAAGATATAGCCATTTGATAACTCTCTAGCGTGCCTTGTCAAGCACTCATTGATTGTGAGCATTAGCCAGAGGTATATAAACACTTATAAATATTGTATGCTTAAGCCTAGCTGCACTTAGATTGGTGATTAATAGGTCTGTTGTTGGTAATCTATGACATCTCTTTTGCATGGAGAAAGCAATTAGAAACACATTTCCAAATATCCCAGACAGACCTTAGATGATGCACAGCATAAAATTGAAATCTTGGAGCACCTGCTTGCAGCAGTCTGAATTAAATGCACAGATTCAACCCTAGCATTCCCTGTTGTAGTGAGTAGGAAAGTGTCAAAGCTCTTATGATGAAAGTATAATTTAGTTTGCTCTTATCTTCTTGCATGATCCCTAAAGTTTTCTGGGTTTTTTTTTCCTACTTTTATTTAATTTTTAATACATTACCTTGTGATAAAAAAGTAGAATCCATGGCACCTGACTTGCACTTTTAAGTAACAATGCAATTACAAACTAGATGTTATGTGGAATTAATAAGAGCAGCAGTGGTTAGGAAATGAATAAGTGTTAAAGCACCATCCTCTGAAGGGGTTCAGCTCATCACTGAGTGATGTTTTCCCGGTGTCTTCACTGGTGTGGTCTGTGGCACCAGGCAGCTCTCCCCAGGCTCATCCCGAGGGGCTCTTCTTCATCTGGGGGATGAAGTTTATCACTCACATGAGTGGGGTAGCAGCAGGGCTGGATGGGATGTCAGGGCCCCAGATGTGAAGGTACCTTGGGAGCGAAGCAACATGAAGCTGAGTAAGTGTGGAGCTGATGTTAGGTGATGATTTCCTCTTTCAGAAGCCTTCTTAAATGTCTGCAGATTACTTAAAGATCAGAAGATTTCTCTCTGTGGGCACATCAGTCAGCCATCCTCTCACTCTCCAGTTGTCACCTGTAGCTTAGTTTCAGTTGAATTTATCAGACAGGTAGAGGATAGGAAAGGACCTCAGGCTGCACGAGCTGTGGGTTTTGTGGTGTCCATGGGACCCTCAGGCTCCCTGGCCAGGCAGTGAGCCCTGAGCCTCCCGTGCGCGCTCATCCCGCCACACGCCCTCCCTTGGGAGACACATGGGGAAGGTGGGGATGGGAGGGCTCAGAGCAGCATGGTGGGAGCTCAGGCAGTCCTGAGGGACTGAGGTAGAGATGCTCCTGGTGGAGGCAATCAGAGGGTGAGGAAAATGTGGGAATACACATCTGAAGGAAAGAAGGCTTCCACAAGCAGAGCTTCCTGACTGTGTAAGAGACTTATTTGCTATCCTATATTACTCTGCATTTATTTTTATTTTGGGAAATAGGTGTTCAGGGGTTTTTTATTGCTTTAAATTTCTGTTTGCATATCTGTAATTTTGTAGAAGAAATTATGAATGCACTGTAGCAGCTTACTCAGAGATAGCATTTGCTATTACACTTTTACCTGAGGGAGAATAATTGTTAATGTGGGTGGAATTTTTTTTTAATTAGTGAATTAACCCCTTCATAACTCCCCCAAGGAAGTTTTGGGAAGGAAAACATACCTATTTATGAGTTTCTCCATTTAGTTCATTAGAGAATAATGGGGCGCTTGATTAAACCATAATTTTACATTAACTCCCAGTTTTGGAGATCTTTTTAAAGCATGAAGAAAAAAATTCCTCCTTCTATCCTGAAACTTCTCCTACTGATTCTCAGGAAAGGAGAAACTTTTTCAGCCTTCACACAGTTTGGTTGTAAAGACTTCATATTTTTGCATTAACCACCACAGCAGGCTGTCGATAAGTGGTCTTTCTTTGCTTTGTCTTGATACCTTTAAAACACAGGAACATTTGAACTCAAAAAACTCTCCAAACTTGGCTAAAGATCTAAATTCAACCTTAAAGCACCAGGTAATTCATGTCCAGTTTAAAGTCCTACCCTTAAGCTATTGTGCCTACAAATTGAAAGGGTCACCAAACCACCAGGAGATCGTTCGCAGCTACAGTAGGTGCCACAAGCCCTCAATGCAAACAGTAGGCAAAAGTCTGATGTTAGACACAGAGAGAGGTTCAAACTTTCCTCTGAATTTCCTTACTTTTTGTGCATCCAAGGTCAGAACCTTAATGTTATCTGAATATATCGTGTTTTGTGATTAAATAAAGCAATGGTGGAGGCTAAAGGTCTAACTACTGAGGGAGTTATTTTTAAAATGTCCTTCAATGTAGTGAGACTCTTGTGGATAGAGTAACTTTTTTTATATGAGTAAAGTCATCAGGGAGAGTACTGGTCAGGGGATGATAAAACTTATGACAGCAGCCGCTCACCCATTTTAATTTTGCTGGTGTTCACAACTGGGGAGCTTCCTGCACAGCTGTATGTAAATTAAACTTATCAGCTACTCAGAGCCAAAGAGCCTACAGGGCCCTGCTTCACTCAAACCCTCCTGGTCAGCAAAGGCTGGTGGAAATGTCTGAGTGACAAGGCAGCTGAGTCTTTCTAGAGCCTTGAAAAACCAGCGCTCCCTACTTTCCCTTTTTACAGCTACTATCAAAAATCACATCAATTAACAATTTCCCTTAATTTAACATAGTATTTAAACCACACCTGATTATTAATGTCATCCAGGTAGGCTCTCAAAGACCCAGGGCTGCAACAGGGGCATGGAAATCTCCAGGAATCTTCCAGGAAATGAAATGTCTCCTGAGCCAGTGCATCAGTATTTGTGAGGCTGTTAGGCCATTTATTCTAGTTCTGTCCTACCATGGGAGTTGAATTTTCAGTTTCAGGTGTCCCCTCCTGTAAGAAGACTGACTGCCTTCTCTTTGTCTCCATTTTATATTGCACCATTGCACTTTATTGCACAACTTATTGCAAGCCTCCCCTATTCCTTTTGATCTATCTGGAGTGGCAAGCTCTTAGAGCTGCTGCTATCTGTGGCATCCCTACTTATGGCCCCACTCATCTCTTGGTTCCCTGGCTTATCCTTCTCGGAGAGCTCCCATGTACAGGTCCCCGTTGAACAAGAGCCGATCCAAGCTGGCACATGCTGATCCTGCCCTTTGGTGCCATCCTGCAACTCCTTAGTGCTAAACACAGGTCAGAATCTCAACCTGCAGTTCCTATTTAACACATGACTTTGCATTTTGATGTGATTTTCCGTGCATCTAAGGATAAGAGGAGTGGTAGGGGGGAAAGGGACAAAGGTGTTGTCTTTCAGCTTATGCTGCACTGAAAAGAGCTCACACTCCTGCCCATTAAACTGTGGCACATGATCAGTGATTACTTTCCCAGGCATAACAAGTGGGAGTTTTCCTGTCTAATTTGAGACACATAAAAATGAAGCATCTCATCAAAGGTATATGTTTAAACTCTGTCTGTAGTCAATAGAGATAAAATGAAGATCAATTGCTCCAGAGAGCAATTAATGCTACTACCTTAGATAACTATCCTAGAATGACATAAAAATGATGAATTCTCTCAAAGTACTTCCCTTACTTGAGAGTGAACCTAAGTAACTAGCTTAGGCCAGGTACTTACTTTAGGATGCTAAAATTAAATTACATGAGTCCCACTACGGGGTTTAATGAAAATAGAAGTTGGCAAGCAACCCTTTATTTGTAGAGTCTTGTAGAGGAGCCGAATTGGAAATGAGAATTATTGTATAGGACAGAGGTTTTTCTCTTTTTCAAGCTGTGTCTGCTTTTGCTCCAGGACATCAGTTATTACCCTACTGCCATGAAGAATTCAGCTGGCTGACCTTGCAGAACACCTTGTTCCATGTCTCTCTTCTTAGAAGGTTAGCATCTCCATTACTTGAGTTTGATTTTTTGATCAGAATATAATATTGGTAATATTTTTTTCTGTAAGTACCCTCGGCTTTGGAACATGACCTGGCAGACCATACTCCTTTTAAAATTGAACAGAAAGAAAAGAAATGGCCACTGACTTGTATGTACTGCAGGTTTAAACTCAGCTCGATAGATTTTTGTCAAAGGTGAAGTGTTTGTGCCTCTGACTATAAAATCTTTTTCAAGATAGCATGACTTTTATAACTCATACATTGCAAATGGAAAAAATCATGCTCCTATTTTAGGGAAGTAGACTGTTTGCCAAGCCCCTTTTGACAAAGATATTAAATTGTTTATGGTTGTTTCAGCTCATCTGAGCTTTATGTAATGATAAAATTTTACACATGTGGACAAAGTTCCACTCACCATCTCTACTTAAGTATAGGTCTGTGGGATGTCAATCAGTGGTCTCAGGATTTGTCCTCATCATTTTGGGAGAACTGTGACACTTCCTTGCTTGAATGCATTCATAGGAAACTTTTCTATATGCTTTCAAGTTTATGGGACTTGGGATTTACTATTTTGTGAGAATAGTGTGTGTAGCTTTTTGTGCCACGTTTGTGAATTCTTACTTTGAGTCATTCACAGCTTTCTGTTTCTGTCATTTTTACATTGTCTGTAGTGGTTTTAGCACCCATTATTCCCCAGCATCAGCCTGAAGTAAATAAATGTCTGGTTTTAGATATTCACATTTTTCTTTATTTCTTTCTTCTTGTTGTTATTGTTCTAAGTTACACGTTAATCCAAGGTTCTAGTAATCAGTTTCTCTGGGTGTTTTCTCTCAATTGTAATCACCATCTGGTCTCTTATCATGAGCTCAATTACCATGATTGCTAACTGCAATTGCAGGATTAGCTCTTTAACCTTAAATCAGTCACAAATTCCTCTGGATTTTCACCTTCTGCTTGTTTAAAACTTCTCTCTGAACTATTTCACTTTTATGAGTAGTAACATCCTTCCCAAATTAGTCTCATTTGCCTGAGTTAAGTGATAACTACTACTGCAATTTTTCTTCTAGCTGTTGTCTTTTTCACCGAGGCTCTCTGGTTGCATGTAGAGAGGGATTAGTGAACTCATAAATTCCTATAACTCACAAAGATGTTTGATTGCTTTTTACCAAGTGCAGGCCGAGAGTGTCCCTGTGTTGCTCGGAGAGGCCTTACAGCACATGGGGAAAACTAAGAGCTGAATTGAAGCAGTGTCCCCACAATCTTGTAGTCTTTTCTCTGACAGCTGAATGGGATTGATTTTTCACAGTGCAAGAAGAGGCAGCTCCGAGCTGGTCAGCTTCATTGTGGCATGCATGATAAGCACATTACTTTTACTTCCTTAGATAGTGGGGAAGTGGCAGGTTGCTCACAGGCAAAAGCCCACAAAAGACCCCAAACCTGGTACCCAAAATCCAAATATGAAATGAAGCATCTGGCTTTAACATCAGGTACACTTCATGCATATCCGTTTCCTCTCTTTTATGTGCTGAGAGGTCAGTTTCTATCTGTCCTTTCCTTTTTTTAATTGGCCTTGTTCTCTTAACCTCCCTTTTTGGCCATCCAGCAATTAATCAGTGCAATTAGCCTCTGCCTCACTACAGTAATTGCTAATATTGACCAGCTGATTTCCTCAAAAATACCTGAGGAACCTGCACAAGGAAAAAGTAAAATAAAAATCAAAACCCACAGTGGCAATGGGCTAGAAAAAATAGGATCAACCACTGAAGGACAGGACATATTTGCCACTACCTGATTATCCATGTATGTGTGGGCAACACAAAATTCCTTTCTACAATCAAAAAAAGGAACAGTCTAACAAGCAGGGAACTGAAAGTTTTACCTGTGTTGGGATGGGCTCAAAATCCTGGTGAAGGGTTTATCATTCCTTTATCAACTTTAAGTTATATAACAGCACAGAGGTTTCTCCCTCAAAAGTCTTATTTGCAATAGCATATGTTTCATTAACATATCTCCTTTCTATGAGATAAAATATACGAGATGTATGGTGAAACATCATACACATACAGCTGGGAGATAAAATATAAGTTACTTCAGCTCAATCCTCAGTGAAACTGAACTCTTACACTTGGAGGACCTTAGGCAGACAAGCAGCAAGCAAGATTTACCATTACACTGATGACTGAACAATTGTTTTCATTTTCCTTGAAAGTAATAATTAAAGTGAATATAGCCAGCCAGACACTTTCAATACCAATTAGATTGAGTTTAGGTGAAAAAAATCCTAAGGGGATTAATTCAACTAGAGAAGGACTACCCACCAAAAAAAAAAAAAAAAACCAAACATACAGATTGTCTAAGGAAAGCATAATTGCCAATCATTTATTTGCTTAATTCATTTGCATTCTGTTCCAGAAATTCTTCAGTAGTATTTATATTTGAAACATTTGTATTGCTTTTTACTTATTTCCTCTACATCTGTTTTGCCCATGGAAGTGACAGTATTTTCTTTGTCAAGCTTGAAGTAAAATATCTTAGCATCTGCTGGGAGAAAAGTTACCTCAAGGTACATCAATTCTTTCAAGAGTAAATGCAAGTTTTCTATTTTCTGTAGCTGATTTATTATCTTTGTTGCTTATAAAATTTTAATATAGACTGAACAAATTCTGCAATAATTCAGAACAAATATCAAACAGGTTGCCAAGTTTCTACATCACAATCACTCCTTCAGCTTTGACATCCAGTTGTTACCTTCTATTTCTCTTCCTTCCTCCCTGACTCTCAAAGGCAGGAAAGTAGTGTGTCTCAGGGAGCAGCATCCAGAGTCTAGAGCTGCTGGAGAAGGGTCAAGAAGCAGAGCCACCTGGTTTAAGGGCTTGGCACAAAGCATTGAGTAAGGTAATTTACTGCTTTGTACATTCAATGGCAGAAGTAGTAGCACAAGAGGATGCACAGGTGGTTCTGTTGGTATTTTGTGAGGCCAGGGCAAATTTTCTGTCTTGGATTTCTACCCAGATATGAATGGAAAGTCAATACCTAAACTCCTCAAAGGGTGCAAAGAATGGGAAATAAATACAGCAATGCTGATGCAAGCAAACCAGTCCATATGGTGTGTGCATTGCTGGGGGTCGTATTTATTTAATTAGCTACATTAGTCTCCAAAGTTTCCAAGAAGTGGAACAGAATCAACAAGTCTCCAAAAGGATGTATTGGAACACAAAGAAATAAAGTGGCTGCTTATTCTCATGTCTCATGCAGAGATTGTTAGTGGTACAGGTCTTTGCTGGGGCTGGGGACATCTAAGGAAGAAGACAACCAGCTCCCAGGCTGAACAGCAAACCATGGCAACGCTGCAATCACACACTCTCCCTTAATGCACTCTGCAGAAGGAATGGCAGCAGGTATGTGTTGCTAAGGCCCTGGGCGTGCTGATAAGCTTTAGTGACCCTAAAGAGCCTCATCTGGGGTCTCCATCCACACCTTCTATGTAAACCAGCTCTGGGCTCTTGGTCCCTGTTTGAGCTTTGTGGGAGGAGTGTTGGTCTTTAGTGCTGTCTGTGTTGGTGTAGTTTCCTGATCTGGATCTCAGTCCCCAGACTGACCTCCTGGCTTGGCTTTGTCTACCATTAAGGGCCAGCTTGGTAATTATTAGACCTGTTCCTAATGCTGACCTGTGGACTGGTTTCCTGCCTGGCACCAGACCTGCTCTGTTGCCAGGAGATTGCCTTATGATCTATCTATATTTTTGGCTGAACTTAGCTAGTGCTGGACCTTTTCTTCCTGGATACCCTTGGAGCTGGACCTTGACCAGTGAGGACTCTCCTCTTCTTGCTGTGGGATACCCTTAGTGGCCTAGCCTGATTTTGTTATAACCTGATGTGTGGAGATTCCTGCAAGGCTTCCCAGCAGTGTTACTGAGGGTGAGCCTATGGTGTGGTGCCAGAGGAGCAATGAAAGGCTGAGGAAGGCTATGCTATTCTTCCTCACAGATTACCCCATCTAGTGAGAACAGCTGGGAGCTCCTATAGGTTTTTTACATATTTGCTTTCAGCAAAAATATCTGTCTGCTGAGCTCATGAACCAAGCGCTACGCCTCTCTGAGGTACAGAAATGAAGAGGTGGAACAGCTGGAGATAAGCACCTGCTGCTCTAGGAGCTGTTGGCCATGTGTCCCCAAGTGCTGCTACAAAAGCCCCTCCACCAGCTGAGGTTCATGGGGCTGCTGTGTCCTGTTCTCTGCCACGTGTGTTGTTGCCTCTGAATATGGTGTTTGAACTGTAATGCTTCAGATGCAGTTTGTGAGGGGAGCTTTGCCAAGGCTGAGATAAGTCTCCACCTGATTTTGAGTTAATTGGTACACAGGAGAGCAAGTCCCAGCCAATTGGAGGTACAAGATGTACATTGAAATAGGATGAGAGGCTTCTAAAACAGGAGGTGGAGAAAGTGCACTGCATTCAAAATCCATTAGCAGGAGCTTCAGCCAACCTCAAGCAGTCATTTCTCATGCAACTAGAGGAAGGTAAAAGTGCTGAGCTTAATGGTTTTACTGATAGGTCTGTACTTTTTCAAGTAGTATGCTGCATTTACTTAAATGCTCCCATGCATATTTGCAAATGTCTATTGATGCTTCTCCAATGTATTTGAAATAATTTGTGTGTCTATGTGCCCTAGTTCATTCAGTGAGGGTTGCTTCAACTGCCGGATACTAAAAGCCCTTCAGAATAAGACTTAAGAGGAACTAAAAGGATGCTAAAGGCAGATATTCATAAATTAAGCAAACTTTCTGCTTGTCTCAATAATGGAACTAATGTTACAGTGTGTGCCCACCCACATAAGACTTCAAATACTTTGAAGTCTGGCTTGGAAAGATGTCTTTGTATGGAAGGTGTCTGTCACCTGTCACCTCACCTGAGCAGTGGACCTGTCAGAGCTGATTGAACTTGTGGTGTAGGCATTGCTCCATCTCCTTCAGCCCACTGAGGTTTCTGTTTCTTTGCTTCAGGGAACAGAGCAGTAAATAAAGCTTTTTGTCTTGGAGGGAGCAGACAGGAATCCCATAAGGAAAATAAGAGTGAAAAGTGAACACAACTTGTACACAGCATCATATTCTCAACTTCCAGAACAAAGAGCTATAGGATAAGCCTTACAATTGAGGAGGAGGGAGAGGAAAACCATACCCAGCTGCTGGCTATGTCTGTATCTGGTTCTAACTGTGCATAGAATTGGAAATTAAGAACTTACTGAAGGAATATTTTATTTTTTTTCTTATAAAATAGCCAGAGTGCAATTTTCTTGATTTCTTTTTCTTCCAAGACTTTTACACAGCTCAGTATTTTTTTTTTTTTAATCTGTGGAGTGGAGCTGAGAAGTTTCCTTGGCATTCAGCTTTTGAACTGCATTTTTTCCTTATCAGGAGCAAGCCTTTTTATCACCTGCAGACTATAGAAAAAAAAAAACCAACTACAGAGATTTTTTGGGTTTTTTTTTGAATACATACTTTTCTGTTGCACATGTTGCTTGAAAAGTTTGTGATCTCATATTCTTAAGAGGCATGCTCATATTTTAATATTGAGCATGTAGCATCTACTAGAGTTACTAATCTTATTGCCTTCATTTTACTTTTGTAGGTCTTTCATGAAGATAGAGAGCAGAAGCAGAGTTTTTGTGAGCTGCTGTGTTCCTGTCTTTCACAGGCATGCCCATGAGTTAGCTGACTGCCTAGTCACTCCCAGAGGGCGAAGAATTGAAGCATAACACATTTTAGAAAGTGTTTGTGTAGGATGGATGGATTTTGATGGCTGCTGCAGGACTGGAGTATTTGTTGTTTCTGTGGAAATGCATTGCTGAGTTTATACTTTAGTGTGTCATGTTTTCTACAGGTAAAAGTAATTTGTATGCTTGGAATAAGAGTTTAGCAAAGCTGGAGAGAAAGAAATGTAGATTTGGGGGAAAAAGGCAGAACCTAATGGGTGGTGACATCTGTTAATTAATAGTTTTTACTTGGCCTAGGTCCAGGATAGTGTGATGATCAGGGCTTCTATGCATGCTTTTTCCAACAAAGAAAACCTAATGAAACATGCAACAGCTTTCATGAAGGCATTATGGCTTTCTACTTTGACTCTTAAAATTTTAAATATCTAAAAGAGCACTTATTGCAGGGTTGGGGTTTTTATTGTTTGTTTGCTTTGGTGGTTTGTGGGTTTTTTTGGGGTGTGGTTTGGGTTTTTTTTGGTCCATTTCAGTGGATGACTAAACAAAAGCTATTACTACTCTTCACCAGCCTTACCTCTCAACATCACTATGGCCACAGCACTACTATTAAACTTATTCCTTTTCTGTCATGCCAGCTTCACATTGGAGGAGGTGCTGTCCCAGAGCCTGTATTAAATCTACAGCCAGTGCACAAAGCATTGTCTGAACTACCCAAACCAATCACAAAAAACTGGAATTATGAGCATCCATGATGCTTAATCAAATCTGCTTCAAGGAAACTGTGATAGAAAACTGATGGCAGTTGCAACTCAGCCTTTTTTCAAGGCCGAAAATGTGTTATTAAGAAATGCTTCTGCCCCATACCCTGTAATAGTTAAGGCTCAGAAGTGAGTGGGATGGTGAGCTATCAGCTTCCCAAATCTACTGACACAGAAGACCCTTGTTTGTTATGCTGGCATGTGTCCTAAATGTCTTGGCCTTGGCTCTCTTGTCTTGTCTGTTTGAATTCCCTTTAACAGAGTTTCTACCATGGTCACTAATGGCTTGTTTGAGAAGAAAACTGTGCCAGGAAGGATTTTGAGATGTAAGTTTTGGTTACTGTCAAATGAAGTAAATTAAAAAAACCCCAAAAAGCCCCAGTAAATCTATGTGCAGCATCCTTTCCACGAAGAATGTAATTTGGTCCTTGCCTAGTTAATTTAAGTACTTGTGTGCCAAGGCTGTAGTGAGAATTGTGGAATAGGGAGGTTCTTTCTGTAAGGCAGACAGTGGCCTTTAATATAAAACTTGCTTTTTTTGGTATGAATATTGGAAACAGCAAGCTTAAAATTTACTTTCAGATGACATTTATGAGCTAAACTCAATCATTTATATTTGTGGAAAGCTGACATTGAAGGAACTTGTCTTTAAACTAGAGTGGATACCTGGGAAACTTTTTTACATTAGAATACCTCTATTTATAGGCTAGATTTAGATGGGGAACCTGGCAAGCTGCCCCAGCAATACAAATCACTGCAACTTTTTGGTCTTTTTGTGCCTGTCTTATCACTTTAACATCACATCCACAAGGTATTGACTGTAATGGGAGCTCTGGTTATTTATAAACATATAGCTAAATTGAAGGGGAAAGGTTTATTTTTTTAATTGAAGAAAAGCATAGAAAGTTACAATCTGATTTATGAGCAATTATGCATGCAGCCAGATCGTGGTATGAACTAGGGAAAAATCTTTTGTTTGAACTTTCTGGAGCTTCTATTCAAACTTTTAATTAACTTTTTCTCGGTAATTCTCAATATGTTTCTATTGTAATTCTCAATATGTTTTGATAGCAATCAGGGAACAAAAGGTAAAGCTTACTGTGGCTAATTTAACACCTGTAAATTCCTGCAGATGAGCAAGTAAAGAATGCATGGCCTTTAGGGAGGGAGATAGGAAAATGTAAGGCTTGGGTTATAAAAGCAGTAGTTCAAATGCTATTTAAATTGATTCATCAGTTAGTTGTATTTTTCACCTGTGCAATAATAAACAGATTAGTCCTAATCCTTTTATGCAGATAAATATAAAATACAAAACATTTCAAAGTTTATTAAATCAGTTTTTAAAATGTGAGAATGACCTGTGACCCAAATGTCAGGCCAGGATTACTTTTGCACCTTTTCCACCTTCCTTACCTCATGCTTTGCTTGGGGGATGGGATGGTTCTTTAAAGTCTTTTTTTTTTATCTCTCTGAAATATTTATGGCCTTAAAAGAATCACATATAGGAGACCACTTCAGTAAGAAACTGCAACTGATGGATAATCTTTAATTTCTGTAGTGTCAGTGTCTCATTGAATACTCGCTGTCCTATTCTGCACAATGTGGGGTATGAACATCAAGTTAGTTGACCAAAATTGAATCACATACACACTTGTGCAGAAGCCAGCCTTTGTGCTGTGCAGGCTGAATTTTTTTGTTCGGATGGATTGTGCCTTGAAACTGATTTAAGAATGTTTTGAACAAAACTTAGATAATTTCATTTTAAAACTATAAAATCTCCTGAGAAGAAAAACTCAACTGCTTAACTACTGGTATGTGCAGGATGCTTTTGCCGTGAAGTGTATGTCTCTAGACTCTAGAAGGTTTGGAAAGACTTCATAAGGATCAACTTTTGGCTTGGAAGTGCTTAAGTAATGCAAAACCCCACAAGGTTAAATGACTCAGATTTCTGCACTGCAGGAATTTATTGAGATTTCATTTGTTGCATGTGTAAGGTGAAGAAGCTGAGCATCAAGGGATGAAAGAGTAAAATGAAGCAGTTGGGAGCAGAGTTCAGGACTTATCTTTTATTTGTTCATTTTGGGTGTTTTTTTTTTGTTTTTGAACTAAATGGCACTTTTCCTTGTGAAAGATGGTGGGTCACTAATTCATGCTCCTGCTGTCTCAGATCAAAAAGACAGTGGCTGATGTGCTGAGGTGAGAACTACAGCAGTCATCACTGGTGAATTGCAGTAGGATCATATTTTTCTAATCCTGATTTTGGGAAAAGAGAAACACAGACCCAGCACCAAAACAACTGAGATGCTAGAACAGAAGGCATTCTTGAGTGGCCTAAGGATTTCTGATGTGCAACTGCCTCCCAAATGTAAGTCTTTTGGTTCTGGCGCAGGGAATGCAGCTGTGCTGCCTTGAGATGAAACCCCAGTCCCAGTGACTCCTTAACTGCAAAGAAGGTTTCAGATGCCTTTACTGTAGCATGGTTTTTAAAAGGAATTTAAATGTGATCAGTTACATTTATTTGGATGATACTGGTGCTTTCTGAAGCTTTCTGATACTGGTGCTTTCTGACATTTACTGCCTTTTCTGTTTTTTCTTCTGCCTTCCTGTTATTCACACATGTACTTTGAAAAGAGAACGTAAATCAACTGACTTCTGAAATCAGGTTATATTATCTTAAAACATGTTTAAAGTACCCTCTTGGTATTTCCTCTTAAAAGTAACTTCCATCTAATAATACTTTCAGTTTCTAGCTTTAGGTCTGCCTTCTGCAGATTTGCTTTGACTCTCCTGATAGATAAGCTCTTAATAGGCTGGAGGTTTGCTGCAGGTGCATTTATGGGGATAGAGATGGCAGAGCCACACTGCCCTGCACACATCATCAGCAAGGTCAGCTGTGAGCCTTCTCCAGCTGGCACGTGTGTGATTGTGGCACTGGCACAGTGCTCACCTCGGCAGAGTCTGCCAGCCCCATCCTAGGGCTGCATTAACACAGTTATTGAACTGGAGCTGGCACACCACCCGCCACGGTGAGGACAGGAGTTCAGCTCCTCTCATGCTCCTTTGGGCCACTGATAATGCTGAGGAAAAGCAAATAAACTCAGTTCTGCCAGTGTTTTCAAAATAGATGTTCTTTCACGTTTAAGTGTTAAAAAAAAATCATGTGGTTAGAGGTGCTTTTGTAGAGTGCCAAAAAGCACTTGAGGGTTTTTTTTTTATAAAAAGCTTCTCCTAAGTCTTTGTGCATGCTGAATGACATTTTAAAAAGTCAAGCACAAAATGGCATTCATCAAAATGCTTTTTGGTTAACAAAAACAAAGTTTTATTCCTTATTACTTTCATCACTCCTATAGCTATTTTTTTTTTTTTTCAAGCAGGCAAGCTGTTTTCAGAATTCCTTCCCTGAAAAAAAGAACATGGTGTTACTGAAGGCAGTGTGGGGTGGAAAATTTTCTATTGACACAGGCATTATTCTTCAAGATTATTCTGACACTTTTACTGCTTGTTAAATGTGGGAAGGGTAGGAGAAAATGGAGAGCTCAGGGTGTGCACTTGTGTATGCATGCACAAGGGTATGTGTGACTAAAGTTAGATTTTTATGAGTCTCCAGAAATTTCAGCTCTTATTTTGAACAAAGGTTTGGGAAGGTCCATAATTCTCCTGAATTGCTCATCTAAATCATTCACCTAACCTTTTTTAATTAACAAGAAGAGGGCTCCACAGTGTCTAAATCAGAAGACTGAGTCTTGTTTCTGCCAAATATTTTGCATGTGATTTGACAATGCTGTGTATTTTAATTTTTATCTTGCTGTAATGCCACCTTGATTCCCTGGAAGCATGCTGACTAATCTTGGTTAGGGAAAAATATTTGACTCCAGGTGAGGGTGGGATCAATTGGTACAAGAATGCTGTGCCAGAAACACCAAAATAATTCTGATTGAGATAAGCCCCTTTAAATATATTTTTCCACATTGAAAGGAAAAAAAAATAAATACAGTTTTTATGCAAATGATGTATGCTGTAGAACTTGTCTTTCCTGTGCTTTAACTTCTATTCACTGTGATTTTTTTTCTTCCAAAGTCAAACTGAACTGTTTTACAAAAGACAAACCTGTGCTGTTTTATTCTGCACACTTTGTATGTTTAAACATCCTCTGTGGCTCATTACCCCGTAGGTTTAACAGGTCTGGAATTGATTGCAATTGCTCAGAAAAAACTGCCTTTTCTCTGTCCCATCACCTGCAGCAGCAGGAGCTCCTGCTCCAACACGGTGAAGGGATCTTTGGTGGGGGGGGGGGGGGGGGGTCATGCAGGGGCTATAGCTCTGGGGCTGTTAGTGCCAGATAAAGCAATTGATAAGAGATTGCCACCCAGACAGAGACCACTGTCCCGTTAGACTTGTTAACTGTGCTGGGTCTGAGAGCAGTGCCTTTCTCGTTTCAATTGATATGCAAAACTTTGGCTTAATTGTGTGTTAAAAATGAAGTAAAAAATTGCTAATTCAGCTTCTGAGCACTTGATTGGGCAGATGGAGAGAAATACTTTCCATCTTAACACTGAGCTCAACATTTTTTAAAGCCAAAATTACTATCACCCCCACTGGATTCTGTGAGGACAGACCTGTCAGAGATGCTTGCCTGTCCTGCTTGGCCAAGGTGGCCATGAGTGCCTGGCTGCTACTGCAGCGTGGGTGCTGGCAGCCCCTGGCCCTGGGACTGACCCTGGTGCCTGTGGGGGACAGCTGGGCCCCCTTGCTGCCAAGGGATGGGGGGTAATTAGTGCTGGGATCTAGGGTTGGCAAGGGCATGGATTCCTGGCTGTTGGGTCTCCCACCCCAAAGGCTGGGAAATAGCATAGGTCAAATGCCATTCCTCACAGTGGGTGTGAAGCTGTTCATGTGCCTCACTGAATGTTATATGTGATGAAACACTGATTGCTGCAAACAAGCACAATTAACTCTAATTTTTCATTGTTTTGGTTGGGTGATGTTTTGACAGGCAGAATGCAGTTCATGCTGCTTCTAATTCTTTGAACGGTTTGATCCCACTTGTGCCCTAGGTCACTGTAGTAAATATTCTCTCCTGAACCACAAGAATTCCACATTTGCAGCTATTTTATTTCAGAGGGTCCTAAACCCCATTTTCAGTACTAAGGCATCTGCCACTTTCTGCTTTTGCATCTACGATATATAGCCTTAGTGCAAATTACTCAGCAGTCCCAATGTGCTCATACTCATTAATTAGTGCCATAAAAACCTTGAGATTTATTTAGTAAGTCTGGATATGCAGAATATTTTACTTTCATTGAAAACGGTATTGTGTCAAGGCCTTTCTGAAATTAAATCTGTCTACAACTTAGTAGCTATGGGCTTTAGACCTGTGTTTAAAATAACTTTGTCAAGGCATATTGGAGTTTTTATGGCTGTATTAAACCACTTTTTACTGTGTCGTAAAACGCAAAGGCAGTATTTACACTTCCAAATATTTTAAAGACATTGCCAGGCTTTAAGAAAAAACGGCATATTGGCATCACTCACTTCAGTGAGTCCTTGCTTCACGTGAATGCTGCTGTTTCACCCTCTCGTTGTTGTGTGGATGTGTTTGCTGGAGTATACACATTACGTCTTGGTTAATGTGCTTTCTGTGGGTAGAGAACCTCTCAGACAGGCAGCCCTTAATGGAAGTCTTGCCAGATGTTGTTGCAGCAGAGACACTGCTGGCCTACTTGCTGGGCTGGGGAATTAGAAACTGGGAGAGCAGAAGTCTACTCACAGGGTAGCCACTGTGCCATTCTTGCCTGATCTTGAATATTCTTGAGCAAATCACTTAACTCCTCTAAGTTACTGTGTAATTTTTTTTTTTAAATGGGTACTGAGTTGCTTGAAATTACTACACTTTGAAAAAACATTTTGATACCTGCAGCTGGAAGTTTCTGGCAACGTGTGCTATTATTATTATAATGTATACTGCTTTTCACTGTGATTCAGATGTCATTTGCATCAAAAAGGATATTTTTGACCATTGCTTTTTCCATTAGGTGTTGCTCACTGAGAATAATCCTCAGCATGTTCCCTAGCAGTGCGTAGAAATCCTTTGCATGCTAAGAGTAATGTGACTGTTTTGCTTGGGTGCCTGTGAATTGCTTAGGCAGAAGTACAGCTTCATATTTTAAAAATATTTGTTCCACATTGTCCTATTCATGTACCTTAGCACTGTTCTTCAGGGACTTGTTCTGAAGAATGAGTACTACACTGATGAGTAGTAGTCAAAATTATGTGCCAGTGCAATCTCTTGCATCAGCCAAGGCTGCTGACAAGCATAATATTTCTACAACAGGCATTTGACCTTTAAAATTTGGTCTTGGATCACTTAGCTGCTCCACATTCATCCCAAAATTGTTATGATGCTTTAATGAGGATGATCCTGATGTTCAGGCTTTGTGGTGAAGCCTGTTTGGGACGAGGATGTAAGGTGTATGTTGTCTACAACTAAATACTGGAATCCAGGCTTCTCTCTAGTTTGTGCTGTGCATTTTTCTCAGACCTTTGTGGGTAGGGAGATAGCAAAAATATATCAGTGTAGTGATGCTTCTAGGAGGCTCATCATCTAGATTGATTGCTGGACCCAAGATCGGTCAGGAATTTTTAGCTTTTTGGGTTTGTTTTGTTGGAAAGCTAACTGGGGTTTTGAAACATATAAAATAATAATTCTTCCAAACTTATCTGAGATCATAAAGGCATTCCTTTTGGAGCTGAAACCAAGTAATGTTTTTTTACTTTTATACTCTGTTAATTTTTTTGTTCATACCTCAAATTGTTGAAATAAACCCAGTGAAATTTACGATATTTTTTTCACATAAAAGTAAACCCAAAGTATTTTAATGCTGTCAGATTTCCACTTTATCCCTATAAAATACATTTCTTTGAAATGTTTTGGCTTTAAACAAAATGATGTTTTTATGATAGAACTGTTTTCTCAGTTTTTTGCTTATTCTAGGGATAGCCTTGTGGGATTCCCGTTGCATGAGTGACTGACTTGAACACAGGTTATCCTAAACACCATATTTCAGCTCAGTAGTTCTCTTTGTGTTCTGAGTCTAAAAAAGTCTGTCATGAGGGGGAGTATTTCCTAAACAAGGAAAAAAAATTCCCAAAGTCAACCACTAAATGTCTACCTTGCCTCTCAAGTTTCTAAAACAGAAATCAAGTGCTCTTCTCAGCTAGAATCCTGAAGCAAAGCCAGTTTCAAAGGCTTCCTTTGGAGATTATTGGATTACTGACAGACTGAAGACATCACATCTGGAGGAAAACCTTGAAGAAATTCAAGACCATATGTTTGACAAGTGCTTTTAGTGTAAATGAGCAAAGTATCGAAATAAAAATGGTGGAAATTAAAAAAATTCAAACCATGAGAAAAAGACACACTTGTGCAAAGAGCATACTAATATCTGTTGTGTGGCTGTGTTGGAAACAGTCATCTGGAGCATCCTCTGGGCTGTCCAACTCTGTGCAACTTTCATGTTAGTCTTTGATCTATGTCTATATGTTATTCGTGCAAAGACAGGAGTGTTTCAGAGGTGGATCTGTACTGAAGATCTGGGATAAATACGGCACATAAGTTCCATATATGCTTCCAGTTTTGTAATTATTGCATGAGATTAGTAATATCTGGGTCCTCTATAGGTCACTGTCTCTGAGTGGCTCTTAAAGACAGCAGCTGTGGTGCAGGAGGCACTTGAGGCAATCACCTGACCAAGACCTACTGCCCAGGTCCTGTTGTTTAGAGCTCTGTCCACGTGGCTGCACAGCTTGTGTCAGTGCTGTGTATGCTTGCTGCTTGCAACGAAATGCTCTATCAGGCTCACAGAAAACAAAAAATTGAATCAGGTTTCAGATTAAAATGGGTAGTTTTGTGAGTTCCCAGTAAGTGCCCATGCTCAGGGAAAAGAGGAGACATGTGCTATGTGAGCTACATGCCAATCAAAACAGCTGGAATTTTCAACAGCTAATAAGAGCAACTATCTATTCAGGCAGAAGGTATAAGCAAATAGCAATTCATGGAGATGATTTCATAGATAATTTCTGAATAACAAACTTTATCTGAAAATCATGAGCTGCTCCTGCTCCATTCTGGCAGGAGGTGGGGAGGCATTCAATGACTTACATTATTTATGACTTATTCATACAGCTCAGAATGCACTTCTAATATGTATGCTCGGCATCTTTTATAGATGAAGTCCTTCCTTCTGCAGGGCTGTGTATTGAGGTTCTTTCAAAGCTGCTAAATTGAATTTAGAAAATGGGTGTATATCTGTGACTTCCTTTGTCTTTGCAGTCTCTGTTAAAGGGCGCTTGCTTCCTTTTTTTTTAATTGCAGTGATTTAACTTTTTTACATAATTGGACAAAATCCAAAATCCTCTAGAATAATAAATTTTGAAGAAAATCAGGCCGTGATAAACACAAAATTACAGTTGTTCTCTGATACTCTACTGGCAGTAGTGGGCTCTGCTTAGTCCTTTGATTTTTGTTAGAGGAAGAAATTCATAATAACTGTTACTGTGCATCCTAGTGTGCAGCACTGCAGGTGCAGTGAAAAAGACGGGATGAATCACAAAAGTGAAGAAGTGGTAGCTGTGGCATCGACAGTAACCTTTTCCATCCTGCAGTCGCCCAAGCAGTCTGTGGTAATCAGGTGCAAGTTTATGTACTGGACCAGAAAAGTAGTTGGCTATAAAAGTTGAGGGGATAGATAATAAGATAGTTTTGTGTATGCATGCAGTCCTGTTTTTTAATTATTCTTGCTTGTTCACCCAGACAAGGTTTTGGTTTGGGTTTGCCAGATATATATTTTATGTCTACTGCTGGTAATTGTGACATTGGTTTTGCAGTTCATTCAAGTACCTGATTTGCTTTTGTGCACCTCAGTCTTTTAACATGTGGCAATGTGACTTCATGGTGTATTTTTTCTTTAAAAGGCTGTTCAGCTGATTAAGCTTTGGCTTAGAAACCCAGATGGACCTGGAACAATAAAATTAGAATCTGTGAATTGTTGTTCTTGCAGGATCAGTGTATATTTTGGAGGTATCTCTATCTAGCAGCAAGGGTGTTCAGGTTCCTCCTCTTGCCCTCTATATTCCCTATGCCAGTGTTTGCCATGCCAAATGCTGCTGACAGGAGCTATCAGTAGCTCTCTTGCTTGTACACTGACAGGTCATTCACCCTCTTAGCTCATCCTAAGCATGCATCCCTCACACCTTTGTAGGTTAGTCCTGACTGCTTGGAGAATCTGTAAATTATTAGATATATCATCAGCCTATTGATTTAAAAGCAGACATGTCTCTCGCAACAGATACCTTCCCTTCAGGTATGTGTTTGTGATACTCACTATTTAATGGGCTTTCCTTCATGCAGACATATGCCTTTATGTTTTGGTGAAATCTTGCCATTTTCTCTTTAAAACCTCTGCTTCTTATCATTCAGAATGATGACAAGTCATGGTAGTTGGTGTGGTTAATATCAGGAAAGCTTTTGGAGACACATCAAACTTCAAGAGAACTTTTAAAGTTCAACTTGCATGCTTTTTCAGTCCCCTAGATGACCAGATTGCTTTTGACTGTCCTTCTGATGATCAGTTTTTCTAAAAGATGAGTTGGTAATTGAGGGCACAGAATTCTGTGGCTGGGATCTTCTGGGATTTCGGGAGGAGGATGCTTTATGGGTGTTGCACATCCTGGACCTGGGTATTCCATGTCCCCAGTACTGCAAGAGCAGATTGTAGCGAGAACTCTCAGTGTCCCCTGTTCTGTGCCAAGTGATTGCAGAGAACCAATCTACATGCTCATCCAGAAAAAAAAAAAGAAGAGCTGAGGAAAAGCTATTACTTCAATACTACCAAAGCCAGGTATCCATCTCTGGTAGGGATGGGCTCCTTAAGTAGCTTGCTAGATGCCACAGTTCTAGTAAGGAATCAAAAAATAAGGTGACCATATGAAGTGGTGGCTTTTGGTGGTGGCTCCT
This sequence comes from Rhipidura dahli, assembly GCA_013399225.1. Lineage (NCBI taxonomy): Eukaryota > Metazoa > Chordata > Aves > Passeriformes > Rhipiduridae > Rhipidura > Rhipidura dahli. Next base: position 426,327 of record VXAC01005357.1, on the reverse strand, counting down.
ACAGGAGCTGTACACCCAGTATTATTTCAGGTTTCCAGTGGAGGGTTGGAAAAAAATCACAGCTTTTAGTTAGAACACAGTTCTTATCCAGACGTCTCTAATCTAAATATTGTTATATTTACTGCTGCATGGAGGGGGCTATCACGGTTTGAAAAGTTTTACAGAAGAACAAATGTTAGTACGACTTGTGAATGTGAGGACTTAAGAAAATATAGGCAAAACCACAGCAGAATCAGAATGGAGGAAGAAAGCTGGTGGCAGAGTTTTTGCCAGGGACATGGCAAGTAAGATGCAGAGAGGGACAGGATTATCAGTTGCTTCAGACAAAATCTGCGTTCTTTTGTAACCAGAGCCTTTTCAGTCTTGGTCCCAGTGCATTTGAGGGAGACCCACTAAGGATGTGCCTTAGTTCATGATTTCCACTTTCCATATCACCCTAAGCAAGAGGTGCTCGTTTTTAGTTACTGCACGTGGACAATGGTCAGTAAGAAAAAACAGCCTGTAAGGAATGACTAATTTTTGCCTGCATTTCTCTCTTTACAATGAAATATTAAAACTAGCTGCTCCTTCCTACATTTGTGTATATTACGGATTTTCAGAAATTTTGCTCTCACCATGTCTGTCAGCTTACGGTCAGCTCATACCCATCTGTGTATTTTTATTCATAAAATTAAAGCAGCAATGAAAATCTAAATGTTTTGATGCTTGCTTGTGAAATAGCATGTTTTTCTTGGTATTAAGCAGCTTTTTTCAGAGGAAACAACTAGATCCCTTCTACATATGATGACGCAAAAGGAATATTTTTCTGCCTAAATCTTTTATCAGCATGTGCATACGTGGACTGAATAAAGGCAGGAATTTGCATGTCAAGTTACTGCTGTGCAGCTGTTGCCCTTTTCATGATGCACATGATAATTTTAAAAACACGAGTTCTTCTGCGAGCACATCAAAGTTCTCTGCCAGAAAACGGTCACTCTTCTCCCTCTGCAATTAAAGCAAGCCCAGAGGCACCTCTACCTTGATTTATTTTTTATAAAAATTATCCACATCTATTATGCTCATATAGATTGCTTCCTTCAAGATGCCTGCTTTTCCGCTTTGAATCATACATCTGATTGAATCGTAACTAAAATAGAGTAGATTAAAATACCTGTGATCAATCAGTCACTTGATTCCCTGAGAGGAATCACTTGGCAATTCTCACTGCACTGATCTTGTGGTTTTATCCGCATTTCCTGTTGTTAGTAGATTTCAATTTCAACTGTTTGATTTTTTCGGCTTCCTTGTTCTCTCTGGACCCTTTACTTCCTGTATATTGCTGTGAATGTCAGAACACGACTCTTTTTGTGCTCTATTTTTTAACTCAAATGTTGCTGTGATAACACTAGCTTCTAAAAGTTTCCAGTTCTACTTGCTAAAAATAATGTTCTTGTAAGAGCCTTTCAGTCAGTCATTGAATTATAATTTTTGAGATTTTTTTGGTTTTATAAACTTGGGGAAGTCGGTCTGTTGGTTGTTCTTGTTTTCTAACGGCTTTTTAAGCAAAACTTGAGTCCGTGAAAGAAAAGACAACCAGAGAAACCATGAGATGTATTCCATCAGACACAAGTTTAACTTCAAGTGCTTTTGGCCATGTATTTCTAGGAACAATGTGTTTCCAATGTGGGTTCAGATGGAAACTGTGTAGTGGACCTCACTGCTTCAAAATCTTTTCATACTTATCTGAAATGCTGTTTTGAGCTTTGTAGCTGTCTGACCGCTTGTGATATCTGAGTAGCTTCCAGTATTTGTTAATTCTCATGTTTTTGGAGATGGAATGAGGCACAGAGAAAGAAAATTACTTAACAAAGACCATGCAGGAAACTGATGGTGGATCCAGTGCAGCATAGCCTTATCCTGTATTATCTTTCATTTTTAGTAAGTTTGACTCTATTTTTTTGTGTAACCCTGCCACATCAGAGGCATTAATTCAGCCCCAAATTCCTTCCCTGTGGGAGAAACTGTTGCAATGAGTCTACTGATGAGCCAACAAGCTTTGACTAAATATGAGCACTGAGGATACCAAAATCTGTATGATTGCATCGACTGCAGCGCGTTAGAACGGAGAACTGAGACTAGATTGCATGTGCGTGTTTCCAATCTGTAAGCCCTAAGTTAAACACCAGATTTGATTGGTTTACATAAGGTCTTCAAGTGTTTTTCTCGTTGTGGCTGGAATGTGTTGATGGTCACTTTTTGGTGCCTTTTATTTGGATGCATTAAATAGAAGTCCTTACCACATGGAGCAAGGCTTAGCACACACTAGCTCTTCATGACGCATCTTGCTTGGGTCATCCAAGCTGTGCACTACAGTTTTAAATGTTGCTCTCCCTCTTTGTATTCCCATTCCCAGCTGAGGAGCAAAAATATTTTGAATAGAGTTCTATTAAAATTTGTAAGATTTGAGGTTTTCAGACACTTCCCAGGATGCCTGGTACAAAGATAAATGTGAATAGCAAATCACTGAGTTGCAACAAACAATAAGCAGTCTTTTTTTTGGATTTTTTTTTCTTGTAATAAAACTCAGCTTATGGATAAAATTTTGCTAAAATGTAGGTAATAGTGGGGTAAACACTTTCAGAATAAATTTTAGTGTTGTCCCTGCAGGATCCTGCTAGGTACTGGGTAGTCTTAAAATTACCTCTCTTCCTCAAATCACTTAAATCTTTTAAAATAAAAACCACTGCACAAATAACATGTTTGCAGCATAAAGCAAGAGACTAGTTACTGTTATATGGAGGAAAGGGGGGTTACTTTTATCTTATCCCTGTCTGGTACGATGCTTCATTAATTTCTGCTGGAAAAAAAAAGCAGCAGGTGTCCAGCTCACACCCATCTTTTTGCTTCAAAATAATTTGCTCTCTCTTTAATTTTAATTCAGTAGTTTATTTTCTCTTCCTGCTCATTACCTTAGATTTCTTTATTACCATCAGTGGAGTGAGCAGGACACCCAGAGAATGACAAACAGGATGTGCATCAGTTTGCATGTTAGTGAGGAAGGCCTCAGAGGAGGGGTCACCCTATCCTCTTGAGGGTCAACAAGAAGCAGCCTAGTTTTGGCAACAAAAATAGTGTCTACCCATCACAACTGCCTGGCTGAGACAGAAAGGACCCAGCCATCCTGAGTGCCTACACCAAAACAGGCCTCCTGAAAGCTGAGAGAACTAACTAAACCCTCAGCTGCAGGGAACTCCAACCATCCAGGCATCTCCTGGGAAAACAACGCTGCTGGCTGCAAGCAGTCCATGGGACTCCTTCAGTGTGTAGAGGGCAGTTTCTTGGTCCAGGTATTGGACAAAGCAACCCGAAGTGAGGAGTTGCTGGACTTGGAGCTTACCATTGTGGATGAGCTCATTAAAGGAGTTAAGATTGGTGGCTGACTGGGCAGTAGCTGCCTTGCCCTAGTTGAGTTTGTGATCTCTAAGAGCAAAGTCAAGACCCTGAACATTGAAAGGGGGAAATTCCAGCTGTTTAGGTGCTGAGTGAATTAGATCTCTTGGGTAGCTGTCCCTAAGGACAGAGGGGCTGACCAGAGCTGACACCTCTTTGAGGCCACTTTTCTGAGTCAAGAGTTCTCTATCCCAGTGTGTAGGATATCAAGCAAAGCAGGTTAGAAACGGAGATGAGAGAGCAAGGATCTGACTCTCAGACTAAATAGAAAGGAGCAAATGCAGAGCCAAGGGAAGCAGGGACAGGTGATCTGGGGAGAGCACAGGGATATAGTTCAAACTGTAAGGATAGAGCCAGGAAAGCCAAGGCAAAACTGGAGCAGGACTTGGCAAGGGATGTGGAGAATAACAAGAAGGGATTCTCTAACTACATATGTCAGAAAAAAAAAGTCAAGGAGAGTGCAACCCCCTACTCTTCTCTCCCCCCCAATAAACAAGAAGGGTGAACTGGTGTAACTGATATGTAGAAGGCTGAGATACTCAGTAAGTTCTTTGCCTCAGTCTTTACTGGCAGTCAAACTTTCCTCAAGTTCTGTGATCCTCTAAGTAGGTGTGAGGGGAGTGGAGTCCCTTCTTCTATAAATGAAGAACTGGTTTGGGACCATTTGATAAAGCTGAATAGCCACAAGTTTATGGGACCTAATGGCCTACATCCCTTCAGGGTATGGAAGGCTGATATTTTAGCCAAGCCATCCAGCTCTGGGGTGCCCAGGACCTGTTAGAAAGGGTCCAGAGGAGGGCCACAAAGATGATCCGAGAGATGGAGAACATCTCCAACAAAGACAGGCTGAAAACTAACCTGGGCAAAGATCAGGGAAAAACTTGTTTTGCCCCTGGAGGCTCCTTCTTTGCTTGGAATGATTGGTATAATTAAGTTTTGTGTCATTCATTGCTTTATACTTGTGCTGACCTGCTTTGCAGCATCAGAGTATAGTTAAGAGATTTTTAGCTTATATCCAGCTCTAAACCAGCAGACCCAGTGGTAAAGTTGAGGATTATTTAGAAAAGCAGACTCGTTGAAGTTCTGTATCTTTAAAATGAAATGAAAACAAACTTCCAAATTTGAAAAGGACTGATTTTTTTTTTTCTTTTTTTATTTGTCCACACACCAGAATTTTCAAAGTGGTTTGTCACCATATTCAGTAACTGCAGCTGAGCCTGGGGCTGGAAGTAAATTTGCCAATGTGCAGGGATCATTAATGCTGGCTGGAGAGCAGTGTAGCACTTGTTTCTTGGCAAGAAATCATGTAAGTAATCAGCAAGGTCCCAGAAGGTCATCCTCCTTCAAGTGTTGCCTAAAAGGCTTTTTGCTCTTTTTCTTTCCTCTGTTTGAATAGATTCTGTCCAACAGGGTCTGACTTTGTACATAAATCCTTGCTTAAGCTTTCAGTCTGTGCTCTGGCTGAGCTAAGCTGACTCATACTTCATGGCGTACAAAACTCAAAACATATTCCTGTTTGGACAATGCTGATATTTACTACAGCTGTGCCCTGAAGAGCTCTGCTCCCTTGCTGCACTGCCCATTGTGCCTGTAACAGCTGGTTCAGGCTCCTGCCTTGCTCTGTGCTACGCTGCTCCACAACAGGAACTGGCGTGGCTTGGCAGCACAGACGCGGCTCAAACTTGTGCCTCTGAATTAGTTGGTCATGGCTGGTAAATTCCACTCTGTGGAATCTCAGTGCCAAGCAAAATGAAGAGGTAGCCCTGGAAAAAATGGTCTGCTATGAGCTTTTATGAGATAAACCTTTTCTTCTATGTATTGAAGGTTTTTCAAGAAACTCTTTCCTGTGTCCAGAAATTGAACTGTGCTTCTGAAATTAATCTGTTTGGCATGATCCTGGACCTTGATATCATGCTGTTAGGGAACAGAACATCTAGGGAACTTGTTTTCAAGTACCACTTTGTTTTCAGTTTCTCAGATCAGTATAATTTGGTGTAAGAAGTAGTTCTGTGAAAAACAAAGCCCCAAAATCCTTTCTCCTTCCCTTTCTCTGCCCTCTTAAGAAATCTTATGTTTGGATTTGCCAGTGTCTCACAGCCCTTATCCTGCCTTTACTAAGATCAGGACTAAGGTGCCTGCTGAAGAGTTTTCCACTATGTTGAAGAAATAAACAATGCCTGGATCTCTATTCCTTTGTCAATTTTACTGAAACATAGATAACAGTTTTGAATCTGATCAAAAGTGAATTAACAGAAAATGTGGTTATAGATATGGTTTTCAGGTAAGCAAAAACCTGTACATTGAGAATCTTTTTAATATTTGATTTGAGATTAATGTGTTTAACTTCCCCTTTCAGTTGACTGAAGAACTTTACAGTATGGGAAGGAGGAGGAACTGTTCTTGTTCTTTTAGTTGATTGATTTTTGAAGAAAAGTGAAAGGTCTCTAAGATCATTCTAAGATTCCAGTTTTGAATTAGTGGATCCAGACAGCTTTGATGGATGACAAGTAAACATGAAATTTGGTAGATCATGTCATTCTACGACTTGTGTTCCCAGGTTTGAGATGATGAAGTGAAGTGTATGTGTTTAGGTTAATGCAAAAATTTTTTTCACACTTCAAGAAGCAATATTTCAAACAAAATCCTGTAACTTAAAGTATTGCATCCCCTCTGGACATGCAGTTTTTTAACTCTGAAATCAGCAAGAGACATGTAGGTGCAGCAATGTGTGAGTAAAACTGCTTTTGACTTTGCTCAGAGTAGGCTTTCACAGGGCAAATAGGTGTTTGACTTAATAACACTGAACTCAGCCTCCTTTTCTTTTTGGGAAGCAACATGGCAACTTTCACATCCACTCAGACAGGCACTCTTATTCCCAGGTCACATCACAAAGGTGTAGACAGAATACACAGGTATTGTTCAATATGTCTATGTCAGGAAGACAGAAAGGGGAGCTGACCTTGCTGGATCTTGATCCAGTTGTGCTTTCACAGCCAGGTACTGCTGTTGGGGTAATGACACCCCCATGCTCCTTGGGTGATGGGTGTCAGCGTGATTCTTCTCTAACTGGCCTCAAATGCTTTCCTCAAGAGACGTTCCATAGCCCATCTGGATGTGAACTGTAGAGTGAGCATTTTGCCTTGCATGAATTCCTGAGTTTTCTGAATACCTCAGCTGCTTCTTCCTCTGCTTAAATGGAAATAGATGTTGATGTGTATAGTGGTTGCAAAAACTCATTGCTGTTACACGTAAAGATGAAAAGAGCCATGTGAGTGTTGAGCAGTGACAATGCTGTGGACTGTGATGGAAGCTGAGAAAACCTACTCTGAGGATCTTAGGGTTAAAAACAACACAAGCAACCAACAGAACAAACTTGTAGATAAATGGTCCACCTTTCATGGCATTAAGAAAACCAGCACAAAAAAGTATAGAAATATTATGGGTTTTTCTCCTTAAACACTTTGAAGTCACATTGTACACTGCTTCCAGCATTCAGAAACTTGGTTGCATAAGCACTAATTGTAATTGTATGTTGTACATGGAACCTGTTTCAAAATTAGCAAGAAACTCAAAAAAATAGTTAAAGGTCACCTCTGACATGAACCACATGCAACATTTTATTAATACAGAGACATTTTCTTTGCCAGCATTTCTTATTGAGAAATAGCTGTCTTCAGGGAGCAGGGGCATAGGAAGTTGGGAGTACTTCTGGTATTTGGACTATTCTTCAAATTCAGGTTTTTTTTGGTGTGCATCCCTTTTATCTCTATGAATGAAAGCTGCAGTTCTTGTTCAGGTCCAGAATGGTGTCCTTCTGTTACGTTAACAAATGGCAGGCTGATGGAGTAATAAATAATTTATGAACTTGGGATATTGATTTTTCTTCAGTGCTTATAGGAAATTATACGCTTGTGGCTTCAAGAAATAATTGGTCCAATTTAATCGCATAAAAATTATAGTCCTTTTTAATTCTTTTCAAATGGAACTTTAATGACCACTGGGTGTGTTACAGAACAGAAGAGAGGATGTCTGCTTGGGCTGAAGGAATAGGAGGGCCAGGAACAGCAGGTTTTACGGGTCTAATAAAAAAACTAGCGCTATGGCAGTGGTTTTGAATGAAGGCTAATGGACACTTGTCTGATCACAAATTGGCCTTTTCACATGGAAATACTGTGAATTATAATAAAGCCACTTAGTAACACAATGCAGGCTAAAGGTACAGAGGCCTGGCATATTAGGGAAAAATATTTCATTTGTAAAATTTCATTGAATAGAAGGTGGATTTTGTTCTGATGCTAAATATATTTTCTGGTGTACTGCTCTTCTATGTAAGCTCTGTAGCTGTGAGAGGAGGGGTAAAAACCAAAGAGGGAGAAGGAAGTGATTTCAGCAACTTCACAAAAAGTAAGTCTGAATTTATCTTTTTTGGGAGTGGGAGGGAAAAATACCCTGTTACTTGGTCAGGATGTTCCATGATGTTCCTGACTGTTTCTAATTAAAATATAAGTAGCTTGTAAAACATATCCCCCATAATATTCAAATTTGAAAGAGCTACATTGACCAGGTTCCTCAGAATATAAATTGTGAGGCGATTCTGTAGTCTTTGCTCAAAAAGTAAAGAATACTTATCTGCGTGCAGGTTTTAGTGAAATCATATGGTACTCTGGCCTTTTACCATTCTAAGGTGCTGGGTTTTTTTAAAAGAAAACCACCAGGAAACGGACTTTTTATACAACAGATATACTAGAATGAAGTTTCTAACTGCTCTGGAGCAATAATTAACTTCCATCTTCACATCATAAATGTAAAAGGATAAGTGTGGTTTGATGAAGCTCAGACTTTTTTCTGATTAAAAAAGAGAAAATCAAACTTTTATTTCTGTCTGTGAGAGAGTAATACTTGATGTAAAGCTTATGCAGTCTAAACCACTCTGTCCATCAATAGCAGGAACAAAGCAAACAGGCACTAGTGAAAAATGGAGAAACTGCCAATAATTTCAGCACTGATAATGAGATGGTATTAATAATAACTCATCCTGGTGACCCCTATAATGCTTACTGTAGGCTTAATGTGGCATGTCAAATGGTAAACTGATGCCTGGCGTTAGCTGGAGGCTGAGAGATGCAGAGCATCTCAAAGCATTTTCCAAGGGCATAAATCAGATTCAGGAACTGTGACACAGGCCAAACATCTTCACTGTCATGTCTTCTACCAGCAGCCTGGGCAGTAAAACCATGCTGTTGGGCTTTCAATCCAGTGTGCTGCCTGCTGGCAGGGGACAGCTGTATGTGCACAGCTACACTCTTTCAGGGGTGTGATCTGCTAAGAGGGTGTACTGGATGTGGGTGTTTTCTATAAGCCACAGAGAAATGGTCTTCTGAGAAATGTGGGACTTGGAGTGCCCTTTGGATATCTTGCTCCTATGATTGCAGAAGAAACTCTCTGCTGTGAGGGTGGTGAGGCACTGGAACAGGCTATGCAGGGAAGCTGTCGATGCCTGTCCCTGCATGGCCATGTTAGATGGGGCTCTGGTGCAGCAGAAGGTGTCCCAGCCTATGGCAAGAGGGAGTTGGAACTAGATGATCTTCAAGCTCCCTTCAAACCCAAACTATTCTATGATTTGTGGTAAATTTGGCCTTAAATAAGGCCATGGTAATGACATGCGGACTTTGCAAGACCAGTGTTCATAGCTGGTGGTTCATTTTAGGTGGCTGAAGTAAAGGGGTTTTTCTTCTTCCTGGGACTCTGGAGTTTTCTTCAGTTGTTGCTGACCAACACAGAGAAGCTAAAACAAAGTTTGGCTTTTCTGTTCAAAGCATGACATTGCTGCTATTGCTGTAGCAGGAATGTACTGTGGTGGTTTTACTGGACATAATGCCCTGTTTCAAAATGTGATTTTTGAATTTGCAGGTTTCTAGGTCTGAGCACTGATAATGGCTGGACAAGAACAGTCCTCTTGACTGTTATATTAAAAACTCACAGTAGCTATTATTAAAAATTCTAAAGATAGTATTAGACACAGTTTATGACTAGCAAATGTTTACTTTATGTTTGGGGTAATAATATTATTAAATATAACATTATGGGCCTTTATTCTGTTTTGAAGCACAGACACATGCTAATAACTTATATTAGCACTTTTATGAGTGAGATTTCAATGACAAGTTTGTTAATAAATCCTTGCATCATGTTCAGACTGGTAACATTAGTTCCCTCTATCCTTCTATTTGGGCAGCTAATGATTTTCCCCCCCTAGTTGTCAATTCTGAATTGATGACAGATTAGAAGAAACAGAACATGGCTGCAGAATGCCTAAAGCTATACTTTGTGGATAAATTGCTGGTTCCGATCCATTTTGTGTTGGGAAGTGAGCAGTGACCAAAGATCACTTTGTAGGATGCCTTACTGGCCTGTGTGAAATAAGATCCTAATGTGTCCTGCAGCACAGGCACTCAGGAAGGGACAGAGGCAGAGAGAAGCTCATGAGCATGCTGTGTTTTACTGTCTCTCTAAATATCTTCTGGAAGATGGCCTTGCTTTCATACAGAGGCAGGGTTCATGATAGCAGGGCCTGTGGCAGCATGTGATGTGTAATACAGGCTGCAGCACTGTGGGGGTGTAAGCTTAGATAACCTGGCAATGTATTTATTGCCTGTGAGAAAGAAAAGAAATAATTTGCTTGGGCACAGAGGCAGAAGTATCTTTGTAATCTTGAACTGCACTGTGTTTGCAGAAAGCATCCTTCTCCTCTGCAGACAATAGACTGGGGCACTGCTGTTGGGGTTCCAGCTCAAAGTACAGGTGGTGCAGGCTGTACTGAAATGGGAGCACAGAGCTGGGACTGCACTCACTGCCAATGCCAGCCATGTGCCAGGGATGGAAGGGAGCAGGAGAGCTCAGGGACAGTGGTGATAGGTGAGGAAACTGGCAAGTGAAGAGAGCTGAGACAGAGTTCAAGCACCTGGACCACCTTTGTTCTTCAGTGTTCTGCTGTCTGTGCCCTTTTTAAACATAGCTGCTTCAGAGTTCTGAAAACCTCTAAAATGGTTGAAGTTATGAGGGGAACCTTATCACAGATATTCTAAAGGTGCTGTAAAAATCCAAAGCTGTTGAGGTGTCCAGCTGAGGCCCTGCATTAGCAAAACCCTTACAACTCAGATTATGTGTGATAAAGCACTTGTGAGCACAATTCTCTAACACCAATGCTACTGGAAAATACTTGCAAACACTTTGTGTGTAGAGCCTCTAAAATTCCACAACGGTACAGACACCCAGTGAATAGCCTGATAACTGTTTCTCATTCTAAGCTGGTTTGTTTCATTGCTTGAGAGTATGGATCCCACACCCCGGAGAGAAAGCAGAGTTTACTGTTCAATTAGAAAATTTTATTTTCTTGGAGGCAGCATTGATCTCCTGGACTGTTATGTTATCTGTCACTGTCTAATCACAGAAAATCTGTTGCTTGTACAGAAGGCCCTGACTGAGACTCTCCTAAAAAGGTAGGATATTATTTCTGTGTGTAGAAGACAGTTTGGAACCACAGAGGTTTGCATTTGGCATCTTGCTGATTAAACTTTGTCGAAAAAGACAGGTCTGCTTAGCCTAACTAGGAGGTAGTGGAAAGAAACAGCCAAAGGGCATTGAGTTTTATCATTGAATAATTGGACCTGATTTGATTCAAAAACAATGGTGCACAGCCATGAATTAGGCACTATGTTACTGCCTTGAGCTACTTCTAGGGATATTCTGGTCAGAAAGTTGAGAAAGACAATTAATCCTCACCCCTGCTACCTTGCTGTCTATGGAGCAACTAACCAAAAAAAAAATAATTAGCTAACAGTTTCTTACCTAAAAACAGAGTGAGAATCCATTTGAGAATCCATGTGACCAAAGCACAAAAAAAGGTCTGTTGTTCCTGTACCTGCTAATTATTGCTCTGTTCATCTGGAGGGTACCCAGACTCCCTACACAGACCCATGCTGTGGTTTGTTTGGGAAAATGTCCAACGGAACTGGACTTCAATGATCTTTGTGGGTCTCTTCCAGCTCCGGAAATTCTGTGATTGTGTTTTCTTTCTGCCCTTTCACTTTTCATCTTTGTCTTAAAGTTCCAGATGTGACCTTGCTTTTAAATATTTGAGTGAGTTTAGCCTCACACAGGGTGACATTTCCCAGAAAACATATCTGGCTATCAAGATCCCAGAGCATATGTGCTTCCTGGCAGTTGGCTGGTTGCTACTTCATGGACATCAAATAGAAGAGGGGAAGGAGAAATGGCAGTTTGGAGCTTGGAAATGATTTGATCAGTTTGCTCCTAGGGATGAAGTACTTTATGAAGAAGCTGGGCAAAATTAAGTTTGGGGAATTTGATGGGTTTTTGAGGAAAGTGCTGGCAGCAGATGGACTAACAGCACTAAAGGGAAATTGATGGTGTAAGGGAGGCAAAAAGGAGTGGGGGCACTGACCACAAGGATGAGTGTGGACTAGAAAAAACAGTGCATTGTCATCCCAGTGATCATGAGTCAGTCTCATGCCAGGCTGAGATATAGATATTCCACGTTGTTTTTTTCTCTGTAATGAGTTCTACCAAGAAAACCAAGCATTTGAAAAGCTTTATTTTCTTATAACGGCCCAAGCCAGGAAAATTAACACGGTAAAACTGAAACCTTCGGCTGTGTAAGACAAAACAGGGCTTAAAAAGGGATTGTGAGTAGTCGACTCTTCCCTGTGTTACTTCACGGGAGGTGAGTATTGATTTCAGGGGGTGTTGGCCAGCCATGCCTGCTCCCGGGTTCATCGGAGGACATCCTGTGGGACTGCTCTTATCCTCAATCCTGCCGGAGTTTCGCTCCGCCATGGGATAACCCGCGCGGGACGGGCCCCGGCAGCGCCTCGCCCACGCCCCGCGCCCCGGGCAGCGCTGCAGTGAGGGCGGGCCCGGGGGAGGCCGGGGCTCGGAACACCGCAGGCGCTGTCACCTCCCGGTCCCGGCCGGGAAAAGCGCGTGCCGTGCCTGTCCCTGTCCCGGGAGCACCGCGGCGTGTCTCTGTGAGGAGCACAGCCGGCTCGGGGAGCACACCCACTGCCCGGGCCGGCCGCGCTGGCCCCGCGGGAGCCGGGACGGTGCCGGCGGCAGGGGCTCGGCCGCGCTCCTACACGGGCTGGACACAGTTCCTGCGGGCAAGTGTGCTGGCGGGCCGGTTAGCTCAGTTGGTTAGAGCGTGGTGCTAATAACGCCAAGGTCGCGGGTTCGATCCCCGTACGGGCCACTGCTTTTTGCCTGTCCCGCTGCCGATCCCGGCCGTCCCTCGGGTCCTCCTGAGCGCCCGCGGGAATAGAGCACCCACTGATGGAAGATCAACGGGATGGTGATGTTTCGGATGTTTGGGCACAGCCGAAAAGCGAGCAGGAAAGATACATAATGTTTAAAATGTTTCCATAGCTCATCACCAAAATATTCCATGTCTTGCATTGGAGCAACTGGTTCAAGGGCTTCTGTTAATTAGTGCTGGAAAGCTTTCAGGAATTCAGAAGGTCTCCCCTTCCGGTGAATAACCCCAAAACGTCAGGTCAGGTCCTTAGCTCATTGCAGTAGCGTGGTAGCTCTGTCAGGGGCTGGAAGGCGCTGAAGACAGTGGGGTTTTATTGTTTTTTTTCCCTTCCTTTGAAGCAGAAGGACACACAGATCTCCCTTGGCAGCTTGATTTTTCATAGAATGTTCTGAACTTCATATAGAAAGTATCCAAACTTGTCAGGCACGCTGGAATACGGGTCTTAATTTTTATGGGTGTGCTGTTTATTCAAGAAAATAATCCAGGCCAAATGGAAGTGGTGTAATGGAGTACCACATCTGCAGGGGTGTCCAGGATGGACCTATCCCAGCTCAATCTGCCTCTTCAAGTTTTCTCTCTAAGAAATTTTGCTTAGAAGTTCAAGGCAGTTATTCTTTGTGTCCTATCTACCTCTGAACTGAAATGAGATTTCTCCAGAGGAGGGAAACTTTCTGGTGTAAATGTTTTCATTGTAGAAACAACTGATTTTGTTATTAGAGCTGCACACAGGCAGGTCACAGCTTCTTTGGGAAAATGCTTTGAGGTAACAGCATTCTGTTGACTTCTTTTACAAATCTGCTAATATGTCCCTTTGCTCTCCAGGCCTGTTGCTTACATCTTCTTCCAACTGCAGGGGCTGATTCAAAATAAGTGATGATATTAATAATATTAATAATAAAAAGTGGGTGATACTTCATGCCAAAGTCAGAGTTCTGACATTACTCATTCCCCACAATGTCACCAAGGTATCACAAGGGCTCATGAGAAGTGTGACTCCAAAGTCACAATATAACTTGTAAATCATAAAGATGAGTATCCATGTTATCTAGCATCCAAACTGCTGTTATGGCTCCATCAGATGTCACGGGAGAGTAATATGGTTCTGGTTTGATGACCTTCTGTCTTGCCACTCCACTCAATGATCTTCCTCAATTCCTTTGGGTCTAGTTATAGTGGCCAGGACTTGACTATGTATAATGACATCCATTTTAAATGAACTGAAAGGAGAAAACCACAGTGTTCTTCTTCAGAAAAAAAAAAAAAGGGAATAATAATACTTTGTTTTATGTTTCCCATATTAAGAATCAGATTTTTATTACAGCTATGTTGCTGTATTGCAAAGTCCTTGCTATAAAACCAAGGTAATGCAATGGCTCCTTGGCCACTTTTTCAGTTTGGTTTGAATTGCTTATATTCTGTGTATTCTTTGGCAACCAGGATGGTATGGGCATATTTTCCCTAAATTTAGTTTCAGCAGATGGTTGTCAGATTGTGAGGGTCAGCCATTGACCCTAAGGGAACCATTCTAGATCCTGTTCTTCAACCTCAATGCTAGTTGGAGAATAAAAAAAGGTTAAACAAACAAACCCATATAGTGGAATAATGCTCTCATGAGGATGGCCCAGGAATTTCCATTCTGATGCTCTGCAGTGGCAGATGCTGGGGCATATTGTGGGGTCACTGTTCAGTGTTTAATTTAACCTGTAACTGGATTGCCCATCAAGGCCAAAATGTGTCTCAGTTGCTGCATATTTAAAAAGTGGTGAGAAGCACAACTCCTCTGCCCACAGAGGCAGTGGTGGTGGGGGGGTGAACCTCTTGTTGCCTATGACCATGCTAAATGCTGGCAGCTGAGGGAGAAACCTTCTGATCAGTCCAGTCAAACCTCTTCATTCAGTCACTATTTCAGATTATTAGCTTGTGGTCTAGAGTTACACAGACCAAGTCAGCTAATTAGTTGCTGTTCTTCACTGTACTGTCTGCATTTGTCTTTGCATGAAATAGTGCTAAGAGGGCTCTTAAGTCCAAATATTTGAAGGCACCCAGAAAGTGGGTCACACAGCATTCAATTCAGTAGATTTGTTCACTCGGTGATGTTCTGAAGCATTTTCTTTTCCAGCCACATCACAGGATAGTTCTATAATTTCTTATATTGTGTTTATCACAAGAATATCTAAGTGTTTTGCCATTGGGATGCTTTATTCATTCAGCTTTCTTTTGAGGGTCTTAATTATAGTTAGAATCTGAGAGGCAAGGATTGATCGGGTGTATCAATACAGCAACTCACAGATGCAATCCAGAAACATCATTTTTGAGATCAAAGGCAGGATGTGGTGGAAGGGGCTGCTCTTTAGATTGATCTGTGTGCAACAAAGTTGTAAGTATTAATGCTATTATAGGTAAAGCTTAACCTTTTCTTGAAACTGGGGAGGGGAGTGTTTACCTTCCACATGCTAGAAAAAAAAAAAAAAAGGCAGTTCTGTGGAAAAGCCTGAGCCTGTTGCAAGCCCAGACAAAGGTTCTCATTTAGTGTTGTTGTGAGCAGAGATGCAGGTGGGAGGGGGACGAGGAAGTGCCATAGAAACGGGCACGGGAAGGAGACAGCAGCCAAAAATGTGGCTGAATGGGCACGGGAAGCCCAGCGCTGGGAGCCCAGGGTCTGGCTAAAAGCTACTGGGAGCTTAAGGAAAAGCCCAACAACCAGCCCCCTGTTTGGGTCCTCGAGTGCCTCAGAAACAAGGGTCATTCAGGAAAAGGGACAGCATGACAGGGACACTGGCTTCCAGTTTCTTTGCTACTCAAATAATAAGGACCCTGATTTTTAATCTTGCAGTTCACATCAAAACATCAAAACAGAGTAGCTATGTTTACTGCTGAAGCTGGAGAAATATCTTCAAATTGGTGTTTCTTAGATGGTAATTGCTAAAATGAAATATAAAAAAATCTGAGTAACGTGTTAAAACCAGAGAAGGTGTGACGGGCTGGACTTGAACAGGAATCAAATGTTTGCTGTTGATATAGTCTGTAAAAGGATTAAGTAACTTTGTAAACAAAGTATCTGGCAATTTCTGCCGCAGTTTTGAACTAATGCCTGCCTGCAGAGTTACTAGGTTTAACTAGCTGAACAGTCCTTTTTTCACTGTGTAAGAGCTCACTATTGATGCCCATAGTGCAACAGGGCCATGTGGAGGGCACCAAATTCTCATTTAAACCTGTGCCCTATAGAAACAGGTGAAATATAACTGTGAAAATATCTGGCTTCAGGTGTGTGTTTGTGCTTATTTTACAAAGAATGAATAAAATTCTCTTACTAGTTAGCAGGAGCAGCTATAGCTGTATCCCAGTTCTGTGTGGTGAGGGGCACATGTTCAGTTTAATCAGTATTATTCACTGTTTCACAGGGGAAGTAAGCTGGAGGTAACAACCTTTGGTGATATTCTCTAAGGTTTTAAAAGAAAGCATGTTGAAGTCTGGGTATGGATTTTCTTATTTTTGCAGATGAAGAGGAATAGAATTTTTAAAGACCAGTAACATGGATATATTTTGCTATGTCATTTTTGTCATTAATGATGGGAGGAACAGTGAAGAGCTGTGGGGGAAGTCAGGGCTTTGAAACGCTCAGGTTTGTGTGGAAAAACTGTGCTGCTTCAAAGGGGACAGAAAATGATGGGCCCCTAATACTTGGCAAGCTCATGATCCTGGACGGTATAGTTGTTGTACTTTGTATCTGAGGCTTTCTGAACTTCATATACAAAGTATCCAAACTTGACAGACACACTGTAAGATGAGTCTTAATTTTTATGGGTGTGTTATTTATTCAAGAAAAAAAATCCAGCTGTACGTGTAGATGAATCACAGCTGGCTGATGTCCATTGCAACTTTTGGAAGCAAATCATCTGATTTTCTATTAAATGGTTAAAATGTTTCATGGGGTGCAGACTGAAGCAGATCCTCACTTGACTTCACTTGGCTTTTCAGAAATTCTAATTTGTTCTGGGCTTAAACATAAACCAGAGAGGGAAAGACAAAGTTGATGATAAAATCCCAGAGTCCTGACATGAAGTGCTCCCGGTGGTAACCAGCAGCTTGTGCTCCCTCCTTGCAGACATTCTTTTAAAACACCCTTGAAAACACAGAGCAAGAGGGCAAAGCAGGACAGCACACCTCCGGTGTGTCAATCCACACGCCTGGCAAACCCTTGGGGCACATTTCAGGGGAAGCTGCTCTGGCACTGAGCTCGGTGGATGCAGCTCACGCTGCTGGGGTGTGGGACAGCTGTCAAGGTGGGTTAGTTGTAAGAAATGAGCATCTGATGTTGTGCCCTTGAAACAAGGCTTACCAAAAAAAGCCCTCTGGCTACAGTTTCTGTCACTTGGATGATATTGCTGAGAACTCATTCAGTCTGCAAGGACAGCAGGGGATTCACTGAGGCTCCAAAATTTGGCATAAAACAGGTCATTCTGGTTTCTGTGGCTTTTCAGCCACAGAACATTCAAATATCTGGTCAGCCCAAAGTAAAAATCGTCAGGTGTCTGTGTCATCTTCTCAGTTGTGCTTCAAATCCACTTTCTTTTCAGCTTGAGCTGGTTTTGAGTTTCTTGTGTTGGCTTAGTGAAGCTTTCCCATGAAGCCTGGATGGGAGAGCTGAAGAAAATATGCTTCAAAGAGAAATTTATCTGAGGTGTATAGGAAAGGCTCAGGTAATTGCCACACACACACCCAGTGAAGCTTCACTAGCATCTTAATATGTGCTATTATGATTTTCAGTAAGAACAGCTTTTTCATGGTGAACTCTTTGTTCTTGAATTTTTAAAAATGTTTTTTGAGAAGAAAATCTTTCTGCCTTACACTTAAGCATGCCTTTTCTGGTTTTACCCTTATATATGAGAAATGAAAAACTGAATAATATAAAACAAATAAAATTGTATATTTTTTCAACAAAATATTTAATTTCAGCAAAACCAAGGCAGTTGGCACCAGCATCTAACTGAGAATTAAAAGACAGTTGAATATGCAGGTTCTAAATTCTGCTTTTGACTTCATGCCTAGGCCCTCAATTGTTTTTTCTGTCTTTACCCATCTGTACAAAAAGGGAAAATACCCCTTCAAAATAGGAAGCACTCTTGAAAATCAGCAGAAAAGTGCTACAAAAATCCATCTCTCTGAAAGGATAGGTGGTTACATTGCTGTATTGTAGCTGTACAACAGCAACCTGTTGGGCTCATCTACTCGCCTGCTAGTGGTAGATGAACACCAGTAAAGAAAGTAACAAGTCTGGTGATGTGTTAAAAAAAAAAAAAAAATAGTCATTTGAATCTGTTCAAAGTTTGAATTTATTTCTGCTGGACAGGAAGCATGATGAGATTTCCTTAGTGTTATAGAACTTTCAAAAGCTGCAATTTCTGCCTAATATTGGTTTTAATGAGGAAATTGGATTTTTTCTCTTCATATGGATACACTTCAGATCTTCTCCAGCTTTGTTCTCTAACTGATACGTTTGCAGCAACACTGCCATAAATGTAAAGGGTAAGTTTTCTTTTAAGCAGCTGAGGCTCTAAGTAACTGGTGTTGAGGCAGCAGATATAGAATACCTTTTTTGTTTTATTTTGGTGGATATACTGACCAGGGTCCTCTTTCAAGAGCACTTTGGAAAGTAATTTCTTTTTAGGGAATGAATGTGAGGTACAGCAACTCTGGCATTTTGTGTGCAACAAGGACAAGAAAGAGATTCCACTGCCTGTATACAGTTTCTTATCTTATTTTGTCTCATTTTAGATAGCTATTCTGGGAACAAGCAGCTGAAGGCAGGCTGAATAGTTTGAAGTTTAATGCTTTTAATGAGGAAAAAGTAACTCTGCAGGGAAGAATAACTAGAGAACCCAAAAAGATGGTTCTCTTCGGATCTTGGATTATATTCCTACCTGACATGATGTCTATTTTTTCCTTCCTGCCACTCTGCTAACATCACCTGATCCTAAAAAGCAAAGTTATACTCTTGTGTAAATGGNTTTGTTTTCAAACCAATACACAGATGCAAATCATTCTCCAGTTATTTCTGGTTGTACCTAGCAATCTTGTTAATGCTAGATGCTGGACAGAATCCATTTCACTCTTTGACAAATGTTATGGCTCTGCAAGGGAAAAAATGGGACTTGAATTTTGCCAGAAGTCTTGTGGGACTTACAAAAAATATAAGGATGGGCTTTGTAGAATGAGACTTTACCTCTCTTCTGGGCCAGTTTTGTGTGCTGGTTACAGTTGTACTTTTGCTCCCTCCTTCACAATCAAAGGCAAAACTGATTGTAGATTTGGGTCCTTGATTGCCACTTGGTAAGAAATTTGAGGAAAATATCATGATTATAGTGATCAGTAAGGAAGAGAAGGTCAATAAGGTGTGGGGGGAGCCCAGAATAGAATCAACCGTTCTTATGGTTCTTTCACTCACTGCAGATAAAACTCTGGCTGTGCCTTAGCTCATCTAAGTGGGAGCATGATGGAAAATAGCTCTCCCCAGTTACTGATTTGGGGTGGAGGCAGTGGTGTCTTAAATGGACAGAGAGATGAGCCAGAAGCCTCATGGTCTTGTCATTCTCCTCTCCAGTGTTGTATAATGGTCTCCTGCTCTGGAGTTGTACCAAAAGATTCATAGAAGATCGGAAATGTATAAACCCAGGAAAGCTGAGAAGAGGGAATTTATGAAATTCTATTAAGACACAACTCCTTGGACTCCCAGAAAAATTCTAATGTCATTAAGTTTCTACAGCTGATAGCCCAGCTGCTTGTACCTTGTGGAATTTGCTTCTCAGCCTTCTGGAGAGGAGGTCCAGTCCAAGGCTTCGTGCTCTAAGTTCTCTTTGATGTAAGACATGCCAACAAGGAGGACCTTTACACATCAACAAATAAGAATACATATAATTCAGTCAGTGGAAATGCACATTTTCATTTGACAATAATTGTTCTTATTTTGAACTGTAAACTTTGCATATTGGGGTTTTTCCTGTCCTGAGCTGAAGCAATTTGCTGATTTTAAAAAGAATTATGCATAAATGCCAGTTTTGGGTCCAGCCAGTCTGTTTTGACTTGAACTCTCTTAAAACATAAATGGAAATATCTAGCACAAAATCACTCTGTACAAATTTCTAAACTGTTGAGATACTTGTGTGGTCAAACCATGCCAATTTTCTGTACGTGAGATGGAAAAGTTATTCACACTAAGAACGTTTCAATGAGAGAGCATTTTCAAAACTTTATTTTTTTGATTGAGATATTTCCGGTTGGTTAAATTCTCGGTGTCGTGCAATTTTTGAATGAAAAGATATCTTCGTCCTTTTCTGATTCGTGGTATTTACAAAATTGTGAGATGTCTAAGGATTGTAGCACTTCTGGGCCACACCTAGGTGTTGATGGAAACAGCTCTGCTGTGCAGCGAGAAATGTTTTTCATCACCTCTAAAATGACTTTGTCTGTCTCAGAAGTATTGACTTCCAGACTAATCACTTTAGAATGGTCTTCAACTGCACTTGAATTATCTGCACATTTTGCAATTGCTTAGTCTCTTCCTATTTCTCACAGAGTTTTTATCGTAATTATTTCTCTCGTTTTTATGGTTTTGAAACACTTGATCTTCTGTAGCTTGCACTAATGTTCTCTTTCAACCTGAAACACAGGAATCCTGAACTGCCAAATGGTACTTGTCCTCTGTTTACAGTTTCTTTAGTATGTCTACAGAGCCTCTTCCATTGTGGGCAGCCACAGATACCCTTCCTGACAGCTCTGGGTGTGCACTTTTGACAGCTGAAATTGTGCTCTGATCAACACTGATCTCTCCAGCCTATTAGGCAAGCCTGCTAGATTCTAGTTTTAATTTGTAAGTCCTTTCCTGACACTGAGAACTAGGTCAGTGATGTCAAACTTCATTTGGTGACTTAAGTAGGCACCAGTGACCATGAGCTACAGTACTGCTGAGAATTAGACTTACACTGAACACTTTAGTGTGGGATGCCGTCTGTCATATGAGACAACTGCTGCTGTTTTCTTTTGCAATTATTGTACGTAATTAGGTATGACATCAAAACTGTCTTTATCTCCAGCTATTCTGTTTTAGTCATGAGGAGACTCAATAATGGCACATTTCTTTTGGGCCCCGAGTGCAAGTGGATATAACCTCCTGGAAGTTCAAAGGACAAAATATTTTACTCCCAGGTTTCCAAACAAATGAGGGTCTACACTGTGGTACTGTACAGGAATTCCTTGCTTTCGAATACTTTTACCATAACTTTAATTAAAAGCACATATGAATTAGAGATGCCTCCAATTCCAGTTAGAGGTTGGAATATGTGAGTGAGTAGTCATGGTTTATATTCCCCTTGTTTCTTCTCTTAATACTTGGGTCTGGAATATCTGTGGTATCAATGTGCCAATTTTTCTACTGCCTCCTAAACATGTGAATGTTCAGTCCAAAATTGTCAGCTACATGTCTGGTGCTACTTCCAACACATTTCCTTTGGGGTTTTTTTATGCTTCTGAACCTAAACCAGCCTGGGCTCTTGGGATTTCATGTCTCCTTATGAATTTTTACCTGAGCCCTTTGCCCTCCTATTGCCTGGTCCTATCCAATTCACACCTTAAACATTGGCTTTCTTCATGTGTACACCTGTAATCCTTTACTGTAAAATATACTTTGAGTTGTAAAGATGAACACTTATTTGAATGCCAAAATGTTAACTTTGACTTCTTTGTATTAAACATTTAAAGTCTGACATTGACTCTGTCCAGCTCTGCGGGCTTTGTAGCTGCTACTTCTGTTCAGATCAACTGTTTTCTTTTCTGTCTTCTTTTCTTCCGTGTTGAAGTGTGTTGCAACTGTTCTGTTTCATTGAAGTGTGTCACATACCTAGGGCAGGTTCAAACCTGAGGGACTGTGAAGTGTAAAGTCTCATATTATCAGTCTCCTTAGGCAATTGGTAGCTGCAGTGTGTTTTGTCTGTGGCTGGTTTGCAGTTCTTTCCATCTGACACCAGTTCTCAAAGGCTTTATGCTAGGAATAGCAGAAAAGGGAATTATTTTCTATTTATAACATCTGAAGTGGGGGGGGACAACATTTACATCTGTGAGGCTTTTAGAAATTTTTCATGCACTGTAGGTGTAGTTCAAATGATAATGCTGCCTATATATTCTAACACAAAATTTAAAAAAGAATGAGATGACTTTCTTACAGACTGGACTTTTTTTTCCCCAAAGCGAGAGAGTAGCTATTACAGAGGAGTGAATTTGTAACATTCATCTTCCTTACATAAGTAATTTTTCAAAGAACAGAATATTAATGGGACATCAGAAGATCCCTATTTAGTTGGGTAGGGAAAAGAGAAGCAAATTCTGAGAAATTTCAGTTTTCTGCTCCAAATGTCATTGCAATTCTGCATTACAATCCAGCACACACTATTCACACCTAAAAGCCTGTGTTCTGATGTTCTATGGTTTTCATCAAATGCCCAGACAACATCATAACCTTCTGCAAGCTTGCACTGAACAGGCTGGCACTGGTCCAAATGCTGGCAGAAGCACTTGCATGAACACAAAATGCTAGCTTTTTCTTCTCTTTATTTTCTGCCAGACACAATTCAGCAGCATTCCAGATGACATGCCTTCTGTTAAGTAAGGAGAAAGGAGTGATGAATGCCTTCAGAAAGGAAATTGTGATGCAGTGGCACCAGTTGAGCGTGGTCTTCCTCTCTGGTTAGTTCCAGCTGCAGCTGGTTCTGCTTAGCTGCCTGATTTGAATGATCGATGATGATCAAGCCCATCCCATTTGCTCACAGCCTCAAGGCCTTTTAAGATGAACCCAAAATGATTCCAGTGATCTGAGGAGGTAAAGGGGGGAAGCCAAGTCAGTGATGGGAAAAGGGCAGAGTAAAGGGGAAAAACCACTATTACCACAGTTAAATAGGTATCATCTCTTCATGCTGCATCAAATTACACTGTAGCATGTTTTCTGTTAAAACTTTTTAGTAATATGGGGTTTTATTTGCCTTTGTCATCTAGGCCCTCTCTGTAATTTGAAAATGAACTGTGATGCTGACATAACTGTGGGGACTTTTTTGGCTTTCTGTGTGGCCATAGGGTACATCAAGGTAAGGAAGAAAGAAAACCAGCTTCTATTCAATTTTCTTCTAGAAGCAGCTGAGGAGAGACTTATTTATCTCCAGTAAAGTTGTTGATAGATGTCCAAAGTATTTAAGTCTTATTTTCAAAAGCATAGAAAGAAAAGGTTTGTTTCTGAATAATACCTATTAGAGAGGGTTTTTATGCCACTTCCTCTTCTGTTCTTTGTCCAGCAGGAGTGGGGGAGACTGAAGAGCAGTAGTGTCCTAAGAACTGTTGACTCTCCTCTGAAAATGACAGTAGCCACCAGTTAGAGTGACCTTGCATTTCATCAAGGGATGCGTGAAATTTCACTACAGGCAAAAAGGAAAAGTTACATAAATATACTTTAGTCTGCCTATTTTTCTCATTCCCTGTAGACAGGTACTGTAGAGCCGTGAAGAAAAGAGGGGTGTAATACCAGTGTAGAAGGACTAAGAACAAATGGTCAGTCACACACTAATAAAAGTAATTTATTTTAAAAATACCATATAAACCCAATCTTACTGCATTTTCCTGTAGGAAAGGTCCCCGCAGGTGACACATAAGGTCTGTCTGAGTTTGAAGGCCTTGGTCTTAGAGCATGCATGAATTTTGTGTGTGTGTGCTACTGCAAAGCTGGGAGCCATCCATGGGCTGTGTCCTTCCTCTGTTGCCAGCACAGCCTTTGCCCCTGATGCTAAGCAGGGTTCCTGGCAAGCACAGGCACTTGGGCCACTGCTGCTGTGGAAATAAAGGTTAGAAATTGGGTGTTACATGCAAAGCAAACTCTGAGGTGACTGGGGAAAGGTGTGAGAAGAGTCACAGAAATGGTCAATGAGGGTTGATTGCTCAGTGCCTCTTAACAGGGCAACAAATGTAACTCAGTGGTGGCAGATCAAACCAAACAGGAGGCGCATCCTCACACAATGTGCTGCAGTGAGGTGTCACAATTTGCACGGTCACAAATGATTGGATCAGTTTGAGAAAGCAAGACTGTTGAGGGGTTTTAAATGCAGAGGTCCTGGGCAGCCCACAAGGTCTCTGTTGAACAAAGAGGAAGAGTGGTACTGCAGAAGCATCCCTACTTAGCAGTTCAGTTCCTAAGGCTCTGATGTTTTTACAGGTGGGCAGAAGTCACTGGTTGGGTAGACCTTGAGTCCACATGGTCTTCTCACAAATCCCTGTACAAGACAGAAGGAAGATACAGAAGGTGGGGTATTTGGACTGTGTTTTTCTTTGGAGGAGAGGAAACAGCAGAGACAACTGCCTTCTGTGGTCAAAGTCTGTGCTGTTAATTGCTAATTGATTTCTTTTTTTTTTTTAATGACATAAGCAATAGATCTGTGATAGCCTTATTATTTTTACTTTCTTTTACCCTCTTAAAATGGTGATAATCTGGTTTAAGGAGAACATTCTTTTTATTTTTTTTGACTGTTCTATATCTGTTTAAACACGTATGTATGTATATTTACATGAACTTGAAAAAACCAGTTGGTTTTGACTCCTTGTCATAGTGGTAGCAGCATCAGGTACATCTGTTTGTGAGAGCTTCTTTTCCTTAGAGTGTGATTGCATAAGCTGAAAGGTGGCAAATTAAAGCTTTGGCAACCTGATCCTTATTTTTTCCTCACACAAGTTATTCTGAAAATTCTGGGAATAGCACAATATGCACCATTCAGGCTTTGTATGAGCTACTTTTGTTTGCAAAAACAAGGTAAGCATCCTGTGTAGCTACCCTACGAAAGCAGATTAATAATGTTTGCAAAGGCAGCAGGGATGAAGAATGCTGCAGCTAATGTTGGAGTCAACCTGATAGATGGTTTAGGATAAGCTTTCTGCTTTTCTGTGGTTCCACAGTGAATCAGGTTATCTACATGGTAAGTTCAGGGTGTAGGAATATACATGGAAGGGACATGGATAATTAAGTCCATTCTTTTCTTGCAGGCAACAGCAATTAAATTGTGAAAGTATTAAAGCCACATTTCCTCTGGCTTCACACTATCCAGCAAAACTGATTTATGCTCTGAGTAGCCAAGTTGCATTTGTTGCCTGACTGTTGCGTGCACTTGACAGACAATTTTTAGCATGTGAACAAGGTCTTCGATGTTATTCAGTAATAAAATCCCAATTCAATAGGGGAAAAAAAAAAAAACAAAGCACAACAGACAAGGAAAAGAGGTAAGGTGTGTTAATATGGTGACAGCAGATACTGAGATCAACACTTCAGACTTTTCATCTGAATAAGAGCAGAAGCTGCTTCAAAGTATGCTTGAGTAAAGAGGGACTTCACTTAGGATACTGCAACTCATATTTGAATGGCATGAGTGGACTTAAGTGCCTAGCTTTGAATAGTCACATTTGAAGATTGTACTTTTTGTTCCCAAGCTCATTGTGCTAAGAGTTAACAGTAAGATCGTAGCATTTTTTTTTGTTTGCATTAGACATTGAATGGAAAAGCTTAAAAGACTGGGGTGGCAGAGAGAATGTGTTCTGTAGTTGTGTGATTTACAATAGTGGCCTGTTTCATCTGTATCATCGCTGTGTGAAAAAGAGAAAAATGTGAGAAGCAGCAAGAATAGATCATTATAACAACAGCAACAATGTTCTTTATCATTTTGGACTTGTCACTCTTTGAATGATTAGATACTTGGCCAATATATAATTGGTGGTGTGTTTCAAAACTGAGTGAATAGATTTGATACTTTTACACGTAAGCAAAAATTGTTAAAGATATTCTATAGGTTTTTTTAGGTTTTGAGTAATTATCCAAACAGTATTGGATTTTTTTTTTATTTCATGTTTATTTTGGTGTCAGGACTTTTTTTTACTAGCCTTAGATACATCTCTGTGATACTCTTGTAATTTGCTTATGCTTCTTTTGCCATTTACTGGCTAGTTGGGGGATATGAAGAGGTTAACAGGTAAGATATTCCCTCCCCATTTTCCTTTCTACTTCCTTTCTTCATTCCTGTTTCATACTGCTAAGAGGAGTACTAATATTAAAAATAGATGAGATGTTGTTTTACAATTGGTAATTCAGCTCCCCTTGTTACTAGTTGAAAATTAATCTCTTTGATAATGCTGCTTGTTCTTGTTGCAACAAACCTTCACCAGTTCTGGATGCTCTGTCAGAAAGAGCCAGGGGCTTTGACTCTGTGCCTGCTTCACTGTGCTGTATCTGCCTCCTGTAGATAGTCCAGACCTGTGTCCTAGAACAGCCTGTGTTCTCCCGCGAATGGTCTTGTCAGATCCAAGCCCATTTAAGTTAGTGTCCTCTCTCTGATGAGGGTCAGTAATGTCTAACAGGTGGTGTGGGAGCAGGTCTGGCATTTAGCAGTATTTTCCTAGAATTCTCTCCCAGACAGAGGAAGTAAAGACATGGGGGCATCCTGAATGAAGAAGGCGTGATTTGTGCTACCAGCCCTCAGCAGCATTTTCTTCTGTAATGGTGTCCAGGCTTTTTCTGGACCATTCTGAAATGTAGTCATAATGTTCTGTGGCAAGGAATGTAACTTTGTGTTATTTCAAGAAACACCTTGGGTTTGATACCTCTACCTCTGAGTGTCTCTTGATGCTGTGCCCCTACCTGCTCCTCAGTTCTTTGTTTGGGGGCTGATAATTTTGGTTTTATAGTTGGTATCCACAGCTGTATAT
Source organism: Rhipidura dahli (assembly GCA_013399225.1). NCBI lineage: Eukaryota > Metazoa > Chordata > Aves > Passeriformes > Rhipiduridae > Rhipidura > Rhipidura dahli. The sequence goes on along the minus strand of VXAC01005357.1, from coordinate 399,791 downwards.
GTCTTTAGTGTACCTGCCCTTAGTTACCTCTTTCCTAACTCTGCCTTCAGTCTGTTTTGTGTGAACAATGAGATTATGATCTCGTTGATGGTATGGTCTTTATGATTTACATCTGATCCTTTCCCAAAGGGAAGGAATAATTTCATCCTGTTAGTTGCAAATACTGCAAGGTTGTTGCAGAGAGTAAAGCAAGTGTTACCTCTGCCCTAAATGCTTGGGTGGTGTCACTTTTCCAAGCTGCTGCAGCAGGATATGCAGCCACTGCTCCCCAGGCACTGGAGCTGGTGCCTGAAGGACTGACTTGAATTTTCACTTGTTTTGGACCTTATTTGTTTTTTCTCCTCAGAAGAATTTAGTGCTCAGAATTTTCTTGGGAGGGAAGAAAGAGCTCAACAGCTGTGAAAATCAGGCTGTTGATGCTGGGTAACTGGGGCCTCTGAATATTACTTTTTGGCAGGGTTTCCAAACTGTTCTTTTTTTATCAAACACATCTCCTGGAGTCATGTTTTTCATGTCTTGATAGAAGTGTTTTCCAGAACTGCAGGGAATCAAGATACTTTGGTTTTGGTTGTGCAATAGTTGCTGCTACTTCATAAAAGCTGAACTGTCAGCCAGAGATGTTAGGTATAGAAATAGGACATTAAGAAACAGGTCATGCTCTTTTTCCAAAAGAGATGCCTGTCTTTTTATGGACTGATCAGTACTGATAATTGTGAAAATATGCTCCCATGGAACAGAGAAAGGTTAAGGTTCTACTGCTTTATTAACCTGGTTTGATGAATAAAGGACTCCAAAGAACAAAAGCCTTCTCCAGATTGCCCTTATTGGTATTCTGTTAAGATAATAAGAGGTGCAGAGCTGTTTATTGAACCACTTTCTACTTCCATATGTCCCAGGGAGCATGGGTAGATGTAGAGACCTGCACTTGGAAAGGGAAGATCACTGGCTGGCCTCCTTCAGGAGAAAGTACAGAAGAATTCCCTTCAATGATCCATGTTCTCACTGTGTGCAACTGCAATTTCAGCTCTGCCCTTGAAATGCAGATTAAGTGATGCTGCCAGCTTGTAATCTCCTGTCAAACATTTCACTGGCTTGGGAGGCTGTACACACCTTACAGTGTACATCCTCTGCCAGGGTTACTGCACCTGGGTGCTTGGTCATGGGAATTGATTTCCTCTTGAGCAGAGGATGCAGTTCAGGTACTTGTTTCTCTGCTCCTAAGATAACAATGTGAATCCTTGTATTTTCTCTTTTGAATATTCCAAATTTTTGTTGTTGTTGATGGGGAATTTTCTGACTGTGAAATAAAGATGCTCTTGCATGGGAAATATAAGGGATGATATCATCCCAAGCAGAATTTTTCTGTTCCTTTCCTGCAGTGCTCCGCCTTTTAGGCAGCCAGCTTTCTCTTTCTGGCCTCTTTCCATGTAGTTTGCTCTTTCTAACAGCATTTTGACAATAAAGGTGTAGGCATGTCTGCTTACATGTTGCATCTCAGGCAATGCACTTCTCATTGAGAGAAATTACCTGGTTTAATACAAATATGCTTGCCTTTTTTCTTAGAGTTAAGGATTTGCTTCTCCAGGGCCAGCTGGAGCAGTGGCTGCTGTGGAGACATGACAGCATTTAAAAGCATGATTTGAGACATTTTTAAGGAATGGACAGATTCTTGAGTATATCAACCCAGTTCACTGTCACTCTAGAGAAGGTGCTCTGAACTTTCTTTATTTTGTCCTTTTTTTTTTTTTTTTCCCCTGTAGTGTATTTTAAAATGGGCCAGTAGATCCTTCACAAATTTCAAATCTGTGGAATTTACTTTCTCCTATCTCTCTGGCCTGACTTTTGATTCTGAAGTGAAATTACACCTGTGGCAGTGTTTGCCTCCCAGAGGTAGAAGGGCCACCATGTCTGGTGTCACACTGCATGTGGTGTATATTTGCTTTTCCTGTGGAGTAAAGTGCTGGTGCTGGGTGGCAAAAGTGATGTGTGAGGCCTGAGGTGTGTGGTGAATGTTACAGGGTTATCCAGCATTAGAGAATCCACTCAGGATATCCTCTAGTTCCAAGGCTTGTATTAGTATAGATATGCTGGGAAGAAAGACCATACTGATCTCTTGGTGATGTACCCTCTGCAGTGGTTCCAGCAGGACACAGAATGCCACTTAGCAAACCTGGTGTCCTGGGTTGTCTTTATGATGTGTGTCCCCATCACTGCTCCATGCCCAGAAATTATTTTTTGTGCCTTTAAACTGAGCCTGGGAGGGGGAAGAAGAAAAAAAGAACCAAGTGAACTTTTCAAAACAATTGTTCAAGGACACAGACACACACTCCTCTGCTTTCGCTTTTTCTGTGGTGGCAAGAGCGTGGAGGAAGAGCCCATCTTGCTTTTCAGCCAGCTTTCAGCTCCTTTTCTCCAGAGGGGGGCAGAGAGTTGAACTTTGTTTTCCTGGGACTTTTTTTTTTTTTTTTTT